>JAYESA010000012.1:17257016-17751910 GCA_036927795.1 Iris macrosiphon
TTAAAAACTAAACCCTTCCATATTTCTTTTCCAATTTTCAATTTCAGACATCCGTTAAAAAATTCAAAAAATCCATTTTTGTTCACCCACCAAAAGTAGAATAAATGTTTATCCTTCCACTCCAATATTACCACGTGTTAAAATAATGGTAAAAATCAGTATGAATGTTCATCAAATCACTCTCACAAACAATTTTAGTTTAGATAAAAATAACAAGTGAAAATCTTCTTTGAATGAAAGTATGAATATTCACCTCGTTTTGATGGGTGTACAAAAATTAGCCACAAAATTCAAAATTGATTTTCAAGCATGATTGGGTTTTGGGTTTGGTGCAACATTTGGTACTAAAGTTGTTGGGTGACAGCCAGCTGGATTGGGTTCGTTGCAACATTTGGTATTAAAGTAGTTGGGTGGCATGATTTGCGACCGAACCTTTCTATCTTGGGCGAAACTTATCGGGATTCCCAAATAGTAAAGAGGTGGGGCCCAAACTACCACTCAACTGCAGGTGGTCCACACCCAAATAGAAGGCAATCATGCTGCCACGTGCACCAACTGGACAAGGGAACCGAGCATATATATACCCTCGTCTCCTGGGAAACATGCACTATAAGCAACTTCCTCCTACCAGCTCGCGACCTAATCCACAATCTAAAAAAATACAAAAAAATTACTCGCACCTTCCTTCTATGTAAATACATCGGAAAACCATTTGGAATTTTTTTTTTTTCACCTTCATCACACTTATTAATATAATTTTGTATTTATTCCTATAGAATATTTATTCAGAAAATTTACTGTAGCAAAATTAAATTATATTAAATTTATACAAACGAAACAAGTTTATCTAAATTAAAAATAAAGACACAATCCGCCAACTCAGTTGGCGGAGAACAGACCGCAGCCGACACGTGACCAACAAAAAGCAAACGTAGGCCCTACCTGGACCCACTGTCCAAAATCCGCCAACTTAGTTGGCCGATTTTGTGCAGCCAACTAAGTTGGCCAATTTTGGGCAGTGGAGCCCGCGAGTTTGGTTGGAGTGGTTTGGTTGGTTTGGCTTGATTTGGTTTGTTTAAAGAATTTTTTTAATTAGTTATATTTTGGTTTTTTTTTTATTTAGTTTTTTTATTTAGTTTTGTTTTGGATTTTAATTTTTTTTTATTTAGTTTAGTTTTGAAATTTGGTTTAAGAAAATTTACTTTAATGAAATAAAATTTAAAAATATTAATTGTAAAGAAAAATTTAAAAAAAAATAAAAAAAAGAAACAGTTTGGTCTTTTTAGAAAATTGTAAATATTTTTTTTCTTTTTACAATGTTTGATAAGAAAAAAAATACTAAATAAAGAAAAAAAATTAGTATTTTTTTGGTCCTCTAAACGGTGTTTCGAACGTTCTCAGAATCGAACCAAACTTGGATCACAGGACCAGCGTAACGCTGCGAGTCCGATGGCGCAAGTTTCGTTGCGAAACGACAAGCACACACGAAGTTATGACAAGTGTCAGAACAGGCCGATACGATATTTTTCGACGGATATGCGTTGATTCCGGTGTGCACGCACATCCAAATCAAATTCCGCGAAATCTCACACGTCCGCATTGACGATACGTGTCTTTCGGTGTAATCCTCACGCGACGAAGTCGTCTCGTTTGGCGGAAAGCACCCCGTATCGAAAAATTTTGGAGTTTTAAAAACAGATTTTTCTTAATTTTGAAGTTGATTTTACAGAAATTGGGGACAAATAAAAATAAACTTGGTTATGTTTTCTAAAAGTCTATTCAAAAAGTCTATTCAACTGGATTTGTAAAACATTAATCGAGTTGGTAGAAAACTTGACGTGAACAAGGATAGTTGGACTGAAATCTAACAGTTTTAAAAATTGGAATTTCGTTAAACTTTCGATTCGATTCTCTCTTAAAATAATCCGTTTAAAATTAAAATATTTGAAGGGGATTAAAGAGGGTAGGGTTGTGAACGTACCAACGAAGAAAGATTAGAATTTGATCTAGTGACAGAGGAGAAACGTCACCGCAAAGTCGGGGTCGGAGGATGTCACGTGCCCAAAATCAAACCAAACCAAAATCCAAATTTCAAACCCAAATAAAAATAAATAAAAAATCCAAAACTAAACTAAATAAAAAAAATCAAAATTCAAAACTAAACTAAATAAAAAAAAATCAAAATCCCAAAACAAAACTAAATAGAAAAAAACTAAATAAAAAAACCAAAATATAACTAATTAAAAAAAATCATTAAACAAACCAAACCAAACCAAACCAAACCATCCCAACTCGCGAGTCCCACTGTCCAAAATTCGCCAACTTAGTTGGCTGATTTTGTGCAAAACTTGCTCACTCCCGCGCCACGGAGCTCACCCCAGCAGCCTCGCTCTCCGTACAATGTGATAAATAAAGTTGATCGTAACTCAAAATTTCTCATAAAAATAATCACATGCAGCTCACGTTGATCATATAATATTCATATTTAAAAAAATTTTGAACATTGGGACAAAATAAATAGAGACTTTTACGATTAAATAAATTTTATCCGTGAGAAAAGTGAAATATATGTCTAATAAATATTTTATTTTAGTGGTAAGTACAAAATCATATGAATGAGACGAAAGTTAAAAATTTTAATTAAAAAAAAAAAAAAGAAGAGTTTTTTATATAGCTCTCTTAAACCGTTACTATTTAGAGTTAAGCCACCAAAAGAGACTCGTAATTTGCAAGGGAGTTATATCAGGAGAAACTCAACTGCTAAAGAAGGGGAGATTGTATTCTTAAAGCAACCAACATTTTCGGACCCAAATAAAACAATAACGAGTTTTTGCAGTTATAAATCACTGGGGGTATGCAAAAATAGTAAAGATTACAGGGACTAGAGAGAGAGAGAGAGAGAGAGAGAGAGAGAGAGAGAGAGAGAGCTGACCATTATCGACGACGAGGTGAGAGAAGAAGCCGGCGGGGGAGCTGCTGTGCCTGGTCAGCGTGGGCCCGCCGAGCCTGGGGTCCACCATCTGGTGCTGCGTGGGGCCCACACCGCCGACGACGTGGCAGCTGGACTGATCTGACGATTCCGACGATGGCTCGCCGAAGAACCTGCTGACCCCCGGCGGGTGCCGCGCCTCGGGTCCGGATCCGGGTCCGACGAAGTCGGAGTCGTTGAGCACCGACTCGGCGATGTTGGCGAGCAGGGAGCCGGGCGCGGATCCGTAGCGGGTCAGACCCGGGTGGTGGTGGTGGCCGGAGGAAGGGTACATGGGGGGCTTCTTTTGGATTGAATCTAGTTTTAGAAAAAGAAGAAGAAGAGAGGAAGCTGCTTTATGTGGCAATAGAGGTAGGGTAGGGTAGGGTAGGGTAGCGTAGGGAGAGCAGTATGAGAGACCCAACTGGAGGGAGGGAGGGAGGGAGGGAGGGAGGTGGTGGGGGACCACTGGACCACTGGTGGAGTTGTGACCAAGGGGAGATGAATCATATTTAGGGCTTGTTGGTATTCATTAGGGCTGGGTACGGATCGGGTCGGAACCAAATTTCATTGATTCGGATTTGGCCGATTAGTTGGCGGGACGAACCGGAACCAAATTTGTTGTTTCTTGTTCCATTGTAAAACCCACTTGTGGTTGTTTTTCTAAACCTTAAGTGTTTCCACAACACTTTGGGTAGTGTTTCTCCTTCAGAACAGAGCACTTGAGTGATCTATGCCCACCTTATGATATTAAGTTCGAGAGTTGGTGTTTATTGCAGGAAAACATTTATGGTTCATGTTGATATTGGACATCTTCTTCTGACCACTTATTTTATTTCAGAAAATTGCAGTTAGAGCAATAAACTTTATATTTATTGCAAAAAAAAAAATATAAAATTTGAAAAAAAAAAAATTAAATAGAGCATAGTATCACAAAAATATAGGTCCTATTTTAGTGCGTAAGTAACCCAAAATCCTTAATTAAAATTCTTATAACCGGATTTGGGTTGTTTAAGTTAAATTTTTTATAATTGCATTTATATTATTATTATTAAGTCGACTTACGTTCTTTTTTTACGTAATCTAAGGACTTATATCCTAATATTTGGCGTAAGTGTGTTTATTTTTTATATTTTTTTTACTACGAAATTTGATATTAAGCTAACTATTAAGATTAACTATATATTAATATTCTAATATTCATAACTATATATTAATATCATAATATCCTAATATTATTCTAACTATATAATAATATTAGATATTAAGCTAACTATTAAGTTTAACTATATAATAATACTATATAATAATATTAGATATTAAGCTGATATTATCCTAACTATATAATAATATTAAAAATAAGTGAAAGAATGACTGGAGGACAGAAGTTTAGATCAGAAGAAAAAAATTTAAAAATTAATATTAACAGATTAATTAATAAATAAATGAAAGAAGGATTGGTAAAAGTGTTTAAAAATGGAAAAAAAATTACAAAATATTTTATTCGTTATGGATTAGGATTGTGGGGTTAAATACAAAGAACCATAACTTATTTTTAAAGAAAATTCAAGAAAAAAAATGAGAGTGAGATTTGAACCCACGCCCTTTCGGACCAGAACCTTAGGGCAGGTTTAGGGCATGTTTGGTTATAAGTTATAAAGCAGATTTTCGAGTTTAAATTCAAAAATCGGCCAAAACTTTGTTTGGCTGCCTCCGCTCAGAAAATTGGTTTCTGAAAAATTTCTCAAAAATTGAAGTTTAAACTTCGTTTTTCAGGAGAAGAAAAACATGGTTTCTGAAACTTGGTTTTGTGTGTTTGTACTATTTGCAGGCCCACCCCCAAACCACTCCCAAAGACCAACCCCTCCAAACTCACTCTCTCTCTCTCTCTCTCTCTCTCTCTCTCCTCCCGGGAAAAATTGGGGACTGGTTCTTCCTCTCTCTCGACTCGGAACATGTCGGACTTGACCTCGACGAAGGTCGACCTCGAGGACACGACGACATGACGACCTCTACGAGACGACACGAACGACTTGACAACACCACGATGACGACACAAACGACTCAACGACCACAACCGCGTCGACCCTCCCTCGACGACCACGACCGGCCTATCGACTCAACGACCACGACACAAACGAACGATCGACCGACCGACTCGACGACCACGATCGGCCAACGAAGATGACACGAACGACTCGAGGACACAAAAATAGGGGTTAGGGTTTTCTCGACTCGACTCGACGACCGTAGGGAATCCACCCTCCCTCGACCACGACCGGTGTCACGCCCCGATCTCCCGCAGGCAATCGGCCATTCCCGCTAGGCAGGAATCACCCTCGCCAGCGCTCCCGCAGAACGATCGCTTGACCCATCCGGGCGTGATGCCGCACGAGCGTGAGCCACGCCCGTGCAAGGCCGGGGTTCATTGGCTGGCGGTAAGAGTTCTAAGCCACAGAGTCGCATAGATTGTCCGAGTGCAGCGGAGTCATGAACGCATAGGATCGGTAACAGGTTCACTGAGTCGACAAATATAGCGGAAGCATTAAAACACAAGTTGAAGTAAAGCAAGCTATTTTATTGATATAAACATGTGTTACATGCGGCGTATAGCCGAGATTATAAGTCGCTCAAGCCTCTCTCTCTAAAACAGTAAAAGCGTGCCAAGTGGCTACAACTGTGGAATGATTGTACAGGCGATGTTCGGGCTATGTTCACAACATTATGTCTTGTATATGTGCTTCAGTTCCGGATGCACCGTTGCTTCGGAGTGATTTTCACGCCTAAGCACGCACGTTGGAGGCATCTGCACCGCACGAGGTTCTCCCGCACCCTGCATACAAACTGGTGGATTATCAGTACATTGAATGCACTGGTGGGGAAGTTACTCGCCCGCTCGACAAATCCAAACACGTAATACAGGTTTTGTGCACAACTATTAAGTTGTCTTTCTAGTTGCCTAAGGATCAGTTCATGCAAATATTGAATAGCCTAACGTGTCGGGCAGTGCGCCGTGCAACATGAGAGGAAACACGGCGAGACTTACCAACTTACCATCTCCTTCCCCGTCCAAGGCAAACATTGAGGCAAACATGTTAATTCATGCACGGGCAAGTATAAACATTCAGGAGCATAGCATATGCAAACACGAGGGTCATTTTTAACATGATCGTTCAGGTGTTCAGTTGTTTCTTGATGCAATGCAGTGACTCGTACGCGGATAGCCGCTAAGCGAGGATGACTTATCTATATGAACATAATGTAGCTGGCATAGCCATAAAGGACAGTTTAGTCTCAGGGCAAAGTGACGTACAACGCGGGTGGCGAGTCCCGTCGCATAACACTTGCCGGGTAACATACGACTATACATACGTCCCGTCCGGATCGGATCGGTCCCAGTGCCCCGGTGACCATCCGCGGAACTCAACATAACATACCTTGTGCACACAAGTTGTCCGCGACAATGCAGGTCAGGGTCTATCTATATTCCATAGCTTGACATGATAATCATGAAACTTAAACTTAATCTGAACGAGCATATTGCTCCACGAGCTGGAATTTCATCAATACATAACACGATCTTCGTTCAGATGCATACTTAGCATGATTATCATTCAAGTGTGATTCACGTTCAGTATTCATTCTTGCTTAATGCATTCCCCTGGTTCGGGGATATGCCTTGGTGACCTAACGGTCCCGGATACTTGCAGGTTCATTCAGGCACGGAACGACTACGTAGTAGTCTCCCGGGGTTTAGATGAAAATACGGTAACATTCAAGCAGACAAGCATGCGTTTCTAAGGAACATAAGCAGGCACGTTGCTCGGACCCGAAGGTAAGCCGAGAGATGAAATCGTTAGGGACTTAGCATGCGAGGATCTGAATATAAGCAGTATTTCCATTTTCCATGTTCTAGCATAGCAATATGAGTTAGGATTATTCCCTTAGCTAGGTGCGTTAGATTTATTAGCATGCAGGAGGTGAATCACCTAGCGACTAGCATAAATATTCCAGATTTTATGTGTGCTGGCTAAGCAAAGACAAGTTCACCGTAGCCACCCACCTTAGCGATGATTCGCCTCGGTAGAGCGATACGTCAAGCGAGCCTCTGAAAGTCCAAGCCGGATTCCTGTAGGGACAAGTCTGGATATCCTTTGCTTCTTGTTTGAGGCAAAACGGGTCGGGACAGTTGCACTTTGCCATTTGAGTCGGCAATCCGCTAGAACGGAACGGGGTGTTACATCTGTAGAAGCATAAAAAATACGCCGGATGACTATACGCAACCTATTGGTACGGGGCAGCGTAAAGAGATGACCTCAGAGCCACCAAGCAGGCAAGGAAAGAGCTTCTCAGGACCATCCGCGTAAGTGCAGTATGTCCAGGCCGCCTCAAGCGTAAAGCAGAGGGCTTCGTCGCCTATATGGCGTAAAATACATCCGCTTTCAAATGCGGTATTAAAGCGTACGAGGAACGCTTCGTGCTCCCCGAGATGAATCTGTCAGACCCTGCAATGAACCTGACGTCTGAACTTCTGACAAAGGGATACGGCTCTGCTACCCAGACGACGGCTATAATGATGGCACGGCACTACGACCCAGGTTGTCAGTCACCGCCATCTCCCTTACGTAAACTATTTTTTTTACATACACAAGGGGATATGCTGCCTTGTTTTACACGGGCAGACGTGTGCTGTTTACGCTCCACAGCGGACAAACCGCCTGCCACGTCAAAAGCTGCACTTTGCGCAGGGCTCGAGGCACGTCTCTGCGATTGGCGCACAAGGCGGTAACGGTCTTCTCGAGGCACGACTGACGCACAGAAGGGCTGCGGGCCTTCAAAAATACGCCTCTGCATTTAATGCACAGAATGATGGCGGATCTCTGCATTTAATGCAAGGGATTTGATAAAGAGTCACCAAACCGACGTTTAGTGACATCCCCTTTGCATAAACTGCTTTTACGCATACAAAGGGATACACTGCCTTGTTCCATACAGGCGGACGAGAACCATCTACGTCCCGCAGAAGATAAACAGACTGCCACGTCAAAAGCTGTTCTCCACACATGGCTCGAGGCACGTCCCTGAACGGTGGCAGGCCTTCAGAATACGCCTTCGCAATTAATGCACAAAATGATGGCAGATCTCTGCATTTAATGCGAGGGATTTGATAATATCTTCAAAAGCAGTGATTCCGGCCAAACGACGTCTACGTCAGCGTTCAGCACATTACGCAGTGGCATCTATGCCCGTTCAGCTTCTGTGCCCAGATGGCTTCTATGCCTCCTCAGCTTCTATGCTCTCTCGGCTTCCACGCCTCCCCAAGCACATTACGCAGTGGCACCTACGCCCGTTCAGCTTCTGTGCCTAGATGGCTTCTACGCCTCCTCAGCTTCTATGCTCACCCGGCTTTTATGCCGTCGGGCTTCTACGCCCACCCGGCTTCTATGCCTACTTGGCTTCTATGCTACGGTGACAGACATCGGCTTTTACGCCCACCTCTTTTACACGGGAGATACCTACCTACGTGGCTTTTACGCCGTGATCTTCGTAGCAATTGTACGCGTTGTGTCCCTTAGTTGGACCCGTGTCACACGCTCATTCAAAAGATCATCCATACGCAGGCATTGGTTACTTTAACCGTCGTGTAAAAGGGTGCTGTGTTATCCACTCCTCCGTTTTTACACCAACTGAGTGGTCACTGTCACTAAAACTCTATAAATAGAGACCTCTATCAACAGAGGAACAAGTCGAAAAATTGAAAGATCGAACAATTGAAGACTCAGAGAAGAGGTCGAACAATTGAAGATCGAGCAAGGAGAGAGGAGATCGAGAGAGAGAGAGAGGAACCCGGAGCTCAGGCAAAGGATAGGGATCGGCGACCTGGGCATCGTGCATCCACCCTTTTCTGCAACCTCCGAGGCTGCTTCCTGTCTTCTACGGCACTTCTTCACCATCGTGTGGTCCAAGGGCTAAAGTGATCGACTACAGATCAGACACCTATAGCAATTTATACCCAGATTAAATAAATTATACTCCCACATCCTCGTATAGGATTACATTGTACAAGTTTGTTTGTAAACAAAAGAACACGGGTCTTGTATAAACCCCGTCTTGAATACATCTTTCATTCTTTTCGTTTTCTACCACAAACAAGATGGCGACTCTGCTGGGGACATCTTTCTCTTCTGATGAGAAAGTAATTGCTCAACACGACGCGGTATCTATAGGAACCGCGAAGAAGACACTGGTCGTCCAGTTCGACCAGTCTGCCTACGAAGACATGCTTCGAACCGGGGGTAGCTCTCACCCTCTCTCCGTCCAAGACAACAGGAAGCTACGCAAGATCTGGATGCCCAAGACATCCTCTACCATTCCTGTGGACTCTCCGATCTCTCCGATCTCTCCGACCAATGAGGTTGTAGCATCGCTCCCTCCGTGCCCCGCACGTAAAATTTAGTCTCCCGCTACGCGCAGTATAGACAAAACTTTGGGCAAAGCCTCAGCGCTAACCCAGAAGTATCCACTGCGCTCTACGCGTAAAAACCAGTCTCCCGCTACGCGCGGTACAGACAAAACTTCGGGCAAAGCCTCAACGCTGACCCAGAAGTATCTACTGCGCTTTACGCGCAGAAACCAGTCTCCCGCTACGCGCGGTACAGACAAAACTTCTGATGATGCCTTAGCGCCAAATCAGAAGGACAGGTCACGCTCTGCGCACAAGACGACATCTGACCTCTACGGGGACCCAGATGAGCGCTGTGATCTCCGCGAGGGAAAACAAGCGGCAGAATACGCAATTTCTCGGCCCTTACGCCAGCGAGGGGACAATCTGCATACCCTCCGGATTACGCGAGAAGCCGATGGCCGACTGAGGACCTCTTCAGCTTCACGCCAGCCTGAGCAAATCTCTAAAATACGCCAGGCGAAGTCCCTCGGCGTAGTGCAAGCTCAATTTGCGGAAAGACAACCTCCCCGGGGGTTATCCGCCACCCAGACGGCCAACCTGTTTTACACAGGTGGCACAGCAAGAGCCATGGTGCCCAACCTCCATATGACCACTGATGGGAGCAGAGGAAACAAACAATCATCTTCTTCTGCAACTCCTCCTGACCTGCGCAAATATCTAATCCAGAAGCGTAAAGAGAGGGAACCATCCAATATGTCTATAACGCCTCCTGGCGAGCACTGTTGCAATAGCCATAGAGTTGTGATTAACTGTTGCTGCTCTAAAACAAGACGATCGGTTTTCGACCGGTTAAGCTACTCTCTGTCTTTTCAGGAAAAGGAGCCCGCGCATGCATCTGTAAACATGGCCTCACACATGCCTAGACGAGGTTCGAACTCAAGACGTTATCCCTCCAGGCCTCCGAGCCGAAGGAGGTTCAATGAGCTCCTCAGAAACGCTGAAGCCGGGGTGTTCCAAAACACTCGTGCAAGATCATGGCGACCAGCTTCATCCTCTTCTGATTCCGACGCTGAGGATCGCCAGGCCCCCGAATCAGATGCTGAAAGTGTAGAGTCGACTTCTACAATGACCTACACTCATCCTTCAATGACATCCAGGGAGATGGGAGTTTACGCCGTTGAAGATGAACGCGAGGAGGCTTCACCATCAGAAAATGCGGAGCAACGCATCACTACGCTGGAGACATCTCTGAAACAAATGCAATCCATAATGGAAAACATGCACCAGATGATGCTAACCCAGCACGCAACTGCCATGGCTCAAGCATCGGTCCCGCCAACTCAGATACGTGTGGGGGTGGACTTGCCACCATCAAATCCAAGCCAAGGACCTGCTCTAGATCAAGAGTCGGCGGTTCCTCCGCTTTCGGAGAATATATTGCCTTCCGTTGGAGTCACGGTACAACCAACTCCACACCACTCCGTAGTCCCGCTTTCGGCTGAAAATTCGATGCAGGCAGTACGGGAGTTGAAAGCCCAGTTCGATGCCTTGAAGCACAAAGATCAGCTCAAGAAACTGGGAATCAACCAACCTTACCCAGCTAACTGGGAAGAGGTCCCTTTACCTCCGAGGTACAAGCCTCAGACCATGGCCCTATTCGAAGGGAAAACGTCGCCAAGTCAATACATGAACTATTTTAGTATGATGACGGTGTTGCTGCAAGGGAACGACGCCCTCCTCACTCGGGTGTTCAAAGGTTGTCTCTCAGGAGTAGCCTATCAGTGGTACCGTAGCTTGGCGGACAACTGCATCACTTCCTTCGAGGACTTCAAAGCTTTATTCTTCACGCGATTCTACGAGGGAGGAATGGACATGTCCATGTCCTCTCTCATCGAAGTCAAGCAAAGAGAAAAAGAGGACGTTCGCACCTTCATCGAGCATTTTTGTCAGGCCACCTTACAGATGCCTCCAGGAGTTCCAGACTCTGCGTTGGTAGACATTTGCAGGAAAAACCTCCTTCCCGTGGTCTCGGTGTTCACAGGACCATATCAGTTCCGTGATTGGCCCTCGTTCATCCTCTCGGCCGTAGCCGCTGAAGACAACAGTCGCAAGGCGCGCGACAATGGCATCATGATCTCCGCCTCTGACAGAGGCAAGAAGTCATCTCCCAGCAGCGACCATCCTCGTGGTCCAAAAGGGAAAGAAGCTCTGACGGTCAATGCGTCCAGACAAAAGATGACGGCAACCGCGCAAGCGAGACCAGGGACGTCCAGGCCCGTAGAAGTCTACTCCTTTGACGACGAGGATATCCCAAGTATATTCGAGTGTCTCGTCAAAAGTGGCAAGATCACCCTTCCGGAGTTGAAGCGGCCCCAAGAAGTCGGCAGTACTAACGACCCCAAATACTGCATCTTCTACAGATATGTGCACCACCCGACAAAGGCGTGTTACATACTGAAAAGGAAGATCCAGGGTTTGATCGATGCCAAAGCCATAACTCTGCACAACACTGAGAAGACGGTCACAGCCAACATGATCTCTCTACAGTTTGGCAATCTGCCTCCCCAGGAGGTCCCGAATGGTGTTGCGCCTATCTCTCGGACCACGATGAACATCGTCAATCTCCCTCCAGCTAGGGGTCAAAATCATGACCTGGTACCCCTAACCACCCGGCGGGGCGAGATCATGTGGGTTCATCCGGATTTGGTGACAGAGCTCGAGAAGGAGTCTAATGCTACTAGAGCTGCATCTAGAAAGAACTCCAAATACAAGCCATGCCACATGGTTGTGACTTCTTCGCCACCAGACGAAGACGAGGTACTAGCTGTAACCCGTTCAGGGAGAGCTTACCTCAATAACTACGAAGCAAATCAGGAAGGTGCACCGACGGATACTTCAGCCACCAAACCTTCAGGACCCGAGTCCGTCATGCCAGAGACCGATCCTGCAAGGCCGACTCCAACGGACAAGGGGAAGCAGAAAGAAGTTCGCTTTGATAAACCTGCGAGAAACATCCCTAACAAAGGTTTAGAGAAGCCGTACAACTTCGATATCCTGGCCCAACTGGCTAATACACCAGCCAGGCTGTCCATCTTCGAGCTACTCAGGCTCTCCCAGGATACTCGTCTAGCCCTGAGTGAAGCACTAATGCAGGCGAAGGCATGCTTGACCCAGCTCAAGTCCCCCGACGAAGAACCGGTGGCGTATCCCCAGTGCCACAGTGTGATGGAGGTGGTGCCGAATATCACTTTCACTCAAGACGACATGCTATTGAAACATAACAGGCATGACAGGCCCCTCTATTACACCGGGTACGTCGGTTCCATGGAGGTCGACCGGATTCACATAGATCCGGGATCGTCAATCAGCATAATCCCCCACAGTCTGCTCAGGTCACTGAGGATTCCTACTAGCGAATTAGCTTTCACCACCACCACAATCGTGGGTTTCAATGCTGGAAAGAGCAAGCCTTTGGGAAATATTCGCCTGAGGATCCAAATTGGCAACCTCAGATCGGTAGCCACATGTTACGTCATCGATTCAGAGGTATCCTATAACATTTTGCTGGGAAGACCGTGGATCCACGACCACAACATTGTTCCTTCAACTCTACATCAATGCCTTAAGTATGTAGACGCACAAGGAACAGTATAAACGGAGGTTGCTGACTTAAACCCGTTTAAAGGAGTAGAATCCTACTATTCCGATGCCGTGTTGTACTCTCAGGATCACATAAAAGAAGTGCCAGGCGAGGCTGAGAAGGAATCCCACCGGGAGCCAGAAGAACCCTCTGTCGTACTACCACTGTCAATCAGGGTAAAGGGACGAACCACTCGTCCAAAAGCCATGGAACCTATGGCTATCCACCTTAACAAGTCAGGTTCAGGAAAAGGGGGTGATCCTCTCGTGATCACTTCGAACCAGAAGCTTCCTCCCTTGGTCATCAACCTCCGGCGCCACGAGCAGCCGACTGATGTAAATGCAACCAGGAACTGAGCCCCAGATGATAATAAACATCCTCTTTTCCAGTATATCAACGCTCTGATTCTGAACCAGCAATCCTCTCCCTATGGCGATATAGAAATGTTAGCACAGAACTTCTTGACAGCTATTGATTCCTATCACCCGTACATATGGGAGGTAGCATCATCATCCAACGTCGTCACAACGTATGGACCGCAAGAGGACTCTATCTTCCTTGTCCCGCCTACCTGCGGCAATCAGCGTACAATAGTCTTCGGCCGCGTGCGCAATCAACCGACTGTCCAAGAGGATTCTCTCGATAACGATACTGGGAAAATGCAGGTCCACCAATACAGCCCACAGGCATTGAGGATCATGCAAAACATGGGCTACGACTTGGAGCGGAAGCCAGGCCTCAACTACGGGAAGGGCAGACGAACGCCACTGTTCGGGTTAGGGTATGCCGCCTCCTCCAAATCAAGCGAGAATGTCCTTTTCTCCTATCAGGACGGCTCGTCACCCTCCGACTTACCTGACGCTCTCAAACGAACATTATCAGTAAATATGGTAGTGACAGATCCCTGCGAAGCAAACGAGCCAGAGTCTGAGCCATTCGAAAATGACTCTTGGGCTCAACAGATGGATACACAATGGGAGTTCCACTTCGAGCAGAGAGAACCTCCCACTGAAGATGAAGTTATCCAGATCGACGTTGGGGATGAACTCTCACCGAGGCCGATATTTATCAGTAACAATCTTTCCCCAACCGAAAGGAAAGAAGTTATTCAACTGATAAGAGAATACATCGACGTCTTCGCGTGGAATTATGAGGATATGCCAGGACTTGATCCAGAGATGGCTATCCATAAACTCAACATATCGCCCGATTCAAAGCCTGTAAAGAAGCACCAGCGCCGGTTTCGCCCGGATATGATGGACGCCATTGAAGCCGAAGTCAAAAAGTTGATAGCCTGCGGTTTCATCCGGGAGGAACAACATCCCGACTGGGTCGCCAACGTTATCCCAGTCATGAAGAAGAATAGGAAAATATGCATCTGCATCGATTACCGGGATCTGAATGCGGCCTGCCCCAAGGATGAGTTCCCTCTTCCCATTACAGACATCATGATCGACAACACCTGCGGTTTTGAACGCATGTCTTTCATGGACGGATTCTCAGGGTACAATCAGATCAAGATGCATCCTGGAGACGAGAAGCATACCACCTTTCGAACACCACTGGGGGTATATTGCTATACAGTAATGCCCTTCGGATTAAAGAACGCCGGGGCAACATACCAACGAGCTATGAGTAACATATTCCATGAGCATTTACGCAAAACGGTGGAATGCTACGTGGATGACATAGCTGTCAAAAGTCGCCTCAAAGATGATCACATTCGAGACTTGAGGTCGGTGTTCGGGTTGATGCGCAAACATCAACTCAAGATGAATCCTACGAAGTCCTTTCTGGGTGTATCTAGCGACAAATTTCTGGGATTTGTCATTACCGCCAAAGGCATCCAAGTGGACCCTGAGAAAGTCCAAGCCATCGTAGAAATGCGACCGCCTCGCAATCTCAGGGAACTTAGGGGATTTCAAGGTCGTCTGGCTTACATCCGGAGATTCATATCCAACCTCTCCGGAAGATGTCAGCCTTTTTCTCGCCTCATGAAGAAATGTGTATCCTTCGTATGGGACGAAGCCTGTCAACAAGCGTTTAACGATATCAAACGCTACCTCACTCATCCGTCAGTTCTGGTGCCTCCCGTCGTAGGAAGACCATTCTTCCTATACGTTCGAGCAATGGACCATTCCCTGGGAGCTCTTCTTGCACAGAAGAACGATGTAGGGCATGAATAGGCTTTCTACTATCTAAGTAGAATGATGGTCGGGGCCAAACACCGGTACAACCCAGTGGAGAAAGAATGCTTGGCTCTGATGTTCGCTATCCAGAAGATGCGGCACTATGTCACCGGCCAGACTATCCATATCATCTCCAGAATCAACCCTCTTCGAGTACTAATGAGCAAGCCAAGTGCTCTTAATTCCCGACTCGCAACTTGGACGATGCTGTTAACACCATATAACATGGTGTACGTCCCTCAGAAATCCATCAAAGGCCAAGCATTGGCCAACTTTCTAGCTGCTCATCCAATCCCGGAGACCTCCAAGTTGTACGAGGACATCCCTGACGAAGTTGCAGAATATAATTCCGCGACGAAAAGTGACGCATGGCAACTATTCTTTGATGGTGCCTCCAGAACTGGTCCTAGGGGAAGTGTGGTTTCAGGAGTAGGAATCGTCCTGGTTACTCCCGATAAACACGTCGTCTACCGAGCATACTCTCTCAACGAGTCCTGTTCAAACAACGTGGCAGAGTATAACGCTTTACTAATCGGGCTCCAAATCGCTCAAGAGCTGGGGGTCAAATCTCTGGAAGCTTTCAGAGATTCTCTGCTTATAGTCAATCAAGTCAGAGGAATATATGAGGTCCGAAATCCAGACCTCATCCCCTATCACCAAGCAGCAGTCGAGATAGCCATGACATTCAAAGGATTTTTCCTGGAGCATTTGCCTCGATCCCAGAACCTTGAAGCTGATGCCCTAGCCAGTCTAGCCGCAGATCTGGCTGCTCCTATAAGAAGGCAGAACTCGGTAATCATTCTTAACAGAGATTTATTCTGTGTGAAGAACAACTCTCACATAAGACGTAGCTACGCTGCATACGCCGATCCTCCCAGACGAGATTGGAAGAGTCCTTTCATAGATTTTGTGGCATACAGAATCTTGCCGGAAGACCCTAAAGAAGCAGTATCCGTCAAGAGGCGATCCTTACGCTTCTACTTCGATGCATCTTCATAATGCCTATATCGCTGGACCTATGACGGGCTGCTATTGAGATGCCTCTCTGACGACGAGGCATAGCTGATCATCCGTGAAGCTCACGACGGCATATGCGGGGCGCATCAACCCGGCCCTAAGCTACAGGATCGTATCAGGAGAATGGGCTACTACTGGCCCACTATGATCACAGACGCGATCAGCTATGCAAAATAATACAAGGCCTGTCAGGTCCATGCAGACTTCATACATCAGCCGTCCGAATATCTACATCCCACGGTTGCATCCTGGCCTTTCGAAGCATGGGGTATGGATGTCATTGGTCCTATTCACCCGTCTTCTTCCAGGGGTCACCAGTTCATACTGGCCATCACGGATTACTTCTCCAAGTGGGCAGAGGGGATCCCTTTTGCGGAGGTAAAGGCGTCTAATATGATCAGCTTCATCAAGCATCACGTCATCTATCGCTTCGGGGTACCTCGAAGGATAATTCACGACAATGGGCCTCAGTTCATCAGTCAAGCGTTTTATCGATTTTGCGATAAAAATCGGATACATAATGTTGCCTCTACGGCATATTATTCAGCTGCTAATAGTTTGGCGGAAGCTTTCAACAAAACCATTATCAAACTCTTGAAGAAGTTCGTCTCTTCGAACAAAAGAGATTGGAATGAGAGACTGAGCGAATGTCTCTGGGCATACCGCACAACGGTACAAACATCGACAGGTTGTACTCTATTCTCACTAGTCTACGGGAGCGAAGCAGTTCTTCCCATTGAAGTCCAGATCCCGTCACTCAGAATAGCCGTGGCTAACGAGCTGACTCAAGAGAAGAACGACCTTTTAAGACTTCAGGAGCTAGAAGGATTAGACGAGAAACGCCTCCAAGCTCAGCAGCGCATCGCGCTCTACCAAGCACGCATTTCCAGAACTTTCAATCATAAAGTAAAGGAAAGTGTGTTCAAAGTCGGCGAGCTAGTTCTAGCCGTTAGAAGGCCGATGATTCTTACCCACAGGAGTAAAGGCAAATTCCAGCCCAAATGGGAAGGTCCTTATGTGGTCGAGACAATGTTCTCAAATGGCGCTTACAGGTTAGCCCAGCCTAATGGAGACCTGTTAATGGCTCCTATCAACGACAAATTCCTGAAAAGGTACTATGCTTAACCTCCTCTGCTCAGTTGGAATATAGCGAAAACCTCAATTCTGACAAAACTACTTCCAAAAACACAACTAGTTGGGTCGTATTCTATCATGTCCATATAACCTCTGAATAGATACGTTCGACTAATTTGGAAATACAATACCTATCATGTCCATATCACCTCTGATAGTATCTTGCCTACAAACCTTAGTCAAAGCATATTCTATCATGTCCGTATGACCTCTGAATAAATGTGTCCTGCTAAAGTTTCTTGAGAGCCTATCATGTCCATATCACCTCTGATAGTATCTTACCTACAGACCTTAGTCAAAGTATATTCTATCATGTCCGTATGACCTCTGAATAAATATATCCTGCTAGAGTTTCTTGAGAGTTTATCACGTCCATACTACCTCTGATATCACTCTCGCCCAAACCTGTCATTTACATTCCGAAATGATGGGTCCACAAAGTCAGAAAAGAGTTCGCTTTATTCTCAAGAAAGAGCAGAATTACACTGGGAAGCAAGAAGAAGAAAGGGTACATCATTGTGGGGGAGCGATCAGATCGTGAATCTGCTGCGCCAGTACAGCTATCCTCTCATCCCTGCAGGCCAAGGCATCAGCGCGGGCCTGCTCCAGCCGTGCCTCGTTGTCTCCCTTGAGGGACAATTCGGCCCTCGCCCGACGAACACCCGCACGGGCAGCTTCTGCACGATCCAGATCCCGTCGTGCTGCGCTCAGTCGACCAGCCGCTACATCTAGACCTGCCAACGACTGGGAAGCCCACTCCTCCGCCTGAGCGAGCTTTTCTCTCAACTTGCAAGCCCTCGCTACGTTCCCTTCATGCTCAGATTAGCACTTCAGTTGAAGGGCAAGGGCCTCCTCTACGACGGCTTTTCTTTCGTCCATCTCCAGCTGACGTGTTTGAACGAGTTTATCCAAGCTTTCCATCTGTTTGGCAAACTGCGTAGTCATGAAGTCATATCTGGACTGGACCTCAGCTTCAATGCCGTCCCGAGTTAGCTGCAAATATTCGTTAATGGGTTGCTCCAAACCATTAACCATCGCCTCCACGGCATCAGCTATCCCGGTGCCGTCAAAATCCCGGATCTCCTCTATCGGGATCCGAGAGGACTTCTTCAGGCGCTCGAGGTCCAGATTCTCCTTCAGCACCATCGGTATCAGTACCTTCAAAGTAGCATAGAAGATACTGGTATATTGCTCGGTCAGCGCAGCTAAATCCGATTGGGCGCCAGAAGTAGCCGCCTCCAGGAATGATTGCAGGCGAAGTGGTCACAACCGTCGCCTCGACAGGTGGTGCGACCAAAAGAGGCAAGTCGACCGAGGTAGTCGCAATGACAGGCTCTTCTTCTTCTTGGGATATCAGACCCCCTCAACAAGCGGGCCGGCCCCCGAAGATACTTCCTTCTCAAAGTCGAACGCCTCTGTGTCATCACCAGGAGCTGGAGCAGAGCCAGAAGGCGCTTCAAAGCTGTAATCCCCGTGGACGCCATCCCTTGGAAAGAGGACAAGAGAGTTGATATCAATATAATGGTACTCTTTCTAAAAAGGAGACATAAAGATGATATTTACCCGTGGCCAGCGGTATATACGACGCATCTGCAGCCGAGGTAGCTAAATCAAGCCTTAATGACGTAATGCGAACTGTCATACCTGGAGAAGGGGGTGGGCCAACCGACATCGCCAGGAGCTCTACCAAGCCTCCACCAAGGCGCGGTCGAGGTTCGTCAGCTGGGACCTCGCCAGGCATACTCACGGACACGGCAGGGGTTTCATCCGTTGCTGGTCTAAGGGAAGATTCTCCCATCTGCCTCGTCCATACCGGCAATCTCGTACCACTATCGGAGGCAGTAGCGGCGACGGCATCCTCAAAATGAAGTATCCCGGCACCGCCAGCCGAAATTGAGGGTCCCTCCCTAGAAGACGAGGAACCTCCGATCAAGGAAACATCCTCGACAGGCAAAACAACAGATTCCTCTCTAGGGGCCTCGATACCAGGAATTCGAAGAGAACGACTGACCGTCCTCTTCCTCTTGCGAGGAGAAACCTCCTTGGGAGCAGCGGCCCTTCGCTTCCCAGAGACTACCAAGGCCCCCGCAGGCAGAGGCACTTCACACCTCGGCACCGACACCAACGGCTCATCAGGAGTAGCGAACTCCTCACCCTCGTCAGGAGAAACCGAAGGGACTTCGACTCTTCCCCCAGGCGTGGAAGACGGCACCCTAAAACTCCCATGCATGTCAAAATCACGGTGGAAGGTGTTAACCGCCACGTAGAACTGGGCATACGAATGTAAGATGCGCAGCTCCGTGGAGGGTGTGACGACCGGCACGGTAAAGATTGCTCCAGTACATCCCATGATGAAATATCGCCATCCTCTGGCTCCATCGATGAGTCCGCCCCTGGACCTGAAGCTGGTGACGGCATTGCCCACGTGCAACTGGTCGTACCCAAATTGCCTTGCAAACCGACTAGGCAAGTAAGGCTCGAAGAAGCAATGATCTTCACTTCTATACAACAAGTGGGAAGGCCTGATACAGATCAACCACTTGAAAGCCTCCAGAGAAAGATTGGTCTTCTCTCCACCTAAATCCTCCAGCCTGATCCCCGATTGATTGCGATGTACAGAGGGGACAATACAAAGGAGCTTCCAGCCGTGACTGAGGCCCAGTGTCAGCCTACAGTCTAAAACTGTGTTCATATTCCAGGGAGAGTCCTTATAATTCAGCAGGAAGCTACCCCCCGGGCTACTACCGGAGCCAGGGGACATCATCCGAGGGTTGTGTAAAATTAACCATCCCATCAAATACAGGTATGGTAATTCCACCCGAGGAAAGTTTTCACGCCGAGTCTCATCGGCGAGCAGCCCGTCAGTCATGGCTCTCAGGCCAGCCTGTATACGGCACACCATAGCAGGGAGCAAGCCCAGTCTCGCCCCAAACACCAGACGCACCGCAGGCTACAGGATATTTTGGTGAATGCGGTCCGCAGATGCAGTACCGGGCACCACTACTCGACGCAGCCATATGGAGAGGAAACCAGCCAGCTGGGCTTCCTTGGACAGAGGTCTGCGGTAACGCCTCAAGTAACTATAGGCCTTAGTGCCTTCGGGATACTTTCCTACCCCGTCGTCAAGAATCTGGTCCAGAGCCTTGGCGTCATCCATAAGAGCCTCGACGACCTGGGCACTAAGCACTCCCAAACAGTTCACGGGCTCATCCTTGCCCCCCGAAACTTTCTCCGGCTTGGCGGCCCTGGCCCGGTGGAAGAAGAGGTAGGACGTCCACTTGGTGGTATGGGCCAAATCAGAAGGCTCATCATAAAAAGCAGTGCACGCAAAGTAGTGGCACATCAGCTCCTGATACACCTCTACTACCCGAGGGTCCGAATCCCCCAACTCCCGATTGGTGGGGACATACTCTTCATAGGGGGTATCCCCCATCGGTAGCCTCGAGATCACTGCCATCTCATGGAGGGCCAATCCCAACTCCCCCAGCGGAGTGGCGAAAGTCCCGGTGAGCAAAATGTATCGCTCCATCAGTGCCAAGTACAGGTTAGGGTTAGGAGGCAACCCAACACTGGTCGCGCTCACAGCGGCATACAGCCCAATGCACTCCAGCTCTCTCTGACAGTGCTTCAAGGCCCAGTCAACTAGGCAAGCCCATCGACGGTTTGTTGGAGTGATCCACCCGTTGCATCGAGGATTCTCCTTGGGATATACTCCCCCTCGCCCCATGAAGTCGTTGCAGAAAGTCGGCAACTGGACCGGCTGGATCACTAGACTATCTTCGCCCGGGGCACTGCCCGGGCACAGTCCCCTGAACGACGTCACGAGGCCAGAAGGACGGCTGACGAACGACCCCTGGTCATCTCCTTTCAGATGAAAGATCTTCTCCGATTTGCCGTGAAGATCGGGCGTCAAGATCCACGACATCCTCCTAGGGTGTGTAGCATGGAAGAAGGCCGAGATGGGATAATCCCTCGGCATCGTTGGCAGGTACAAAACCAGGTTCCCGGCAAGAAATACCCAAGGTTCTCTCTTAGGCTTCGTCTGTGACCGTTTATCGATCATGTCCCTAAAGAGAAAAGCTGGCTTTATGTACTGCTCCCCGTCTATATACGTCAGGGGCTCCCCGTTGATCATATTCAGCAGCGTCCGCTCGCCCTGAGCTGATATCAAAAGCTCCCTTCCCTCAGGATACTGGGATCCGGAGATAGGAAATGCCACGTGGAACAGATCCTCCAAATAGTTCGAGTGCAGCATCCCGGCAGCGGAACCCATCACCTCGGCCAGTGGAGACTCACCCAAATTAACTGCAAAAGTGCGAGAAAAACACGTCATTACAAAATCTTGCAACATGGGGATCCAGAAGCCACAGTTTGTGCTTTAAGCCAAGACTGTACAAATTTGGCCATTTTACGCAGGAAGTCTTATCCAGAGACGTAACTGGCAGCGTACGATCCGTGCTTTACGCCGGGCTACCAAAAATTCTAGTTATTACGCCGGAGGTTCCGTCCCCAGGCGTAAAACTAGAATTTTATAGTATACACCAAGTTTTCGGCAGTCGGAGCTGTTACGCCCAGAACTGGGAAAACGATGGAACTCTTACGCTGGCACATTAGAAATATGAGCGTAAAAGATAAAAATGTCTCCGTGCATCATCTTCCTCAAAGAGGCTATCAGCACAAAAGACGACCTAGTGCGGTCACGTTCAACGTGTGCGAAGGATTTTTCGTCGTTCTTTGTCATCCTGAAGGCTCTACCTCTAAGACCGGGAGCGCTGCTCATCGGCGGGATACTTTGCTCAGAATGAAGTTCGCCTTGCCCGACCGAAGACTCCCTCGCTGGGGCGGAAGAATGGGAAGAAGAACCTACACTCTTTCCCTTAGCGGAGGGGGTTTGCTTCGGCGCCATTTCTGAAGACTCTGAGTGCTCGGAGAAGCAACGGAGAAAAACTCGAACAGACGAAGACTCTCTTTCGCAGAAGACGGATGAAAAGTTTTCTCGCAAAGTCTCGGGGTATATATAGGGTTCGGATCGACTCCTCGAATCCTCGGACGGATTCCTCGAAACCCTAACCAAATCTCGCAAATTAATATTTGGTTATGATTGGGTACTACGGCAACCCACTACTCTCAAAAGACGGACAGTCAGCAAATTCGAAGAGTTTTTCGTGCAAAGCAGATTCGCGGTTCTACGCTAAAGAGCTTTCTACGCTCGACGGCTACAGATCTACGGTTTTACGCTCACAAGCTATAAGTCTATGGTTTTACGCCCGGATGCCTTTTGTGCTCAGTAGCTTTTATGCTCGAGAGGCTACAAACCTACGACTTCACGCTTAGCAGATACTAACCTATGGTCCCATGCCCGGTGGTGTTTAGTTTACGCTCGGAGGCAACAAGATCCACGACCTCATGCTCGGAAGACTTCTTTTTCACAGGCTGCAAATCTACAGTTCTACGCTAAAGAGCTTTCTACGCTCGACGGCTACAGATCTACAGTTTTACGCTCACAAGCTATAAGTCTATGGTTTTATGCCCGGATGCCTTTTGTGCTCAGTAGCTTTTATGCTCGAGAGGCTACAAACCTACGACTTCACGCTTAGCAGATACAAACCTACAATCTCACGCTCGGTGGCTTTCTACGCTCGGTAGGCTACGAACTCAGGATTTTTAGCTCATCTACACTAAAGGATCTCTGACTTTCCGCATATCCGAACAGTGCTCAAAGCGGTCAATTGCAGGAGTTCACACAAAAGATACCCCTTCTTGACCTCAAAAATATCCCAAGTACCCGAAGCATGCAAGAGTTCAATATTGAAAATTACTCTTCTTCGTGGGTCGACTCGGAGTTCATCCAGAAACCCAGTCTGAATATTTCATCTACAGTTCAAGACGACGGTTCAGTTTTATAGCCATTTCTCGCCCTGTTCCAAGGGACTTTCGGGAAATCACTCTTGAAGATGATGTCTGGGACAAAGAATTCTACGAGGTCCCTATATTCCTAAAGCAGCTGCGCATCACTAGTTATGTGTAAAAGACAGGACGGGACCTAATACTCTTTCTATCAGAGTCGGCGTAAAGAATCAGACGTGTCGAAGCTACACATATTCAGACTTCACAACGACGTGTGGCAGATGATCATATGCAGAGAAGAAAGACGACTTTATTTAAAGCTAAAATCATAATTACATATGAGGGAAATCCTGTCTACAAGGGATTTTTCTTCATTTTCGTGATTACATATGAGGGAAATCCCCTCTACAAAGGTCTTCCTCCTCTTCCATGGCAGTTCATCGACCACTACAGTCATGAACAAGAAGATCCTCCATACGCCATGGATGATCCAGTTGAGGCTTCTTCAACCCAACTCGATCGAGGACGACGGATTACGGTTTGTCTAATCTCGTCCGCGGGGGTCTCAGGAGAAAATATACAACTTGCAGGCTGTATGGTCTAAAGCGACCCTTCCCTTCTCCTGGGCAAGATGCCACATGAAGTTGCTGATTATCCCGAGCAAGGGAGGCTAAGATATCCTTCCATGATTCATCGTTGCAGATGACACTTGCTCGAAGACGCCGTCTTGTTCGGCTTCTTACATGCTGGAAGAACATGGTCTTCTTCTTCCTCAGGTCGACCCGACGAACTCCGGCAATCATCTCAGCATGGTAAAAGGAAATGTGGGAAGAAAAGGTTAACTCCTCAACCCTTTTATAGGCAAAAGAGGTCACACCTACCCCCAATAAATCCGCCATAAAGACCGGCCTGAAAGAACGTGTCAAACTTGACCGTTTCGGGCTCCATTTCAGAAGGCGTTTCGAGTTACGAGGAACGGTTTATGCTTCATTCAAAGCGTTTCAAATTCCGAGGAATTTAAAAGCTTTGAAGGGGGTCTTGTAGAAGCATGAAAAATACGCCGGATGACTATACACAACCTATTGGTGCGGGACAGCGTAAATAGATGACCTCAGAGCCACAAAGCAGGCAAGACAAGAGCTTCTCAGGACCATCCGCGTAAGTGCAGTATGTCCAGGCCGCCTCAAGCGTAAAGCAGAGGGCTTCGTCGCCTATATGGCGTAAAATACATCCGCTTTCAAATGCGGTATTAAAGCGTACGAGGAACGCTTCGTGCTCCCCGAGATGAACCTATCAGACCCTGCAATGAACCTGACGTCTGAACTTCTGACAAAGGGATACGGCTCGGCTACCCAGACGACGGCTATAATGATGGCACGGTACTACGACCCAGGCTGTCAGTCACCGCCATCTCCCTTACGTAAACTGTTTCTTTTACATACACAAGGGGATATGCTGCCTTGTTTTACACGGGCAGACGTGAGCTGTTTACGCTCCACAGCGGACAAACCGCCTGCCACGTCAAAAGCTGCACTTTGCACAAGGCTCGAGGCACGTCTCTGCGATTGGCGCACAAGGCGGTAACGGTCTTCTCGAGGCACGACTGACGCACAGAAGGGCTGCGGGCCTTCAAAAATACGCCTCTGCATTTAATGCACAGAATGATGGCGGATCTCTGCATTTAATGCAAGGGATTTGATAAAGAGTCACCAAACCGACGTTTAGTGACATCCCCTTTGCATAAACTGCTTTTACGCATACAAAGGGATACACTGCCTTATTCCATACAGGCGGACGAGAACCATCTATGCCCCGCGGAAGACAAACAGACTGCCACGTCAAAAGCTGTTCTCCACACATGGCTCGAGGCACGTCCCTGAACGGTGGCAGGCCTTCAGAACACGCCTTCGCAATTAATGCACAAAATAATGGCAGATCTCTGCATTTAATGCGAGGGATTTGATAATATCTTCAAAAGCCGTGATTCCGGCCAAAGGACGTCTACGTCAGCGTTCAGCACATTACGTAGTGGCGTCTATGCCCGTTCAGCTTCTGTGCCCAGATGGCTTCTACGCCTCCTCAGCTTCTATGCTCTCTCGGCTTCCACGCCTCCCCAAGCACATTACGCAGTGGCACCTACGCCCGTTCAGCTTCTGTGCCTAGATGGCTTCTACGCCTCCTCAGCTTCTATGCTCACCCGGCTTTTATGCCGTCGGGCTTCTACGCCCACCCGACTTCTATGTCTACTTGGCTTCTATGCCACGGTGACAGACATCGACTTTTACGCCCACCTCTTCTACACGGGGGATACCTACCTACGTGGCTTTTAAGCCGTGATCTTCGTAGCAATTGTACGCGTTGTGTCCCTTAGTTGGATCCGCGTCACACGCTCATTCAAAAGATCATCCATACGCAGGCATTGGTTACTTTAACCATCGTGTAAAAGGGTGCTGTGTTGTCCACTCCTCGGTTTTTATACCAACTGAGTGGTCACTATCACTAAAACTCTATAAATAGAGACCTCTATCAACAGAGGAACAGGTCAAAAAATTGAAAGATCAAACAATTGAAGACTCAGAGAAGAGGTCGAACAATTGAAGATCGAGCAAGGAGAGAGGAGATCGAGAGAGAGAGAGAGGAACCCGGAGTTCAGGCAAAGGATAGGGATCGGCGACCTGGGCATCGTGCATCCACCCTTTTCTGCAACCTCCGAGGCTGCTTCCTGTCTTCTACGACACTTCTTCACCATCGTGTGGTCCAAGGGCTAAAGTGATCGACTGCAGATCAGACACCTATAGCAATTTATACCCAGATTAAATAAATTGTACTCCCACATCCTCGTATAGGATTATATTGTACAAGTTTGTTTGTAAACAAAAGAACACGGGTCTTGTATAAACTCCGTCTTGAATACATCTTTCATTCTTTTCGTTTTCTACCACAAACAACATCCTACCCAACTCAGAAAAAGTCTCGTCCTCGAGACTTACTGAGGACAAGCAGTGATCTAGGGTTTAAGAAAATCCTAGACAAGTCGTTGTACTTGTTCATTTGGATATTCACTTGCACAAGCGTCGAAATCAGCATATCGCTTAGACTGGATCGTGCGCACTTTCGAAGTGCACTTCTAGCGTGAACATGTCAACCGGCTTAGTGATAGCGAAGTCTTAGCACTCGAGTTTTACCTTTTCCTAAGTCTTGGATGGTGCACTAGTTCAAGGCGTCCCTCGAATAGATACATTCAACCAAACTTAGAGTTAGTAAAAATCGGACAAGCTACTAGCGATACTCTCAAGGGTTCGCACAGGTTGGCACAAAGGCCACTCGCAGCATACAACCAGACAAGCAATCATATCAATCAAAATGTATTTTGAAAGTATTTAGACTTATTTTTGGAACATCCCATCGAGGCATTGAGAGAGAGCGTGCACATAACTCACGAACAAGCTTTCGAAACAGAGATATCGAATCGAAGTCCAAAGGCGTAGAAGCCAGGCTCTGATACCAACATGTCACGTCCCGATCTCCCGCAGGCAATCGGCCGTTCCCGCTAAGCGGGAATCACCCTCGCCAGCGCTCCCGCGGAACGATCGCTTGACCCATCCGGGCGTGATGCCGCACGAGCGTGAGCCACGCCCGTGCAAGGCCGGGGTTCATTGGCTGGCGGTAAGAGTTCTAAGCCACAGAGTCGCACAGATTGTCCGAGTGCAGCGGAGTCATGAACGCATAGGCGATCGGTAACAGGTTCACTGAGTCGACAAATATAGCGGAAGCATTAAAATACAAGTTAAAGTAAAGCAAGCTATTTTATTGATATAAACATGTGTTACATGCGGCGTATAGCCGAGATTACAAGTCGCTCAAGCCTCTCTCTCTAAAACAGTAAAAGCGTGCCAAGTGGCTACAACTGTGGAATGATTGTACAAGCGATGTTCGGGCTATGTTCACAATATTATGTCTTGTATATGTGCTTCAGTTCCGGACGCACCGTTGCTTCGGAGTGATTTTCACGCCTAAGCACGCACGTTGGAGGCATCCGCACCGCACGAGGTTCTCCCGCACCCTGTATACAAACTGGTGGATTATCAGTACATTGAATGCACTGGTGGGGAAGTTACTCGCCCGCTCGACAAATCCAAACACGTAATACAGGTTTCGTGCACAACTATTAAGTTATCTTTCTAGTTGCCTTATGATCAGTTCATGCAAATATTGAATAGCCTAACGTGTCGGGCAGTGCGCCGTGCAACATGAGAGGAAACATGGCGAGACTTACCAACTTACCATCTCCTTCCCTGTCCAAGGCAAATATTGAGGCAAACATGTTAATTCATGCACGGGCAAGTATAAACATTCAGGAACATAGCATATGCAAACACGATGGTCGTTTTTAACATGATCGTTCAGGTGTTCAGTTGTTTCTTGATGCGATGCAGTGACTCGCACGCGGATAGCCGCTAAGCGAGGATGACTTATCTATATGAACATAATGTCGCTGGCATAGCCATAAAGGACAGTTTAGTCTCAGGGCGAAGTAACGTACAACGCGGGTGGCGAGCCCCGTCGCATAACACTTGTCGGGTAACATACGACTATATATACGTCCCGTCCGGATCGGATCGGTCCCAGTGCCCCGGTGACCGTCCGCGGAACTCAACATAACATACCTTGTGCACACAAGTTGTCCGCGACAATGCAGGTCAGGGTCTATCCATATTCCATAGCTTGACATGATAATCATGAAACTTAAACTTAATCTGAACGAGCATATTGCTCCACGAGCTGGAATTCCATCAGTACATAACACGATCCTCGTTCAGATGCATACTTAGCATGATTATCATTCAAGTGTGATTCACGTTCAATATTTATTCTTGCTTAATGCATTCCCCTGGTTCGGGGATATGCCTTGGTGACCTAACGGTCCCGGATACTTGCAGGTTCATTCAGGCACGGAACGACTACGTAGTAGTCTCCCGGGGTTTGGATGAAAACACGGTAACATTCAAACAGACAAGCATGCGTTTCTAAGGAACATAAACAGGCACGTTGCTCGGACCCGAAGGTAAGCCGAGAGATGAAATCGTTAGGGACTTAGCATGCGATGGTATGAATATAAGCAGTATTTCTATTTTCCATGTTCTAGCATAGCAATATGAGTTGGGATTATTCCCTTAGCTAGGTGCGTTGGATTTATTAGCATGCAGGAGGTGAATCACCTATCGACTAGCATAAATATTCCAGATTTTATGTGTGCTAGCTAAGCAAAGACAAGTTCACCGTAGCCACCCACCTTAGCGATGATTCGCCTCGGTAGAGCGATACGTCAAGCGAGCCTCTGAAAGTCTAAGCCGGATTCCTGTAGGGACAAGTCTAGATATCCTTTACTTCTTGTTTGAGGCAAAGCGGGTCGGGACAGTTTCACTTTGCCATTTGAGTCGGCAATCCGCTAGAACGGAACGGAGTGTTACATCCTACCCAACTCAGAAAAAGTCTCGTCCTCGAGACTTACTGAGGACAAGCAGTGATCTAGGGTTTGTGGCAATCCTAGACAAGTTGTTGTACTTGTTCATTTGGATATTTACTTGCACAAGCGTCGAAATCAGTATATCGCTTAGACTGGATCGTGCGCACTTTCGAAGTGCACTTCTAGCGTGAACACGTCAACCAGCTTAGTGATAGCGAAGTCTTAGCACTCGAGTTTTACCTTTTCCTAAGTCTTGGATGGTGCACTAGTTCAAGGCGTCCCTCGAATAGATACATTCAACCAAACTTAGAGTTAGTAAAAATCGGACAAGCTACTAGCGATACTCTCAAGGGTTCGCACAGGTTGGCACAAAGGCCACTCGCAGCATACAACCAGACAAGCAATCATATCAATCAAAACGTATTTTGAAAGTATTTAGACTTATTGTTGGAATATCCCATCGAGGCATTGAGAGATAGCGTGCACATAACTCACGAACGAGCTTTCGCAACAGAGATATCGAATCAAAGTCCAAAGGCGTAGAAGCCAGGCTCTGATACCAACATGTCACGCCCCGATCTCCCGCAGGCAATCGACCGTTCCCGCTAGGCGGGAATCACCCTCGCCAGCTCTCCCGCGGAACGATCGCTTGACCCATCCGGGCGTGATACCGCACGAGCGTGATCCACGCTCGTGCAAGGCCGGGGTTCATTGGCTGGCGGTAAGAGTTCTAAGCCACAGAGTCACACAGATTGTCCGAGTGCAGCAGAGTCATGAACGCATAGGCGATCGGTAACAGGTTCACTGAGTCGACAAATATAGCGGAAGCATTAAAATACAAGTTGAAGTAAAGCAAGCTATTTTATTGATATAAACATGTGTTACATGCGGTGTATAGCTGAGATTACAAGTCGCTCAAGCCTCTCTCTCTAAAATAGTAAAAGCGTGCCAAGTGGCTACAACTGTGGAATGATTGTACAGGCGATGTTCGGGCTATGTTCACAACATTATGTCTTGTATATGTGCTTCAGTTCCGGATGCACCGTTGCTTCGGAGTGATTTTCATGCCTAAGCACGCACGTTGGAGGCATCCGCACCGCACGAGGTTCTCCCGCACCCTGCATACAAACTGGTGGATTATCAGTACATTGAATGCACTGGTGGAGAAGTTACTCGCCCGCTCGACAAATCCAAACACGTAATACAGGTTTTGTGCACAACTATTAAGTTGTCTTTCTAGTTGCCTTAGGATCAGTTCATGCAAATATTGAATAGCCTAACGTGTCGGGCAGTGCGCCGTACAACATGAGAGGAAACACGGCGAGACTTACCAACTTACCATCTCCTTCCCTGTCCAAGGCAAATATTGAGGCAAACATGTTAATTCATGCACGGGCAAGTATAAACATTCAGGAGCATAGCATATGCAAATACGATGGTCGTTTTTAACATGATCGTTCAGGTGTTCAGTTGTTTCTTGATGCGATGCAGTGACTCGCACGCGGATAGCCGCTAAGCGAGGATGACTTATCTATATGAACATAATGTCGCTGGCATAGCCATAAAGGACAGTTTAGTCTCAGGGAGAAGTGACGTACAACGCGGGTGGCGAGCCCCGTCGCATAACACTTGCCGGGTAACATACGACTATACATATGTCCCGTCCGGATCGGATCGGTCCCAGTGCCCTGGTGACCGTCCGCGGAACTCAACATAACATACCTTGTGCACACAAGTTGTCCGCGACAATGTAGGTCAGGGTCTATCCATATTCCATAGCTTGACATGATAATCATGAAACTTAAACTTAATCTGAACGAGCATATTGCTCCACGAGCTGGAATTCCATCAGTACATAACACGATCCTCGTTCAGATGCATACTTAGCATGATTATCATTCAAGTGTGATTCACGTTCAGTATTCATTCTTGCTTAATGCATTCCCCTGGTTCGGAGATATGCCTTGGTGACCTAACGATCCCAGATACACGCAGGTTCATTCAGGCACGGAACGACTACGTAGTAGTCTCCCGGGGTTTGGATGAAAATACGGTAACATTCAAGCAGACAAGCATGCGTTTCTAAGGAACATAAGCAGGCACGTTGCTCGGACCCGAAGGTAAGCCGAGAGATAAAATCGTTAGGGACTTAGCATGCGAGGGTCTGAATATAAGCAGTATTTCCATTTTCCATGTTCTAGCATAGCAATATGAGTTGGGATTATTTCCTTAGCTAGGTGCATTGGATTTATTAGCATGCAGGAGGTGAATCACCTAGCGACTAGCATAAATATTCCAGATTTTATGTGTGCTGGCTAAGCAAAGACAAGTTCACCGTAGCCACCCACCTTAGCGATGATTCGCCTCGGTAGAGCGATACGTCAAGCAAGCCTCTGAAAGTCCAAACCGAATTCCTGTAGGGACAAGTCTGGATATCCTTTGCTTCTTGTTTGAGGCAAAGCGGGTCGGGACAGTTGTACTTTGCCATTTGAGTCGGCAATCCGCTAGAACGGAATGGGGTGTTACAACCGGCAGACCACGTTGACCCCCCCTCGACCACGACCGGTGTTAGGATTTTCTCGACGACCGGAGGACACGGAGATAAGGGTTAGGGTTTTCTCGACTCAACGACCACGATGGAAGGGAACTCCACCCTCCCTGGACCACAACCGGCGTTCCTTGGCTAGCCCTTCAACTTCCTATCCTCCTCTCCTTTCTCCCATCTGCGTCGGGGTTGACACGTTCAATGGTTGATCGGACACGATAGATTAGATTGGACACGGTGGACTGTGAGACAGTTTGTGAGGACACAGTTGGACACGGTGGTGGACGGGATCAGGAAAGTTTTGGAAGGGGCATAGTTGGACACAGAATAGTGTGGACACAGATGTAACATCCCGTTCCGCTCAAGCGGACTGCCGTCTCAAACGGCAATAGTGCAACTGTCCCGACCCGCTTTGCCTCAACGAGAAGCAAAGGATATCCAGACTTGCCCCTACAGGAATCCGGCTTCGGCTTTCAGAGGCTCGCTTGACGTATCGCTCTACCGAGGCGAATCATCGCTAAGGTGGGTGGCTACGGTGAACTTGTCTTTGCTTAGCCAGCACACATAAAATCTAGAATATTCATGCTAGTCGCTAGGTGATTCACCCCCTGCATGCTAATAAATCCAACGCACCTAGCTAAGGGAATAATTCCAACTTGTATTGCTTATGCTAGAACATGGAAATTGAAATACTGCTTGTATTCAGACCCTCGCATACTAAGTCCCCTAAAGGTATTATCTCTCGGCTTACCTTCGGGTCCGAGCAACCGTGTCTGCTTATGTTCCTTAGAATACGTGTTTGCCTGCTTTCGAATGTTTAACGTGATTGTATGTGCATGCATTCTTGTTAGCCAGGAGACTATCAAATAGTCCTTCTGTGCATTTGAACCTGCAAGTATCTGGGATCGTTAGGTCACCCAAGGCAAATCCCCGAACCAGGGGATTGCATCAAGCAAGAATGGATATGGAATATGAATTATACTTGAATGATAATCATGGCAAGTGTGCATCTGAACGAGGATCGTGTTTGTACTGATTAAATCCTAGTTCGTGGAGCAATGTGCTCGTTCAGAATAAGTTTGTTTGTGTTCCATGATTATCATGTCAAGCTTTGGATTTGGATAGACCCTGACCTGCATGTCGCGGACAACCTGTGCACAAGGATTTTTGGCTTCCGCGGACGGTCACCGGGGCACTGGGACCGATTCGATCCGGGCGGAAGAGTTTGTATGGTCGTTAGTCACGGACGGAGTGTTATATAGCGAGGCTCGCCACCTGTGTTGTATATCATTCTTAGTCCCGAGACCATAACCCGTCCATAATGGCTACGCCAGTGACTTTTGTCATATAGATAAGTCATCCTCGCTTAGCGGCTATCGGCGTGCGAGTCATTGCATAGCATCAATGAACTGAACACCTGAACGATCTGAAAATAACGACCCTCATGTTTGCATATGCTATGCTCCTGAATGTTTATACTTGCCCGTGCATGAATTAACAATATTTGCCTTGGACAGGGAAGGAGAAATGGTAAGTGGTAAGTATCGCCGTGTTTCCTCAAACATCGCACGGCGCACTGCCCGACACGTTAGGCTGTTCAATATTTGCATGAAACTGATCCTAAGGCAACTAGAAAGACAACTTAATAGTTGTGCATGGAACCTGTATTACATGTTTGGATTTGTCGAGCGGGCGAGTAGCTTTCCCACCAGTTTATTCAATGTACTGATAATCCACCAGTTGTATGCAGGGTACGGGAGAACCTCGTTCGGTGCGGACGCCTCCAACGTGCGTGCTAAGGCCAGGATTTTCCTCTGAAGCCTTGCAACGGTGTGTCCGGAACATAAGCACATATAGAAGACATAATGTTGTGAACATAGCCCGAACTCGCCTGAACATCGCCTGTACAATCATTTCACAGTTGTAGCCACTTGGCATGCTTTTACTGTTTCAGAGAGAGAGGCTTGAGCGACTTATAATCTCGGCTATACGTCGCCTGTAACACTTGTTCATATCAATAAAAAGAGCTTGCTTTACTTCAACTTATGTTTCAATGCTTCCGCTATATTGTCGACTCAGTGAACCTGTTACCGATCGCCTATGCGTTCATGACTTCGCTGCACTCGGACAATCTGTGCGACTCTGTGGCTTAGAACTCTTACCGCCAGCCAATAAATCACGGCCTTGTACGGGCGCGGTTCACGCTCGTGCGGCATCACGCCCGGATGGGTCAAGCGATCATTCCGCGGGAGCGCTGGCGAGGGTGATTCCTGCCTAGCGGGAACGGCCGATTTGCCTGTGGGAGATCGGGGCGTGACATAGTGGTATCAGAGCCTGGCTTCTACGCCTTTGGACTTCGATTCGATATCTCTGTTTTGAAAGCTCGTTCGTGGGTTATGTGCACGCTCTCTCGCAATGCCTCGATGGGATGTTCCAACAATAAGTCTAAATACTTTCAAAATACATTTTGAATGTTATGATTGCTTGTCTGGTTGTATGCTGTGAGTGGCCTTTGTGCCAACCTGTGCGAACCCTTGAGAGTATCGCTAGTAGCTTGTCCGATTTTCACTAACTCTAAGTTTGGTTGAATGCATCTATTCGAGGGACGCCTTGAACTAGTGCACCAACCAAGACTTAAGAAAAGGTGAAACTCGAGTGCTAAGACTTCGCTATCACTAAGCTGGTTGACGTGTTCACGCTAGAGGGGCCCTTCGAAAGTGCGCACGATCCAGTTTAAGCGATATGCTGATTTCGACGCTTGTGCAAGTGAAATATCCAAATAAACAAGTGCAACGACTTGTCTAGGATTGCCTCAACCCTAGATTACTGCTTGTCCTCAGTAAGTCTCGAGGACGAGACTTTTTCTGAGTTGGGTAGGATGTAACACCCCGTTCCGCTCAAGCGGACTGCCATCTCAAACGGCAATAGTGCAACTGTCCCGACCCGCTTTGCCTCAACGAGAAGCAAAGGATATCCAGACTTGCCCCTACAGGAATCCGGCTTCGGCTTTCAGAGGCTCGCTTGACGTATCGCTCTACCGAGGCGAATCATCGCTAAGGTGGGTGGCTACGGTGAACTTGTTTTTGCTTAGCCAGCACACATAAAATCTGGAATATTCATGCTAGTCGCTAGGTGATTCACCCCCTGCATGCTAATAAATCCAACGCACCTAGCTAAGAGAATAATCCCAACTTGTATTGCTTATGCTAGAACATGAAAATTGAAATACTGCTTGTATTCAGACCCTCGCATGCTAAGTCCCCTAACGGTATTATCTCTCGGCTTACCTTCGGGTCCGAGCAACCGTGTCTGCTTATGTTCCTTAGAACGCGTGTTTGCTTGCTTTCGAATGTTTAACGTGATTGTATGTGCATGCATTCTTGTTAGCCAGGAGACTATCAAATAGTCCTTCTGTGCATTTGAACCTGCAAGTATCCGGGACCGTTAGGTCACCCAAGACAAATCCCCGAACCAGGGGATTGCATCAAGCAAGAATGGATATGGAATGTGAATTATACTTGAATGATAATCATGGCAAGTGTGCATCTGAACGAGGATCGTGTTTGTACTGATTAAATCCCAGCTCGTGGAGCAATATGCTCGTTCAGAATAAGTTTGTTTGTGTTCCATGATTATCATGTCAAGCTTTGGATTTGGATAGACCCTGACCTGCATGTCGCGGACAACCTGTGCACAAGGATTTTTGGCTTCCGTGGACGGTCACCGGGGTACTGGGACCGATCCGATCCGGGCGGAAGAGTTTGTATGGTCGTTAGTCACGGACGGAGTGTTATGTAGCGAGGCTCGCCACCTGCGTTGCATATCATTCTTAGTCCCGAGACCATAACCCGTCCATAATGGCTACGCCAGCGACTTTTGTCATATAGATAAGTCATCCTCGCTTAGCGGCTATCCGCGTGCGAGTCATTGCATAGCATCAATGAACTGAACACCTGAACGATCTGAAAATAACGACCCTCATGTTTGCATATGCTATGCTCCTGAATGTTTATACTTGCCCGTGCATGAATTAACAATATTTGCCTTGGACAGGGAAGGAGAAATGGTAAGTGGTAAGTATCGCCGTGTTTCCTCAAACATCGCACGGCGCACTACCCGACACGTTAGGCTGTTCAATATTTGCATGAAACTGATCCTAAGGCAACTAGAAAGACAACTTAATAGTTGTGCACGGAACCTGTATTACGTATTTGGATTTGTCGAGCGGGCGAGTAGCTTTCCCACCAGTGCATTCAATGTACTGATAATCCACCAGTTGTATGCAGGGTGCGGGAGAACCTCGTTCAGTGCGGACGCCTCCAACGTGCGTGCTAAGGCCAGGAGTTCCCTCTGAAGCCTTGCAACGGTGCGTCCGGAACAGAAGCACATATAGAAGACATAATGTTGTGAACATAGCCCGAACTCGCCTGAACATCGCCTGTACAATCATTCCACAGTTGTAGCCACTTGGCACGCTTTTACTGTTTCAGAGAGAGAGAGGCTTGAGCGACTTGTAATCTCGGCTATACGCCGCCTGTAACACTTGTTCATATCAATAAAAAGAGCTTGCTTTACTTCAACTTGTGTTTCAATGCTTCCGCTATATTGTCGACTCAGTGAACCTGTTACCGATCGCCTATGCGTTCATGACTCCGCTGCACTCGGACAATCTGTGCGACTCTGTGGCTTAGAACTCTTACCGCCAGCCAATGAATCACGGCCTTGTACGGGCGCGGTTCACGCTCGTGCGGCATCACGCCCGGATGGGTCAAGCGGTCGTTCCGCGGGAGCGCTGGCGAGGGTGATTCCCGCCTAGCGGGAACGGCCAATTTGCCTGCGGGAGATCGGGGCGTGACAACAGAAAACAACCAAACGGACCCTTAGTCTGGCGCTTTAGACCAACTCAACCATTTCAACAATTGTTTTAATATTACTTACGTCTGAATTTTAGACGTGAGTTATATATATATATATATATATATATATATATATATATATATAATTCAATTTTAATCATGATTAGCCAAAAATTAACAAAAATTATAAATTTTCATACTAAAAAATGGCGTAAGTTAGCAACTTACGTCTAATTTTTAGACGTTAGTTTTTAATTTCTTTTTTGAAAATCACAGTTATTTATTTCTAATCCGAGATTAAATTTAAATTAATTAAGTAATTAACTACTCACGCACGAAAATAGGACGTAAGTTAGTAACTTACGTCCTATTTTTGGACGTAAGTATTTTTTTTTTCTAAGATTTTACGTCATATTTTTGGACGATAATATACTGTATATACAAATATACAGAATAATATATTTTTTCTATAATATATATAAATTTTTTTGTTTTTTAAGTAATTTTCTGATTTTATTTTCTCTTTGGAGTGATCCCTCAACAACTTATGAACCATATGCAAATATGAGTGTGGGAATTGGTGTACTGCTGCTTAGCTCAATAGTTCTTATTCATGTTAAATATGTTGCCAAGTACTATCTGGTATTCGAACTTTAAAACACACTCCACAAAGAGTGTGGGTAGTAGGGCACAGGGCTAAGTCAACGAGTCTGAAAGAATTATAAAAATTTAAAAATTTTCTAAATAAAAGGACGAGGCAGAGTCAGGTCCTGTGTAATTTGGAAACAAAATCCGTCTTGTCTCGTTTATTTTATCCGATCCGTTTCTATTTTGTCCGTTTGAATGTAAAAATTTAGAAACCGATTTGTTTGGACAATATACGATTCGGACGGAACGAAACCGTGAATCCTGGACCCGTATGTCCAGTCCTAGTATTCGTAAATTGATGATGATCTGGATTTATATTTTCAAAGAAAAAAAAAATTATGAAAAATTATGTAACTTTTTCGTATAGAAAACAAATGTATTTGGTTATAACATAAAAATATAAAATATATAAAATATAAAAGTATATTATAGTAAAAAAAAGTTTAATAAATAAGAAAACAAAAATTATATTTAATTAATATTAATAAGAATTTTTCTGGTCGTTGATTCTTCCTGCTCTCCACTCATCTCCACCTTCTTTCTGCCCACAATAGTTGACTGTAGTGAGAATAATACAAAATTAGCTTAGAACTCCACCTACTGCGACTCTTTCATATATGCCGACATCCCAAGCTGAGAAGAGGATGCGGTGAGCCTCCACTTTCAACCAGACAAGAACTCCTCTGTTATGATTCAATAATGCTAAGTTTACTACCAAATGCTTACAACCTTTTCACAACCCTCTCTCTCTCCCCACAGTTATGTAGTCATAGCATAGCCTGTTATGATTACTTTTACTTACATGAGCAAATCCTATTTGCTAATCTTGCAAATCTAAGTTAAAATCTTGTAAGTGGGATACACGTCATCCTACTTATACATGTTAGTACCAAACACATGTTAGTACCAAACAATTCCTTAATTACAATATAATGGAGGGTATTAATTTCTAAAGCATTAGAAGTACTTAAATATTTATTTATTTATTTAAATAGTTTGGCTAGCCATTTGCAAACATGGAAATAGTTAGGATACTACTTTGCTTATTAAATAGTCTTATTCTTGTTTCTAAATAACCTTTTTCAAGCATAATTAATCTCTTAAGAACTTCAAGATGAGGTTCCTTATGCTCTCTCTCTCTCTTTCTCTTAGGGCTGCAAATGAGCCAAGCCGTTCGCGAGCTGCTCGAAGCTTGACTAGATAAAAGTTCATTTGAGCTCGGTTTGTTTAGTAAACAAGCTGAGCTCAAGCTTCGTTTTCGAGCTCGTTTAATAAACGAGTCAAGCTCAAGCTTAGAAGTAGTCGGCTCGTTTGAGTTCGCAAGATGTCTCGTTTATGAGCTTGCGAGCTGACTCGTAAGCGGACTCGTTTGGAAGCTCGTGGCTGACACTCCCAATTTGTTTTGTTATTTAAATTTAAATTTATTCTTTGTTGAATTCTAATTTTATGTATGTTTGTTAACAATATAATTGTGTACATTATATATTTATATGTCCTTAATAATTGATATTAAGAAACTTTTTTAATTAATTTTTTATAAATAAATTGTTAATATTATATGTACTTGAATTCAAGTCTAATTAGTTTGAAATCGAGCTCGTTAAGCTTGAAATCAAGCTCGTTAAGAATGAAATCAAGCTGAACGAGCTTGATTTTGAGCTTATCAAGCTTGTTTATCAAGCCAAACTCGAGCTCAAACCAAGCCAAGCTCAAGCTTAATATAAACAAACTCGAGCCAAGCTCAAGCTCTAAAATAAAAAAATTTATCAAGCTCGAGCTCGATTAATTCTAGTCAAACCAAGCTCAACCTTATAAAAGTTTTGTTCGACTTGGCTCATTTGCAGCCCTTCTCTCTCTCTCTCTCTCTCTCTCTCTCTATATATATATATATATATATATATATATATATATATATATATATATATATATGTTTTATTTTAGAATAGTTTAGAAGAACATATGTACTTTTTGAGATCTTAGTTAGAGGTTACGAAGTTTGGCTTCATAGTAATTGGTCCTGCATTGATGTTCGAAACAATAAATTTCTTAAGCCTCTTACAAGTGAACGTTCATACCCAACAACTATGATGACCAACGATGACGCTTCTAATTTACATCAATGTTAGCATTGTGATATATTGGTGTTTTCCACTTGACTTTAGGAGTTTTAGTCCCACAATGAAAAATCACCAATGTGTATATCTTAATATATAGTTATGTTTAGTATTGTTATATGCACATGGAGTGGTGGCTCATGTGGGTTAACTTTTCAAGAGGGATTAAGTGTGAATCCCATTATGACAGTCTTTATTTTGTCACCGCATTTAAAAAGTTTTCCTTAGAAGCTAAGCCCCGCGACTTGAACTCGGACTCAGACTCAGACTCAAGGGTGCAAAGTGGCACTTTGTTGGCGCACTTAGCACGTCAGCATCGTCGCATGGCGCTCATGCGCTCTTTTTATGCACGATTGCTTGTTCGGGTGCATGCTTCGTGGCGCATGCGGCCAGGGGCTATGCGGCCAGGGGTCATACGGCTAGCAAGTTTGTATGAGCGAGTCAGATATGGAGGGGACATGGTCTGTTGTTGGCGGCGTATGCGACACATGGTTATCCGTGCCATCCGGAACATGCGGCACATCCAGAGTGGGGGTATATGTGCACAGTGGCTACTGCTTTCGATAGACGCTTGGCGGTGTTAGGCGACGTTGTACTGTGAAGCGTGACCGACGACGCATGCGACTTATTGTCTGGTCGGATGGCGCATATGCGACACGAGCTCTCCCATGTCGCATATGTGCTAATTTTCTCTATATATAGAGGAACTTCTCTTTCATTTGAGATGTTAAAAAATTTCAACTACACCAGAGAGAACCGAGAGCACCAGAGCTGTCACGATTCGCACCCGAAAAATCGGGCATGAGTTGTGGGTACGTCCAGCCTACGCCGCAGCATCGACGGTAGAACGCTGTCTAGGTCTACTATCTAGCTAACAATCTCACACAACACAATATATAGGTACATGTCAAGATCTCAACTCCAAACGGAGGAGCAATATGATAATGATAATCACAAGTACTCAAATCACGAATCTAAGCACGATAAGATAACACAGAAGTCTAACAACTACAAAGTCTCCCCAACAACTGCTACTAAAATAACAACAACAACAACAATAATAATAATAATACAAAAATATCCAGAATCATATACAATACAAGGTCTCAATCCAAAACCGGGGACAAATCCGGTACCAAAAGCTGATAAATACAACAACTGGTCCTAGTGATCCCGGCTACCAACCCGGAAATCACTCCTAAACTAGGGGGTCCCTGTCTGCACCATCGACAGGCTGAGGTCCATAAAACATCGGACACCAATCCTCCGGATCCTCTGAAAAATATATACAGTCAGGATTGGAGCAAGTACACCTCTAACAGCAATTTCAGTTAAATGATAAAAACTATAAAGCAGTTGTAGCAAGTATCAAGGTGAAGGAAATAAAGTATGAACAAGAAATATATACATATCACTGGTGCATAAAGGTAAAGATACATGAATATCAGAGGCAAGATAGTAATGACTGCAAGATACAAGAAATCTAAACTAAGATCAAGTGTGTGCACAAGAACGTGTAGTGAGTCCAGCAAGAATACATGTAATGAGTCAAGTCCAGAAACTATAAGTGAGACCAGCAAGTAATGCAAAAGAGTCCAGACTAGAAAGAATGAACTCGTGTCTTTGAAATATCTGTTTCGACATGTAAACGGCTAGGGGGTAAGTATGCTCACCGCACACTGGGTGTGCGGCTGCTATCATTCCAGATTAGACCAGAGGGGGTGATTCCAGTGATTCTAGTTGGAAATGTTTACATGTCTACTCGAGTATTTTCCCACCCCGACTAGTACAAGTGAATCCAAGACCCGACACGTAAATCAAGTATGAGTCCAGCCAGAAACATGAGTGATGCCTGTAGTGAGTCACGATGTGATGCCAGTAGGTAATTCCAGAATAGAGGCCAGAAATATGAAATATACGTGTCGCAAGTAAATGAATCCAGAAATACTAGTCCGTGTCGTGCCAGAAAAATCAGAGAATACTATACTAGAAGCTGAATCATAATAATCATCAGATAATAAAAACTATCAGAGAATGTACTCGCCTGATATCCTGAGCAACTAGCGATCCGAACTGGTGTCGCAAGGACCTATTACGAAAAACAAGGTTAAGCGGGATTCTAATAAGTTAAACAGATATAAAATAACTAAAAATAAGCTTTTAGGGTTGTTCTAGGTCAAACGGGTCAAACTGGTAAAATCTGGATCAAAAAGTCAACTCTTGGTCCAAAAAGTCAACTCTGGGTCACAACTAGGTCAAAAGTTGACTTTGGCAGTCAACCGGGGCAACTACGGTCAACTCTAGGTCAAACTAGGGTGCCCCTAAAATTCTAGGTCAAAACTAGGTCATTACGCTAATAAACCCTCAAACTCGTCTCCTTGAGATACCGGGATACCCTCGGTATCCGATATCTCAATCTACGCGATACGCCCCGCTTATACCCTCTATATTATATACTAGCACGTATATATATATATATATATATATATATATATATATATATATATATATATATATATATATAACTAAGTCTAACCTCATTTCTAGGCTAAAACTCAATACCTTGCCCCGACGCTCAATACCTTGAGTATCTCAAGGTATTGAGATACCTCGCATTACCCTCATTAACACTAGCTAACTAACTATCTATCTATATATATATTACCATATACTAATATATATATATAACATATATCTAACTAACTAACTAACTATATATATATATATATATATATATATATATATATATATATATATATATATATATATATATATATATATATATATATAACCTAGTGTATAGGTAAACACCTCAATACCTTACCCCTAATACCTCAATACCTTGGTATCTCAAGGTATTGAGATACCTTACCCTCTAACTCTAACTAACTAGCTATATATATATATATATATATATATATATATATATATATATATATATATATATATATATATATATATATATATATATATATATATATAACTTAATATTAGGTTGCCTCAATACTCGATACCTTACCCCTAATACCTCAATACCTTGGTATCTCAAGGTATTGAGATACCTAACTCACCCCACTCTAACACTAACTAGCTAGCTAACTATCTATATAAATATCTACACCTAGCTATATATCTAAGCAATTATATATATATATATATATATATATATATATATATATATATATATATATATATATATATATATATAACACATATGCATCTACCTACATATCTATATATATATATATATATATCCACACACACACACACACACACACACACACATATATATATATATACTAATACTTATATATCTATCTATGTATACATCTATACATATATATCTATATATATACAGAGAAAAAGGGGGGGGGGCGCTGCTGTTGCTAAATGCGTTGCCGCTGCTGCTGGCTGCTGCTGCACGCAGCTGCTGCTGCTGCTGCTGCCGCGGCAGCTGCGCTGCTTGCAAGCTGCTGCTAGCTCCCAGCCACTGCCTCGCTGCTCTCATCTCCCTCACACCTCTCACTCTCTAGCATACTCACTCACCTCACTAACATACACACCACGACACTGTAAAACTCCTATTTCTAAAAACTGTATTTATTATTTTTTATTATTAATTAATAATTTAAATATAGTATTTAGTGGCTAAATAGGAGAAATAGATTTTTTATAATTTTTATGTTAGGTGTTCGGGCACTTAGAAGACTTATGGGACCATCAGGAATTTTTCGGAATTTATTCCATGTAGGAGATCCCTTGAGCAGTTGCTAGCCTAATGCTGTGTATTATTCTAATCTAGAATTTTTTTCTATGAGAATATATATTATATATATATACAAATATATATAATATATATATACTAATAGGAAAAGAAAGGATTAAGAAAAGATTAAGTAAAAGAAAGTATTAAATAAGTTACTAATTTAATAATAATAATAATAATAATAATGATGATAACATTCTTTGCACCACTCTTCAGCCAACTTGCCAGACCCTCTCCTCAGCAATAACGTGCTGTGACCCTTAGCATCTCACTAACTCAGAGGACTCCGCCCCCCCTTCAGCCGAATTAACTCCCAAGCCCGACCCTTTAATAGCTTCAGCGGCTTCACCCTTCGACCAACCCGCTCCAAACCGCTCACCCTCTCTCTTAATATATATATAATATATATATATATATATATATATATAGTTAGCTCTCAAAACCTTAACCTAAATCTCCAGACCCTCCTCTTCCCATCTAGAGCCGTCACCGCAGCCAGAGAAGCCCTCAAGCCATCCAATCATCCCGTCGACGCCGACCTCGCGAACTGCAGTTTCCCACTCGAGGTACCTTCGCTCCGGCGTGATTTCCCGTTGACTCGCTCGACCAAACGCTGTTCCGTCTTCATAGGTATGATCATCCCTTAACCCTCTCCAATAATTATTTTATAGCCAACCTCGGAAAATATGTGCCCCTAGGTGAAAAACAGCGTCCAAAGTGGACGGACAGACCCAATTCTGGAATCGCAGAATTCCAGAATGACCACCCGTATTGCCGAGTTCGTATCTCCCACCACAGAGATCCGAATTTGGTGATTCTTTTTGATACCTGTAGAATACCTGACCTAGTTTATTTTCTGTAAAAAACCTATACTATTAGTCGCTGTGGACATAATTATATTCGTCACAAAACTGCGCGCACCCACTTTTTTCGGTTTTCCAAAAGTTGGAAAACGGAGCGCGCCCCACCAAACGGGACCACCCCGCCGTGTGCCACGTGTACCGCATGGTGCACACAGCGTAACCGGACACGTGAAATTTTGTGGGGACTGATTCGGACGCGTGTACGCGCCGGAATCAGGCCGTATCTGCGGACACATTTCGTGTCGCAACTTTTGTAGAACTCGCACGTATTTTGTGCACGCTTGTCAGATTGCGACGAAACTTGCGCCACTGGACTCGTGGTAACGCACTGGCCCTGTGACCCAAATTTCACGTATTTTTGAGATAGTTGACCAGATCGCCAATTGGCGGGCCCCACTGTTGACTTTTTGGACAAAATTGAGTTCGGCCTATCGGAATCCACATTTGGACATACCGTTGGGTTCGTATTGACATTTAGAGTTGTTTGACCTATAGTTTATCCCATTTAGAGACTGTTACCCTTGGCACACTTTTCGGTGCAAAGTGGACCACATGTGGACTCACTTTTACCTGAAATTACCGTTTTGCTCCTGTGTCCAAATTGGACGAAAGGGAAGTACTTTTTAGCTATTTTGCTTATTCTGGAAACATTGGTGATGTTTATTTCAGCATCCGGAGATATTGTTCTGCGGCCATAGTTTTTGATCCTGTGCGTTGACATCTGGACAGTACAACTTGCAGCTTTCTTACCAGACAAGATACCTTGCCAATTTGTTTACAGTACTTTGCATGCTATTTATATTTCTATTTATTTATTTCATTTCTGTATAGTTCTTGCATGTGTAGTTTTTCTTCAGTCATTACTATGTATTAGATATGTGGACACACACATGGCACCTAGTATCATAGAGGACAATCATTAGGCGTATGGGCTTTTAACCACTCTGGTAAACCATAGTATATAGCTCGCACTACGGGCGTGTGTCGCGTTGGTCGCTACCCCCGCGGTATGTCGATTTTTGGAGTCTCGCTGGTCGCTACCCCCGCGGTATGTCGATTTCTGATGTCCATTGACGTGTGTGTGAGTTGTGAGGTAGATCGAGTAGCCTACCCTTGCCCATACGTCAAAAAGTTGTCCTCATTTGCATTCATATAGATTGTTTGGTACAGCGTACTTATTTATTTTCAAATTATATGCATGTTTACTGTATTCAAGTTGGCTCGTATTTTCTGTATCTTGTTACGTCCCTCTGAGGACCTGGTCCTCTGCTAGGTATATCTTCTTTTGAGTATTTGCAGGAGTACGGGCCTGGACCTGACGCATTCCTTTGTGTCGAGGAGGTCTTACCTTTTGAGCATCGTTGATTATCGAGCGATGGATTCTTTTAGCTGATACACTTCTGTCTTCATATTATTTTATATTGGAGATTTTATACTCCTCTCTCATTTTAGTTTTGGATATAGTCTTTGGTAGTGGATTTGTCTCCACCCGACTATCATTTTAGATATTTCAGACTCCTTATTCTAGTTAGTATTTCTTTTCAATGACTTGTTGTGTGGATGAGATTAGCATATCTGTGACTTGTGACGTTATACCACATGTGAGTTTATATTCATATTACAGCGTACGTATGGGATTTGGTTTCCATATATTGGAGTTGCCATATCCATGCGGCTGGCATGCTTACGTGTTCCTAGTCCTACGTTTTGGGACTGGGGCGTGACATGTTTTTGTGGTGGCCCATGCAGGTCGAGTTAGCCGTTTCGGTTACGTCACTGTGCCGAGCGGGCCTGCACCTAGGATTAGAATTTTAGATCTCATCCACACTTGACTATAACTTACTTTCCTTCCAACATGTCCTACTTAAGTTCTTGCATCCTGCTTGATTCATGTACTCTTCTTAATCCTTCGTCCATCTCTTGCAGAGAGATGAATTTGCATAACGGGCATGCCGCCACCGGGGACAACACGTCTCCAGGGGACGACGACCAACCACTAGGAGTGACCTCAACGACACCTCTTCTTCCCGGACCGGATGGACTGACTAACAATCAAATTCCATCAAATCCTTCCACGATACCTAATGGGACATTTTCAGCTCCACTAGCACCGCAGGATGGCCAGACACAGCTGTTCCAATTCTTCCAGATGATAATACAGGAACAAAGGCAGCAGGCAGCCGAGCAGAGGCAGCAAACAGCAGAGCAAATGCTAGAATTTCTGGCAGCGCTTGAGAGAATGGCTGCACTAGCCCCTGCACCAACCCAGGCACTAGTTTCAGTACCACAAGCTCGGGTTGGTTCAGTCAAGGACTTTGTGCAGATGGGCCCTAAACCATATAATGGCAATGAGAGTCCAGAGGAGACCACGAACTGGATTGCCAATACCAAGAAGTTGTTAGAGGCATCACAACTACCTACTGACCTATGGATGATAGGCGTGAGGACTCAGTTAGAAGGCAACGCACATCACTGGTGGGAATCAATGGAGCGCCAGTTGGGTACGCGTCAGATTTGGGAACAATTCTTGGAATGCTTTGAGAGGAAGTACTTCCCGGATACTGTAAGGGACGCATTGTACGATCAGTTCCTCCATCTAGAGCAAGGGGACAAGACGGTTGATGAGTATGACGCAGAATTTAGCCGTCTCAGTAAGTATGGCATAGTCCTAATACCTAATGACTTGGAGAAGGCTAAGAGGTTTCACCGTGGGCTGACTCAGGAGCTCTAGCACTATACTAGCTCACAGTCCCGGATCTCTTATGCCGAGTTATTGACAGAGGCCAGGATCCAGGAGGCCATCAGCAAGAGAAACGGAATTCAACAGAGAAGTCACCAAGGACCAGTAAGGACACAGCAAGGAGGACCCATTAGACATCCTTTGACACGCCAGCAACCAGATAGTACTGCACCATATCCAACCAAGGACCCCCGTACTTGCCACTTTTGTGGTAAGGTAGGTCATATTCATAGAGACTGTCATCGTCGATTGGGGCTGTGCATGATATGTGGATCAAGTCACCATCAAACCCGAAGATGCCCTCAGCAGAACCAGAGGTCTATGGCAGTAGAATCAGGAACACCGCATACACCCTCAAGTATAGAAGACCAAAGGGACCCACCACTGCTTCTACAGTCTGCACAAATGGAGGGGACTAGACCCCAGTTGAACAACCAAGGACAAGGCCAAGCACTCATTATGACAAGTATGGGAGAACAGACACAGGAAGCCGTAGATACAGGTACGACCTTTTAGTTATAACTGTCTTTGCATACTCATAACCCCATTGTGACACAAGCTCTTAGATGCACAAATAGATATAGAATTATATATATGGTAGTCTAGCAGTTATGAGGACATATTTCTATTCTATCCAGGTGGCATATACACGATGCTAATGGATGACATGAGTAGCAGTAGTAGTATTCTTCCCCTATCCTTATCTCGCCCTCTTGGGTGACTCATCTCCTCCTTTTGTATTCATTCCTTATCTCGTGCGTAACTCTTCCTATCATAGTCATATCTTTCGTGCCATTATGAATTGTTTGATTCATATCAACCTCACCCCTATTTTGTTAGTTAAATATAAATGCGTTAAGTGATGCTTGATAGCTAAGGATGAGTTCCTAATATATGTATATGCACTATAGAAATATCTGTATTCTTTATTAGTTTAACCCTTAAGTAGCACCATGTAGCATAGTAGAAATTGTTAGATCACTTGAGCTAGATCATAGCCCTAATAGTTAGTCAAGACCTTAAGTGTCTCCCTAAAAACTTAGACTATGCCTAGGAAAGAGTTGAAGGCACTTGTTACGAACTGATGACTATGACAAATCGCTGGCAAAGTAGCGACAGTTGCCGCCAGACGATTATGGTAGAAGTAGTCGAATTACTTGCAGCCATACTGGCCAGGTGGCGAGGCAGTATTAGACTATGATACTTGACGGTTATGGGAAAAGTCATAGTTATGAGATTCCAGACAGGTATCCCAAGATTCTCGACCCAATAAATATAATTGCCTTACAATCTAGACAATAGCTTCAAAGAAGGTGACCACTAGTAGAATTCTTGTAAGTTGGGTAGTGTAGATAAGTTAGAGGATGATAGAATAGTGTATGGACAATAGATGAGAAAGTGTTAGAATGACAGACCATGAGTTTTAGGAGTCCTACTAGATACCAATGTAGTGTAATAGTTATAGTTATCATTATGAATATGAGTTAGTGTCAATTTCGAGGACAAAATTTTTGTAAGTTGGGTAGAATATAAAATCCCTATTTCTAAAAACCGTATTTATTATTTTTTATTATTAATTAATAATTTAAATATAGTATTTAGTGGCTAAATAGGAGAAATATATTTTTAATAATTTTTATGTTAGGTGTTCGGGCACTTAGATGACTTATGGGACCATCAGGAATTTTTCAGAATTTATTCCATGTAGGAGACCCCTTGAGCAGTTGCTAGCCTAATGTTGTGTATTATTCTAATATAGAATTTTTTTCTATGAGAATATATATTATATATATATACAAATATATATAATATATATATACTAATAGGAAAAGAAAGGATTAAGAAAAGATTAAGTAAAAGAAAGTATTAAATAAGTTACTAATTTAATAATAATAATAATAATAATAATAATAATAATAATAACAATAACAATGATAACATTCTTTGCACCACTCTTCAGCCAACTTGCCAGACCCTCTCCTCAGCAATAACGTGCTGTGACCCTTAGCATCTCACTAACTCAGAGGACTCCGCCCCCCTTCAGCCGAATTAACTCCCAAGCCCGACCCTTTAATAGCTTCAGCGGCTTCACCCTTCGACCAACCCGCTCCAAACCGCTCACCCTCTCTCTTAATATATATATATATAGTTAGCTCTCAAAACCCTAACCTAAATCTCTAGACCCTCCTCTTCCCATCTAGAGCCGTCACCGCAGCCAGAGAAGCCCCCCAAGCCATCCAATCATCCCGTCGACGCCGACCTCACGAACTGCAGTTTCCCACTCGAGGTACCTTCGCTTCGGCGTAATTTTCCGTCTACTCGCTCGACCAAACGCTGTTCCGTCTTCATAGGTATGATCATCCCTTAACCCTCTCCAATAATTGTTTTATAGCCAACCTCAGAAAATATGTGCCCCTAGGTGAAAAACAGCGTCCAAAGTGGACGGACAGACCCAATTCTGGAATCGCAGAATTCCAGAATGACCACCCGTATTGCCGAGTTCGTATCTCCCACCACAGAGATCCGAATTCGGTGATTCTTTTTGATACCTGTAGAATACCTGACCCAGTTTATTTTCTGTAAAAAAGCCCTATGCTATTAGTCACTGTGGACCTAATTATATTCGTCACAAAACTGCGCGCACCCACTTTTCCGATTTTCCAAAAGTTGGAAAACGGAGCGCGCCCCGCCAAACGGGACCGCCCCGCCGTGTGCCACGTGTACCGCATGGTGCACACAGTGTAACCGGACACGTGAAATTTCGTGGGGACTGATTCGGACGCGTGTACGCGCCGGAATCAGGCCATATCTGCGGACACATTTCGTGTCGCAACTTTTATGGAACTAGCACGTATTTTGTGCACGCTTGTCAGATTACGAAGAAACTTGCACCACTGGACTCATGGTAACGCGCTGGCCCTGTGACCCAAATTTCACGCATTTCTGAGACGGTTGACCAGATCGCCAATTGGCGGGCCCTACAGTTGACTTTTTGGACAAAATTGAGTTCGGCCCATCGGAATCCACATTTAGACATACCGTTGGGTTCGTATTGACATTTAGAGTTGTTTGACCTATAGTTTGTCCCATTTAGAGACTGTTACCCTTGGCACGCTTTTCGGTGCAAAGTGGACCACATGTGGACCCACTTTTACCTGAAATTACCGTTTTGCCCCTGTGTCCAAATTGGACGAAAGGGAAGTGCTTTTTAGCTATTTTGCTTATTCTGGAAACGTTGGTGATATTTATTTCAGCATCCGGAGACATTGTTCTGTGGCCATAGTTTTTGATCCTGTGCGTTGACATCTGGACAGTACACCTTGCAGCTTTCTTACCAGGCAAGATACCTTGCCAATTTGTTTACAGTACTTTGCATGCTATTTATATTTCTGTTTATTTATTTCATTTCTGTATAGTTCTTGCATGTGTAGTTTTTCTCCAGTCATTACTATGTATTAGATATGTGGACACACACATGGCACCTAGTATCATAGAGGACAATCATTAGGCGTATGGGCTTTTAACCACTCTGGTAAACCGTAGTATATAGCTCGCACTACGGGCGTGTGTCGTGCTGGTCACTACCCCCGCGGTATGTCGATTTCTGGAGTCTCGCTGGTCGCTACCCCCGCGGTATGTCGATTTCTGATGTCCATTGACGTGTGTGTGAGTTGTGAGGTAGATCGAGTAGCCTACCCTTGCCCATACGTCAAAAAGTTTTCCTCATTTGCATTCATATAGATTGTTTGGTGCAGCGTACTTATTTATTTTTAAATTATATGCATGTTTACTGTATTCAAGTTGGCTCGTATTTTCTGTATCTTGTTACGTCCCTCTGAGGACCTGGTCCTCTGCCAGGTATATCTGCTCTTGAGTATTTGCAGGAGTACGGGCCTGGACCTGACGCATTCCTTTGTGTCGAGGAGGTCTTACCTTTTGAGCATCGTTGATTATCGAGCGATGGATTCTTTTAGCTGATACACTTCTGTCTTCATATTATTTTATATTGGAGATTTTATACTCCCCTCTCATTTTAGTTTTGGATATAGTCTTTGGTAGTGGATTTGTCTCCACCCGACTATCATTTTAGATATTTCAGACTCCTTATTCTAGTTAGTATTTCTTTTCAATGACTTGTTGTGTGGATGAGATTAGCATATCTGTGACTTGTGACGTTATACCACATGTGAGTTTATATTCATATTACAGCGTACGTATGGGATTTGGTTTCCATATATTGGAGTTGCCATATCCATGCGGCTGGCATGCTTACGTGTTCCTAGTCCTACGTTTTGGGACTGGGGCGTGACATATTTTTGTGGTGGCCCATGCAGGTCGAGTTAGCCGTTTCGGTTACGTCACTGTGCCGAGCGGGCCTGCACCTAGGATTAGAATTTTAGATCTCATCCACACTTGACTATAACTTACTTTCCTTCCAACATGTCCTACTTAAGTTCTTGCATCCTGCTTGATTCATGTACTCTTCTTAATCCTTCGTCCATCTCTTGCAGAGAGATGAATTTGCATAACGGGCATGCCGCCACCGGGGACAACACGTCTCCAGGGGACGACGACCAACCACTAGGAGTTGTCACGCCCCGGACCCGCCCGGGCCGCCGCTCCGCCCTGTCCCGCCCCGTAAGGCCGGGATTAACGAACCGGACACGTATCACCGTGCCTCGGCGTGCCTGACGCGAATCACCGTGCCCGTCCCGCGGGTGCGAGGGAGGAAGGGAGCCAAGCGAATGGCCCGTTCGAGCTTTCGGGGGACGTGATGCCGCACGGGCCTGGGGTTGCGCCCATGCAAGGCCAATCGTTTAAGTTCAGAGTTGGCTATCATCGCATCAATCGAGTAAGCAGCGAAAAGGGACTTGTTGCAATGCAATGCATTAGCCAACTGAGTGTTTGGGACAATCGAGGCAACTTGGGTTTCCCTTAGCAAAGGCACACGTTCGTTCCATACATTATGCCCCCTTATACGATAGCATTCTCGGGGCATCAATCGAAACCAGGATTCCGGGTCTTCGGGACTGTGGCACGCCTATCGCTTCCTCGGACGATCCAGTACCTGCGAGCAAGTAAACTGTTGGTGGGTCAGCACTTTATACAAGTACTGGTGAGATAAATCAACCGAACAGAAACAAGCATTCACTCAAATAGGCACTAAGTAATCATGTTATAAAATATTATATTACTAGCGATCTTTCTAGTTTTACCTAGGTTCGTTTCATGCAGTTCTAGCAGAGTCGATTTACTTGTTTGGAAACATGTTTGGAAACAGAGTTTCATATTGAATAAGCAAGCAAGCAAACCGTTCATGATCCAGGGTGTGCGCAGCGTGTCTCGTGCGACTCGAGGGTCTGATGCATAGCTAGACGCACAATGCACATTCTTAGGGGCAGTCACTATCCAAGCCAACACAATGACTTAGCTATATGCAGGGTGGTCCCCGAGTATCTCAGGATCGGCAGCTGGTGGAACAGCATACCAATGACTCATTTCTCTGATGCTAATGGCAGCTGTGACCCATGGTGGCTATGACGCATGCAGTTCAGCTCTCCACCAAAAGCCATTATCCGACCGCGTGCGAATGCATGGAATACTATCAAATAAACTCTAGTATTCAGACGAGAAGAACCATCTTAATATACTCGTTGTTGTGGGGCAATCCGACTTTAAATCACTTGAACACGTTCAGGCACAGTATGGTTCTCTCGAAGCATAGACGATAGTGAACATGTTCATGCACTCTATGCAGGCGATTCAGGATTCTCGTTAAGCAGGCATTATTTTAAAGACAAGCTAGGTGAGTTCGTTCATTAACATGCAAGGCAGGTTCTATCATTCTCTTAAGAAAATATTGCAAGCCAAAATACAGGTTATTATTAAGGCGTGCAAGAATCAGAGGACGAAGTTCTGCCCACTCACCTTGATATATAATGCCGGCGCGGAGCGGGGCGTTACATACTTACCAACCAACAAAAAGTTTCGTCCTCGAAACTTCAAGGATAAACTTCTCGATATTTCGAGCAGCGATAGTGCCGTCCCTCGCTGTACTCAATCGAAACAATCAAGCAATTCAAGTTCAGGAAACATTTTGCACTTTGAGAATATCTATGGACTTATTGTATGGAACGCTCTTTGCAAAACCATATCGATAATATCTCAGAGTCATAGCAACGGTTTGGGCCAGAGAATCGATTTCGCTCTGATACCATTCTGTCACGCCCCGGACCCGCCCGGGCCGCCGCTCCGCCCTGCCCCGCCCCGTAAGGCCGGGATTAACGAACCGGACACGTATCACCGTGCCTCGGCGCGCCGGACGCGAATCACCGCGCCCGTCCCGCGGGTGCGAGGGAGGAAGGGAGCCAAGCGAATGGCCCGTTCGAGCTTTCGGGGGACGTGATGCCGCACGGGCCTGGGGTTGCGCCCGTGCAAGGCCAATCGTTTAAGTTCAGAGTTGGCTATCATCGCATCAATCGAGTAAGCAGCGGAAAGGGACTTGTTGCAATGCAATGCATTAGCCAACTGAGTGTTTGGGACAATCGAGGCAACTTGGGTTTCCTTTAGCAAAGGCACACGTTCGTTCCATATATTATGCCCCCTTATACGATAGCATTCTCGGGGCATCAATCGAAACCAGGATTCCGGGTCTTCAGGACTGTGGCACGCCTATCGCTTCCTCGGACGATCCAGTACCTGCGAGCAAGTAAACTGTTGGTGGGTCAGCACTTTATACAAGTACTGGTGAGATAAATCAACTGAACAGAAACAAGCATTCACTCAAACAGGCACTAAGTAATCATGTTATAAAATATTACATTACTAGCGATCTTTCTAGTTTTACCTAGGTTCGTTTCATGCAGTTCTAGCAGAGTTGATTTACTTGTTTGGAAACATATTTGGAAACAGAGTTTCATATTGAATAAGCAAGCAAGCAAACCGTTCATGATCCAGGGTGTGCGCAGCGTGTCTCGTGCGACTCGAGGGTCTGATGCATAGCTAGACGCATAATGCACATTCTTAGGGGCAGTCACTATCCAAGCCAACACAATGACTTAGCTATATGCAGGGCGGTCCCCGAGTATCTCAGGATCGGCAGCTGGTGGAACAACATACCAATGACTCATTTCTCTGATGCTAATGGCAGTTGTGACCCATGGTGGCTATGACGCATGCAGTTCAGCTCTCCACCAAAAGCCATTGTCCGACCGCGTGCGAATGCATGGAACACTATCAAATAAACTCTAGTATGCAGACGAGAAGAACCATCTTAATATACTCGTTGTTGCGGGGCAATCCGACTTTAAATCACTTGAACACGTTCAGGCACAGTATGGTTCTCTCGAAGCATAGACGATAGTGAACATGTTCATGCACTCTAAGCAGGCGATTCAGGATTCTCGTTAAGCAGGCATTGTTTCAAAGACAAGCTAGGTGAGTTCGTTCATTAACATGCAAGGCAGGTTCTATCATTCTCTTAAGAAAACATTGCAAGCAAAAACACAGGTTATTATTAAGGCGTGCAAGAATTAGAGGACGAAGTTCTGCCCACTCACCTTGATATATAACGCCGGCGCGGAGCGGGGCGTTACAGGAGTGACCTCAACGACACCTCTTCTTCCCGGACCGGATGGACTGACTAACAATCAAATTCCATCAACTCCTTCCACGATACCTAATGGGACATTTCCAGCTCCACTAGCACCGCAGGATGGCCAGACACAGCTGTTCCAATTCTTCCAGATGATAATACAGGAACAAAGGCAGCAGGCAGCCGAGCAGAGGCAGCAAACAGCAGAGCAAAGGCTAGAATTTCTGGCAGCGCTTGAGAGAATGGCTGCACTAGCCCCTGCACCAACCCAGGCACTAGTTTCAGTACCACAAGCTCGGGTTGGTTCAGTCAAGGACTTTGTGCAGATGGGCCCTAAACCATATAATGGCAATGAGAGTCCAGAGGAGACCACGAACTGGATTGCCAATACCAAAAAGTTGTTAGAGGCATCACAACTACCTACTGACCTATGGATGATAGGCGTGAGGACTCAGTTAGAAGGCAATGCGCATCACTGGTGGGAATCAATGGAGCACCAGTTGGGTACGCGTCAGACTTGGGAACAATTCTTGGAATGCTTTGAGAGGAAGTACTTCCCGGATACTGTAAGGGACACATTGTACGATCAGTTCCTCCATCTAGAGCAAGGGGACAAGACGGTTGATGAGTATGACGCAGAATTTAGCCGTCTCAGTAAGTATGGCACAGTCCTAATACCTAATGACTTGGAGAAGGCTAAGAGGTTTCACCGTGGGCTGACTCAGGAGCTCCAGCACTATACTAGCTCACAGTCCCGGATCTCTTATGCCGAGTTATTGACAGAGGCCAGGATCCAGGAGGCCATCAGCATGGGAAACGGAATTCAACAGAAAAGTCACCAAGGACCAGTAAGGACACAGCAAGGAGGACCCATTAGACATCCTTTGACACGCCAGCAACCAGATAGTGCTGCACCATATCCAACCAAGGACCCCCGTACTTGCCACTTTTGTGGTAAGGTAGGTCATATTCATAGAGACTGTCATCGTCGATTGGGGCTGTGCATGATATGTGGATCAAGTCACCATCAAACCCGAAGATGCCCTCAGCAGAACCAGAGGTCTATGGTAGTAGAATTAGGAACACCGCATACACCCTCAAGTATAGAAGACCAAAGGGACCCACCACTGCTTCTACAGTCTGCACAAATGGAGGGGACTAGACCCCAGTTGAACAACCAAAGACAAAGCCAAGCACTCATTATGACAAGTATGGGAGAACAGACACAGGAAGCCGTAGATACAGGTACGACCTTTTAGTTATAACTGTCTTTGCATACTCATAACCCCATTGTGACACAAGCTCTTAGATGCACAAATAGATATAGAATTATATATATGGTAGTCTAGCAGTTATGAGGACATATTTCTATTCTATCCAGGTGGCATACACGCGATGCTAATGGATAACATGAGTAGCAGTAGTAGTATTCTTCCCCTATCCTTATCTCGCCCTCTTGGGTGACTCATCTCCTCCTTTTGTATTCATTCCTTATCTCGTGCGTAACTCTTCCTATCATAGTCATATCTTTCGTGCCATTATGAATTGTTTGAATCATATCAACCTCACCCCTATTTTGTTAGTTAAATATAAATGTGTTAAGTGATGCTTGATAGCTAAGGATGAGTTCCTAATATATGTATATGCACTATATCGATTTACATACTCATAACCCCGCGGTATGTCGATTTCTGGAGTCTCGCTGGTCGCTACCCCCGCGGTATGTCGATTTCTGATGTCCATTGACGTGTGTGTGAGTTGTGAGGTAGATCGAGTAGCCTACCCTTGCCCATACGTCGAAAAGTTGTCCTCATTTGCATTCATATAGATTGTTTGGTACAGCGTACTTATTTATTTTCAAATTATATGCATGTTTACTGTATTCAAGTTGGCTCGTATTTTCTGTATCTTGTTACGTCCCTCTGAGGACCTGGTCCTCTGCCAGGTATATCTGCTCTTGAGTATTTGCAGGAGTACGGGCCTGGACCTGACGCATTCCTTTGTGTCGAGGAGGTCTTACCTTCTGAGCATCGTTGATTATCGAGCGATGGATTCTTTTAGCTGATACACTTCTGTCTTCATATTATTTTATATTGGAGATTTTATACTCCTCTCTCATTTTAGTTTTGGATATAGTCTTTGGTAGTGGATTTGTCTCCACCCGACTATCATTTTAGATATTTCAGACTCCTTATTCTAGTTAGTATTTCTTTTCAATGACTTGTTGTGTGGATGAGATTAGCATATCTGTGACTTGTGACGTTATACCACATGTGAGTTTATATTCATATTACAGCGTACGTATAGGATTTGGTTTCCATATATTGGAGTTGCCATATCCATGCGGCTGGCATGCTTACGTGTTCCTAGTCCTACGTTTTGGGACTGGGGCGTGACATGTTTTTGTGGTGGCCCATGCAGGTCGAGTTAGCCGTTTCGGTTACGTCACTGTGCCGAGCGGGCCTGCACCTAGGATTAGAATTTTAGATCTCATCCACACTTGACTATAACTTACTTTCCTTCCAACATGTCCTACTTAAGTTCTTGCATCCTGCTTGATTCATGTACTCTTCTTAATCCTTCGTCCATCTCTTGCAGAGAGATGAATTTGCATAACGGGCATGCCGCCACCGGGGACAACACGTCTCCAGGGGACGACGACCAACCACTAGGAGTTGTCACGCCCCGGACCCGCCCGGGCCGCCGCTCCGCCCTGTCCCGCCCCGTAAGGCCGGGATTAACGAACCGGACACGTATCACCGTGCCTCGGCGTGCCGGACGCGAATCACCGTGCCCGTCCCGCGGGTGCGAGGGAGGAAGGGAGCCAAACGAATGGCCCGTTCAAGCTTTCGGGGGACGTGATGCCGCACGGGCCTGGGGTTGCGCCCATGCAAGGCCAATCGTTTAAGTTCAGAGTTGGCTATCATCGCATCAATCGAGTAAGCAGCGAAAAGGGACTTGTTGCAATGCAATGCATTAGCCAACTGAGTGTTTGGGACAATCGAGGCAACTTGGGTTTCCCTTAGCAAAGGCACACGTTCGTTCCATACATTATGCCCCCTTATACGATAGCATTCTCGGGGCATCAATCGAAACCAGGATTCCGGGTCTTCGGGACTGTGGCACGCCTATCGCTTCCTCGGATGATCCAGTACCTGCGAGCAAGTAAACTGTTGGTGGGTCAGCACTTTATACAAGTACTGGTGAGATAAATCAACTGAACAGAAACAAGCATTCACTCAAATAGGCACTAAGTAATCATGTTATAAAATATTATATTACTAGCGATCTTTCTAGTTTTACCTAGGTTCGTTTCATGCAGTTCTAGCAGAGTCGATTTACTTGTTTGGAAACATGTTTGGAAACAGAGTTTCATATTGAATAAGCAAGCAAGCAAACCGTTCATGATCCACGGTGTGCGCAGCGTGTCTCGTGCGACTCGAGGGTCTGATGCATAGCTAGACGCACAATGCACATTCTTAGGGGCAGTCACTATCCAAGCCAACACAATGACTTAGCTATATGCAGGGTGGTCCCCGAGTATCTCAGGATCGGCAGCTGGTGGAACAGCATACCAATGACTCATTTCTCTGATGCTAATGGCAGCTGTGACCCATGGTGGCTATGACGCATGCAGTTCAGCTCTCCACCAAAAGCCATTATCCGACCGCGTGCGAATGCATGGAACACTATCAAATAAACTCTAGTATTCAGACGAGAAGAACCATCTTAATATACTCGTTGTTGTGGGGCAATCCGACTTTAAATCACTTGAACACGTTCAGGCACAGTATGGTTCTCTCGAAGCATAGACGATAGTGAACATGTTCATGCACTCTATGCAGGCGATTCAGGATTCTCGTTAAGCAGGCATTATTTTAAAGACAAGCTAGGTGAGTTCGTTCATTAACATGCAAGGCAGGTTCTATCATTCTCTTAAGAAAATATTGCAAGCAAAAATACAGGTTATTATTAAGGCGTGCAAGAATCAGAGGACGAAGTTCTGCCCACTCACCTTGATATATAACGCCGGCGCGGAGCGGGGCGTTACATACTTACCAACCAACAAAAAGTTTCGTCCTCGAAACTTCAAGGATAAACTTCTCGATATTTCGAGCAGCGATAGTGCCGTCCCTCGCTGTACTCAATCGAAACAATCAAGCAATTCAAGTTCAGGAAACATTTTGCACTTTGAGAATATCTATGGACTTATTGTATGGAACGCTCTTTGCAAAACCATATCGATAATATCTCAGAGTCATAGCAACGGTTTGGGCCAGAGAATCGATTTCGCTCTGATACCATTCTGTCACGCCCCGGACCCGCCCGGGCCGCCGCTCCGCCCTGCCCCTCCCCGTAAGGCCGGGATTAACGAACCGGACACGTATCACCGTGCCTCGGCGCGCCGGACGCGAATCACCGCGCCCGTCCCGCGGGTGCGAGGGAGGAAGGGAGCCAAGCGAATGGCCCGTTCGAGCTTTCGGGGGACGTGATGCCGCACGGGCCTGGGGTTGCGCCCGTGCAAGGCCAATCGTTTAAGTTCAGAGTTGGCTATCATCGCATCAATCGAGTAAGCAGCGGAAAGGGACTTGTTGCAATGCAATGCATTAGCCAAGTGAGTGTTTGGGACAATCGAGGCAACTTGGGTTTCCTTTAGCAAAGGCACACGTTCGTTCCATATATTATGCCCCCTTATACGATAGCATTCTCGGGGCATCAATCGAAACCAGGATTCCGGGTCTTCGGGACTGTGGCACGCCTATCGCTTCCTCGGACGATCCAGTACCTTCGAGCAAGTAAACTGTTGGTGGGTCAGCACTTTATACAAGTACTGGTGAGATAAATCAACTGAACAGAAACAAGCATTCACTCAAACAGGCACTAAGTAATCATGTTATAAAACATTACATTACTAGCGATCTTTCTAGTTTTACCTAGGTTCGTTTCATGCAGTTCTAGCAGAGTTGATTTACTTGTTTGGAAACATATTTGGAAACAGAGTTTCATATTGAATAAGCAAGCAAGCAAACCGTTCATGATCCAGGGTGTGCGCAGCGTGTCTCGTGCGACTCGAGGGTCTGATGCATAGCTAGACGCATAATGCACATTCTTAGGGGCAGTCACTATCCAAGCCAACACAATGACTTAGCTATATGCAGGGCGGTCCCCGAGTATCTCAGGATCGGCAGCTGGTGGAACAACATACCAATGACTCATTTCTCTGATGCTAATGGCAGTTGTGACCCATGGTGGCTATGACGCATGCAGTTCAGCTCTCCACCAAAAGCCATTGTCCGACCGCGTGCGAATGCATGGAACACTATCAAATAAACTCTAGTATGCAGACGAGAAGAACCATCTTAATATACTCATTGTTGCGGGGCAATCCGACTTTAAATCACTTGAACACGTTCAGGCACATTATGGTTCTCTCGAAGCATAGACGATAGTGAACATGTTCATGCACTCTAAGCAGGCGATTCAGGATTCTCGTTAAGCAGGCATTGTTTCAAAGACAAGCTAGGTGAGTTCGTTCATTAACATGCAAGGCAGGTTCTATCATTCTCTTAAGAAAACATTGCAAGCAAAAACACAGGTTATTATTAAGGCGTGCAAGAATTAGAGGACGAAGTTCTGCCCACTCACCTTGATATATAACGCCGGCGCGGAGCGGGGCGTTACAGGAGTGACCTCAACGACACCTCTTCTTCCCGGACCGGATGGACTGACTAATAATCAAATTCCATCAACTCCTTCCACGATACCTAATGGGACATTTCCAGCTCCACTAGCACCGCAGGATGGCCAGACACAGCTGTTCCAATTCTTCCAGATGATAATACAGGAACAAAGGCAGCAGGCAGCCGAGCAGAGGCAGCAAACAGCAGAGCAAAGGCTAGAATTTCTGGCAACGCTTGAGAGAATGGCTGCACTAGCCCCTGCACCAACCCAGGCACTAGTTTCAGTACCACAAGCTCGGGTTGGTTCAGTCAAGGACTTTGTGCAGATGGGCCCTAAACCATATAATAGCAATGAGAGTCCAGAGGAGACCACGAACTGGATTGCCAATACCAAAAAGTTGTTAGAGGCATCACAACTACCTACTGACCTATGGATGATAGGCGTGAGGACTCAGTTAGAAGGCAATGCGCATCACTGGTGGGAATCAATGGAGCACCAGTTGGGTACGCGTCAGACTTGGGAACAATTCTTGGAATGCTTTGAGAGGAAGTACTTCCCGGATACTGTAAGGGACACATTGTACGATCAGTTCCTCCATCTAGAGCAAGGGGACAAGACGGTTGATGAGTATGACGCAGAATTTAGCCGTCTCAGTAAGTATGGCACAGTCCTAATACCTAATGACTTGGAGAAGGCTAAGAGGTTTCACCGTGGGCTGACTCAGGAGCTCCAGCACTATACTAGCTCACAGTCCCGGATCTCTTATGCCGAGTTATTGACAGAGGCCAGGATCCAGGAGGCCATCAGCATGGGAAACGGAATTCAACAGAAAAGTCACCAAGGACCAGTAAGGACACAGCAAGGAGGACCCATTAGACATCCTTTGACACGCCAGCAACCAGATAGTGCTGCACCATATCCAACCAAGGACCCCCGTACTTGCCACTTTTGTGGTAAGGTAGGTCATATTCATAGAGACTGTCATCGTCGATTGGGGCTGTGCATGATATGTGGATCAAGTCACCATCAAACCCGAAGATGCCCTCAGCAGAACCAGAGGTCTATGGCAGTAGAATTAGGAACACCGCATACACCCTCAAGTATAGAAGACCAAAGGGACCCACCACTGCTTCTACAGTCTGCACAAATGGAGGGGACTAGACCCCAGTTGAACAACCAAGGACAAAGCCAAGCACTCATTATGACAAGTATGGGAGAACAGACACAGGAAGCCGTAGATACAGGTACGACCTTTTAGTTATAACTGTCTTTGCATACTCATAACCCCATTGTGACACAAGCTCTTAGATGCACAAATAGATATAGAATTATATATATGGTAGTCTAGCAGTTATGAGGACATATTTCTATTCTATCCAGGTGGCATACACGCGATGCTAATGGATAACATGAGTAGCAGTAGTAGTATTCTTCCCCTATCCTTATCTCGCCCTCTTGGGTGACTCATCTCCTCCTTTTGTATTCATTCCTTATCTCGTGCGTAACTCTTCCTATCATAGTCATATCTTTCGTGCCATTATGAATTGTTTGAATCATATCAACCTCACCCCTATTTTGTTAGTTAAATATAAATGTGTTAAGTGATGCTTGATAGCTAAGGATGAGTTCCTAATATATGTATATGCACTATATCGATTTACATACTCATAACCCCGCGGTATGTCGATTTCTGGAGTCTCGCTGGTCGCTACCCCCGCGGTATGTCGATTTCTGATGTCCATTGACGTGTGTGTGAGTTGTGAGGTAGATCGAGTAGCCTACCCTTGCCCATACGTCGAAAAGTTGTCCTCATTTGCATTCATATAGATTGTTTGGTACAGCGTACTTATTTATTTTCAAATTATATGCATGTTTACTGTATTCAAGTTGGCTCGTATTTTCTGTATCTTGTTACGTCCCTCTGAGGACCTGGTCCTCTGCCAGGTATATCTTCTTTTGAGTATTTGCAGGAGTACGGGCCTGGACCTGACGCATTCCTTTGTGTCGAGGAGGTCTTACCTTCTGAGCATCGTTGATTATCGAGCGATGGATTCTTTTAGCTGATACACTTCTGTCTTCATATTATTTTATATTGGAGATTTTATACTCCTCTCTCATTTTAGTTTTGGATATAGTCTTTGGTAGTGGATTTGTCTCCACCCGACTATCATTTTAGATATTTCAGACTCCTTATTCTAGTTAGTATTTCTTTTCAATGACTTGTTGTGCGGATGAGATTAGCATATCTGTGACTTGTGACGTTATACCACATGTGAGTTTATATTCATATTACAGCGTACGTATGGGATTTGGTTTCCATATATTGGAGTTGCCATATCCATGCGGCTGGCATGCTTACGTGTTCCTAGTCCTACGTTTTGGGACTGGGGCGTGACAGACACACAAGCACACACACACACACACACTGATACATATATATATATATATACCCAAACATATATACATATATATATATACACACAACCATATATATATATATATATATATATATATATATATATATATATATATATATACTTATACACATATATATATAGGTACACACACATATGTATATATATATATATATATATATATATATATATATATATATATATATATATATATATATATATATATATATATAAACACACACTAGCATATATATATACATACACACTCATATATATATATATATATAACACATATGTATATATATACACACACACTCATACATATATATACAAACACATTCACATATATATATATATATATATATATATATATATATATATATATATATATATATATATATATATATATATATACACACACACACACACACACACACACTAGCACACTAACACAACACACACAACCACACACAACACACAAACACCAACACCAACGCACGCACAACCACCCAAATACCTAGAAATATATATAAATATATAAAATATAACTCGAGAACTCTAGCACACACTCCCCGAAGCTAAACCAACATGTGCACAAGCCCGAAACCTAGAAACTAAGTCGAAATGGCCATTCGGTCATTTCGACGAACACGTGGTGTGCGGTTCACGAAACCTCATGAAACGCACACCAAACCTACTCGAAATCGATCCAAAATTTACCTACGAGTTCTAATCGAGGTCTAAAACCTAAAAAAAATATGCTAACTCTCCGATTCTAGGTCCGTGGCAAAAACGCGCACGCGTGCGGAACCTACGACGACGAAAAAACTCCCAAATCGTCTGAAACGCCCAAATCTCTGTGACACGATCTCACGTGTCCGAACGGAGACACGTACTTATCCTCAAGGCACCCAAGCACGTCTACCTAGGTCCGTATAACCTAGGACAATACCAAAAATGGGCCAATCTCAGATTTCACCCAAAATTAACACAAAACCCTATGCCAAAGTCTCCAAACACATCCAAACAAGCTCCAACTTCCTCCCACGGTTAGCCTTAAGGTCTAGGAAGGTTCTAAACTACTAATTACACTATATTAGAGTAATCACAAGGGGAAAAATCAGGGTTTACCTCTTGGAAGTTGGAATCCCAAGCCAAAGTCTCCAAAAAGTCCCAAATCCACCACACCAAGCTTCCAACCCAAGCTCCAACACCAATTCTATAGGTTAGGGGAAAGCAAGGGGTTAGGGTTTGCATTGATGGAAGAAATAGAAGAAGAAAGAGAAGAAATGGAGAAAACTTACTTGAATTATGAAAATTGGAAGAAGGAAGAAGAAGAAAAGAGTAGAGAGTGAATGAAAGGGAGGGGAAGAAGAAGAAGAAGAAGAAGAAGAAGAAGAAGAAGAAAGGAGATGAATGAAAGGGAGGGGGTGCTGGTTCGGCCAGGCTAAGTAGGAAATAGGTTTAGGGTTAGGGTTAGGGTTAGGGTTAGGGTTAGGGTTTGGGTTTGGGGTTTCCAAATGCACTCTAATTAATCCCTAATCACTCTAACTAACTAAATAAAAAATATAATAACTATTCTAAACTCATAAATAGGTCTGACAAGGGTGTTGGTTGGGTCTGACATGGGTCCACTAGGGTCTGACATGGGTCCAGGCTAGCCAAAACCCTAAAATAACTAATAAAAAAAATACAACCAATAATTAAATATTAATACAAATATTTATGATAAATACACAATTAACTAAATTAAAATAAAAAATACCCTGCTCTGAAAATGGGTTAGTGACAAGAGCCATATGCGGCCCAGTGAGCACCTTCAACATATTATTTTTTTGAGTGATTCTTAAGGTGACCTAGAGCATTCCAGAAGTTCTTTTCTGAACTTGCTGGATCCTGGGGGCAGATTGTCGTGTAGGACGAATCTTGCCTTGAGCACCGATGGTTTTGATCACCCCAACAAGGAGTTCTTTGTGTCTTCTTTCTTGTGCTCGTTCTTTCTAATTGTAGCGTCTGAGAACGTAAAGAGAAGAACAATTTTCTAATTCTTGTTGTATTTTCTTTTTCTCTTTAGTCATTTTGTAACATGTTCTTGGTATAGTACTTCTTAGGAGTTGTGTGTTACTCGAGAGAAACTCTTGTGTGAATCTTAGTGCACCAACTTCTCTTCTAGATTTAGTATAGACGAACTCTTGTATATTAGTTAGATTTCAGTTATTCTTTTATATTGCAGATATTCATATTGCTTGTTCTCATTCCAGTACATGATCTGTTCACTCTAGTTCATTGCATCCATATATTTAGTTATCTTATTTCTTTTCTATTATTTGTTTTATATGCTCGATTATGTATTTGAAACTGCTTTCAGAGGTATGTACTTCGCTCCAATCCTGACTGGATATTTTTTTTCAGATGATTGGCTCATAGATCAGTGTCCTATATTCTACGGGCCGCAGGAGGGCTTACCATTAGAGGATACTCCTATAGACCAGGAGGACTTAGTTCCAGAGCCTGAGGAGGTTTAGTTTATATTTTGGTGGACTTGTATTAGACTTTTATTGAGATTCATGGCATGTATATTATTTCAGACTTATGGATTATATCTTAATTCTTTTCTTTATTATTTTATTCGTGCTTTATCTTCCTTAGTTTGCATTGTGATTGAGTATAGTTACATTTCTGAGATACCATATTGTTCCTCCTTTTGGAGTTGAGATGATTGATAGGTACCATATATATATTGTTGAGATATTTAAATAGTAAAATTGATCCAAACAACGTTATACCGTCGATGCTGCGGCGTAGGCTGGGCGTACCCACATACTCGTGTCCGAATATCCGGGTGCGGGTCGTGACACTAACATAGATAATTTTAACCCAAAAAATTAATTATTAATATTAATATTATTTTTAATATTAAATTTAATTTTAATATTAATTTATATTTTAAATATTGTCATGTCAGATGTCACATTAATTGTCTTGTCAGCTGTCACATTAACCGCCATGTCAGCTATCACATAAGCAAAAATGGTTTGGAATGACAGTTTGGAGAGACAAATAGCATTATTCATTGTTGTAAACAAAAAATTAGAGTAAACCTAATATGAAGACTTTAATGATATATAGTTTATACATACTATATTACGATGATATAGAGAATCAAGTATATTTAACAATAACAAATTTAGAGAGATTTAGTAAGGTTAATTAAATTAGAGTATCTACTATATTTAACATTGTCCAGAGGAATGTAAAGGCAAATTGGAATGTAAGAACTTTGTTAGTAACTCTCTTAGGATCTACTTGGATTGAGGATGAAGAGAGTTAAGTGAGGAAAAAAAATTATGTTTTATTTGAGGGTAAAGGTTTAAAAGGAGTCATAGAGTGTTAAATTAGAATTTATTTATTTATTTTTTTGTCCATTTTTTAATCCCAAGATTAGAGAGTTAACAAAGAAGGAGTGAAATGTTTTGTTTAAAAGTCTATCAATCCAAGTAGACCCTTATGTAAGGAGGAAGTGGTTTGTAACCAAGTATTAGTCAAATTTTATTTTAATATAAAACTAAAGTAAAACCAGTGATTGAGCTTGACTTTTTTTTTTGGGTGCGTGGGTGGGGACAATTATATCTTTAGAGGAACAAATTATATTTTTGGAGGTGCCAAATTATATTTTTAAAGATGTTAATATCTAAATTTTAAATTTTTATAAGGAAAGAAATTGTATTTTTTGGAGCCCTAACACCCCTACCCCCACACACACATCCCCAACAAACACACTTAGCTTTAGGTAGAGTAAAACTTAGGAGTCACTCATTAGTCAATGGGGGATTTTAAAACCATTAATATTGTGAAGTGTTGGTGTTTTTGCCTTTGGACTAATAAAGATAGTCCCACATTGGCTATACCACCAAGTGGATATCTCAATATAATACTTTGAATGAGTTAAGGTATGCACATGGGATTTGGTAGGGCACATGGGTGCCATGTGGGGGTGTTTCCTAGGAGGAAAAAATGATTAACTTCTCATGAAAGCATTTATGATTTTTGTCATGCTCTTGGAATTATTTTCATAGGAGCTAAGCCCCAAAGGGGCTTAGTGACTAGCGCTCGGACTCGGGCTCAAGGGCGCAAAGTGGCACTTTGCTGGCTCACTTAGCACTTCAGTATCGTCGCAAGGCACTTGTGCGTTGTTGTTGCGCTCGTGCGCGTGTTGCATAATCAAGCGTTGGACGGGGGCTGACCGGGTGCTGAAAGGGCGTTGAGCGGGCTATGCATTGGACTATGATTGTGGGATATCAATTTTGTATATTGGCTTTTTAGTCCTACATCGGAAAGAAGAGGAGGATGGGCTTTCATCCTTCCCTATATAAAGATCCCTCTAGCCTTTTTTTGAGACAGACCAAAAAGTTGAGAAAGAGGAGTCCAAAGGAGTCCGTTCGAGTCACACAAAGAGGTGACTACGAGCATTCCAGGAGTTCTCTTATGAACTTGCTGGCTCCTAGGAGCAGATCGTCGATAGAGGACGAATCTTGCTTTGAGAAATGGTGGTCTTTACCGCCCTTGAACTTGAGGGTTGCGATTGTAATTTTTTATTTTGTCTTCTTCTCCTTTTTCTTCTTGGTTCATTCTGTCTGATTGCAACTGCGTTTTGCAAAAAAGAACGAAGGTAGTTTTCATTTTATTGTAACTCTGTTATGTCCGTCTGTAACTGCGATTGCAATGAAGAACGAGAAGTTTGGTTAATTCTGATTCTTTTGTATTCTTGAGAGCAAGTTGTAATCAGAATCCTTATATAGTTCTTTATGGAAATCGAGAATAATCAGAGTGAGAACTTTTGTGTGATGTCACGCCCCAGTCCCAAAATACGTAGGACCAGGAATACGTAATACATCCAGTCGTATGTATATGAATTCCAGTATATGGAAAACCATATACATACGTACGCTGTAAATGAATATGCAATCCATCAGTGGTAATATACTGTCATAACAAGTCACACACCATCTATATCTCATCCACAGCATAAAATACTCAGTGGGAGCAAAACTGACATATAACTGGATATCAAAGTGTATAGAGTCTATAGTCTGGTGGAAACAAATCCACTACAAAATGACTATACTAAAGTAGACACAAAAATCCCTAAAACAGTGATCATAATCACAGAAACTCTGTTGGTAGGAGCTCCTCAGTCTCGTAAGTAGCATCCGGTCCAGGTCCATACTCTTATGGAAACTCCTGATCGTCCATATCTGGAAAGGGACCAGGTCCTCAGAGGGACATAACAAGATACATAGAAGCATGCCAATAAGTACTGAAATATAAACATCCATCGGGTCGCCTAACCATCTAAGTGAATGCAATTTGAGGACAACTTTGAGGTAAGAGAAAGTGTAGGCTAGACATATGCTGACGTAATTCACCAATCGTGACAACTGGCTAGTATATGTCACATATGCCCCCCATCCCAGGGGCGCACGGTAAACAAGATTAATAACTATATAAGAAAGAGGGTGTCCCGTACACTTATGAGTTGTCCTCCCTGTCCCAATGATCTATGCATGTTGCCTCCACCATATGCTAATACCCTAAATAACTGCCAGGTCTACTAGCATACAAAGTTTCTATCAGCAGTCATTCTTAACGCACGACCATGCATACAGGAGGCCATCCCTGTCACGCCGTCCGTGATCTATATGAGACACACACCCGTGTAAACCACTGTGTCATGGTTAATGAACCTAATGATGCTTTTTAATACTGGGTGGTCTCATAATTAGGTCATAAATCTACAAAATATATATCTATATAGGCAGAATAAAACATGCATGTACCAATATGAAAGGTAAAATAACAGTATTATGGCAAGGTATACTTGCCAAGTAAAGTGCACGTCCAAAGTTGTTGCTGTGATCAGAGGAAGGAGTTATTGCTTTGTAATTAATTATATATAGGAATAGGGGGCGGTGGAATTTACTTAATGGTTAAGAAAACTCTTGCTGTTGTTCTCTTCTTATTGGTTTAGGTGTGCGGCTGTAGATATTTTCTAAAGAATGGTGGAATGAGAAACTTACACGTGTAAAAGAACAAAGCAAAGCAAAGTTGAGTTTTGCTTCTGATACAGATATTTCTTTCTTAATGATTTGTGGTTGAATTCTACGCAAAGGGAAGAAAAGAAGAGTTTACGCTGGGTAAATAAGAGATGGTTTAGTTACTGCTGTTGCGGCAGTGGTTTATGCTGGGTAGTTTGCTATTGCTTTTGATATTTATGCACAGATAAAATATACGCGGTATGGTGAGGAGTTCGCTATTTGACTATTTTACGCGAGGTGAACTGTTGATGTTATTTCCTTACTTTACATGCGGAATTGGTTTTGTGCGTAGAGAAAGGGATTTGGGCAGGTTGGGTTTTTATGCATGAAATAGTTCTGTAGAGTTTTCGTTAAGTGAGGTTTACGCTGGGATGATTAACGGGTTGCGGTTTTAGTATAATAGGAATTATACTTTAATAAATAGTTTAAATAATTAATTAAATAATAACTAATACTGTTTTCAGGAATGGGGGTTTACATGTAACCCTCTGATCTTGACCACACGTTCTTCCATCTTTGGTTAAGCCTCAGGAATAACAATCTCAAAGCAAGATCCAAATAAGGATGGAGAACATCTATTCAAGTCTTCTGGACACAAGTTTTCACAAACTTGAGAAGATTGACGGAATTTACTTCGAATATTTGGATGAGGGAATGAGTCCTTTGTCAAATATTGAAAGTGAGTTGTCGGTACCTACCATTTTCGAGGATGGAGGAGATACTGACTGAAGGACACGCATTCCAGTTGGAAGAAAGATTATAAGATAACCAAGGATTGTAGAGTATGCACACAAGGGGCAGACCTTTGTGCATGACAGGACTTGGCGCTTTGTAAGACTTGGCGCATGGCGGCGCATTAGAAGTCTTGGCCCGTGGCAGAGCTGGGCGCATAGTATCTCAATATGCATGATGGTCTCTGCGCATGTAGGACGCGCGTGAAGGCTTATGCGCATGGATTGGCGCATGGTGGCTTATGCGCATAGATTGACGAATGGTGGCTTTTACGCATAGATTAGCGCATGGTGGCTTATGCACATGGATTGGCGCATTGTGGCCTATGCATATGAAGGTTACTGCATTATACAAGACTTGACATATGGCTAAAATTGGAACTTGGAAGTAGAACCAATCCGAACTAATATAGTAAGGTATAACTAAACTTGGTTCCTTTGATTACTTAACTTGGTTGCTATGATTGCACATGTTAAGTCCTATGGAGTGGTTGTTAACCAGTGGATGAAAACAGGTGCATCTAGCTACATGTGCTTTACGAAGAGCTGTTGATCAAGGTCAAACCTTTCAGTGGTGAAGGTCTTGATGGAAAACAGGGATCAAGCAGAGGATCTGGGGATTGGGACAATGGTTCTGAACTTCGATAAGTTACAGTCAAAGGAGTGCATGTAGCAATGTACCAGTGATTACCAAAGACCTGATCTTAGGAAGTTTATTGTAGACTTGAGGGTGAACATCCATGTTTGCCAGATGGTGATATCTTTATAAGAGACATACTTAGAAACAAGGTGTTCAATTTCAAATGGATGTTCGAGCTTCTTCTTGTGACTGAAGTCTCATTGTAAGAGTTGTTGGACCCCAAACTAGGATATGTACTTCATACTGCCCGATATCTAGTCTAGGATTTATCTCCAAATATGGGGGTAAGAAGGTAGAGAAGTGTAAGGTCTGTGCAAAGACAAAAATCACAAAAAAATTGTTCAAACGGGTAAACCGAAGTACATATCTTCTGGAGTTGGTTCACTCAGATATCTATGACTTCAAGCAGTTCTCTACAAAGGCCAAAAGGAAGTACTTCATTAATTTCATTGATGACTACTCGAAGTACATGTTCATCTATCTGCTCTAGTTAAAAGACGAAGCATTCTATAAGTTCAAGAAGTTCAGGGTTGAGGCTGAACTTCAAATGGGACAACAACTCAAGAGACTCAGAAGTGATCTAGGCGGAGAGTATAGGTCTATTGAATTCGTATCGTTCTGCAAAGAAAATAGAATTATAAATAAGATAACTGCTCCGTATTCTTCTCAAATAAATGTAGTAGCTGAAAGGAAGAATATGACGTTGACAGAGATGATGAACTCAATACTATTGACTACGGGTCTTCCAAACTACTTCTGGGGAGAAGCTGTGTGATGGCTACGTTCATTTTGAACAGAGTGTCATATGCAACTTTCGATGTCACTCCTCAGGAACTCTGGTTCAGATTCAGACCCAACTTGAACGTCATCCGAGTATGGGAGTGTCTGGAAGGAAGAACAGGACATTAACAGAGATGATGAACTCAATACTGTTGACTACGGGTCTTCCAAACTACTTCTGGGGAGAAGCTGTGCTGACGGCTATGTTCATTCTGAACAGAGTCTCATACGCAACTTTCAATGTCACTCCTCAGGAACTCTGGTTCAGATTCAGACCCAACTTGAACGTCATTCGAGTGTGGGGGTATCTGGCGTCTGTGAAGCTTTCGAAATTAAAGATTCAGAAGTTGGAATTGAGGACTATAAAGACAATCTTTCAGAGTGATACTGAGAAGAGTAATGCTCAGAGATTTCTTAATATCGAATTAAATCATATCATTGAATCTCGCAATGCAGAACTCCTTGAAGATAAATTTGCAAGGCACAAGAATATTGTTATCGTGGATATTTCAGAAAATAGTGTGGGTGCATAGGAGGCTGAAGCTTCCAACAAAGATGTAGTCCAAGAAGAAGTTGTCATCCTAACGATAACGATCGAATCAGAGCTTGCAGAGCCAGTGTCTAAGCGAGTGAGAAGAGTGAAGAACTTCGAAGAAGATTTTGTCACCTATCATGTGGAGGCAGATCCGCTTACCTATGATGAGGCGATGAAGACCAGAGATGTTGTCATCTGGAGGGAGGCTATAAATAATGAGTATGACTCAATAACCTCTAACCATACTTGGATGTTGGTCAATCTGTCTAAAATAACTAAACCAATAAGATGCTTATCATATCTTCAAGTCGATGAAGATGGAAGCAGACATAATAGTTGAGTTCAAGACAAGGCTATCTGCCTAGGGATTTTCTCAGACAATAGGGGATTGAGTTCTTTGGCACCTCGATGAGGGTGTCATAGATCAGGATGATGATTATCGTAGCTTCTATTCAAAAGCTGATTATTTATCATATGATGGAAAGATAGCAAGTCTTGGATGAAGACAGACATGAGAGATTCACGGACAACAGTCAGAACTATTGTCATTCAGATTTGAAGACAGTCTGCGAGTTGGTGATATCTCGATATGGCCTGAAGCAATTTTCAGGATATGACAGCAGGAGTTTGACAAGTCATCTAGTCAAAGTTGTCGTAGGATCATCGAGACGGACAAGTGTGTGTACACGAAGTTCGTTGATAATGGAGGAGTCATCGTTTGTATCTATGTGGATAACTTGCTACTTCCAGTTGTGCATATAGAAGTGTCACTAACAAAGATGTCCTTTTTTCCAAACTCAGGACATGGGATTGCGGATGCCATCCTGAGGATATAAGATAATCTGGATACCATGTGGGCTTGCTTAGTCAGAAGCTCTCAGCATGAAATATTGATCACACGCTTTGGGTACCAGGGACGATACTCCTCAGGTGTGACATGAATATGAAGCAAAATTCCAAGAAAAAGCATTAGACAGTTGGTGTACTCGAGCATAGTCTGGTGAATGATTCAAGCTGCGTGTACCACCAGGCCTGACATAGCTTTTGTTGTAGGGATGCTGAGTCAGTTCACAAGCAGTGTATGTGTTGAACACTGAAAGCTGTAAAGATAGTCGTCATAATTCTCAGGAGAGCTCAGTAGTATATCCTGTGCTACAGCTATCCAGATATGAAGGAAGGCTTCGATGATGCCAGTTGGTGCTCAGGAAAGAAGAGTAAAAGATCCACAGGAGGACGTGACTTCTCCAGGGGTGGTGTCTATATCGTGGAAGTCGAAGCAGAAGTCTTTACTCTCAGAGTTCTTTTCACTATCAAGCTGCAGCATATAAAACAGAATGGCTCTGGAATCTCTCAGATGATCTTTCTATGGTTAGTACACATATTTGGGTGATACCGACATACTGTGAAAACCAGGAAGCTGCAGCAGTGGCATTTGTTTATCTCTTCAACGGTTTAAAGAGAACTATGTGGATAGAACACAGGACACTGAATGAGTGCAGATTGCGTGGAATATTATAGTATTTTAATGATCGGAGTCAGATAAATCTGACGAATCCGTTCATGATAGGCCTCAAGGGCTAGTACAATACACTAAATGAGCGCAACTAGCTTAGATTATTACAGTGTTTGATGATCGGAGCCGGGAGAGTCTGGCAAATCCGTTCATGTAAGGCCTTCAAAGCCAGCTGACCCCAAGAACTATAAAGGAGGGTAGTACTCCATGTTACAGTGGCGTGACACCACACGAGGGAGTGAACCTCGGCTTTAGGTCATGTCACAGCGACGTAACACCATATATAGTTAAGGACACAACATATATGGGCTTGGAGGACCTCTGATATTGTATCTTTTCAATCATACCATTTAGTTTTATGTTATTAGTTCAAAGAGAAATCTACTAGGCATCTAGCTATTGGTTCAAGGGAGGACTTTGGACTGGGAGAATATCAGGAACAATGGGTAGTCCTTTGAGACATTGAGGGATTACGGACCCAGAACCACTATTGTCTACTAATTTTTCTTTTGTGTAGAACAAGTCCTGTGGGAGGACGGCTTAGATGCCTTAATGAGTTCTTAGGCATTTTGAATGTCTGGTGTACTTAACAGGAAGCACAGTAGCGTAACACTACAAAGGAGAGTAAGGTCTCCATGCTATAGTGGGTGACACCACCAAGAGGTTCCTCGGTAAGGGTAATGCCTCGGCTTTGCGAGCCATGTCACAGCGACATAGCACAGCACATAGGCATATAGCCTAATGCTGTAGAATAAAGAGTGTAGACAGCACTACAAAGAGGCCGGTGTCCTCATGTTACAGTGGTGTGACACCACAGAGGTAAGATATAAATCTTCGGCTACGCGAGCCATGTTACAACGATATAACACCGTAAGGAAGCGCAAGGCTTCATGTTGGGTAGTTTGGCACTACAAAGAGGCTAGGATCTCATGTTACAGTGGCATGATACCACGATGAGGTTTAGCCTCAACTTTGGGCTATGTCATAGCGGAGTAGTACCCCAAGGAAGCTCGAGGCTTCATGTCAAGGACTCTTTAAAAGAACTCACATAGAGTGTATGGAAAGATATATAGGTCGTCTCTTGAGGGAAAACTTGTAGACGCTCAAAATACATACACCAAAACCAGGCTTGCACATGGCCTTTAATATGCAACCGGAAGCACAGATGATGTCATTGTGTGAGTGGAAAGAATTTCAGCTATAGTACAAAATTCAAGGCTTAGTCCATTCTTGTGTCATACTGTTGTTCGACCCATGCGGGAAGATTCAAGTCGAAGCGACATCTATCATAATGCATGATGGGCAGTCACTGTGGAGAACGCTCAACCCATATATATTGAGATATGTAGGGGATTGTTGGTGTTTTTGCCTTTGGACTAGTAAAAATAGTCCCACATTGGCTACACCACCAAGTAGGTATCTCAATATAATACTTTGTATGAGTTGAGGTGTACACATGGGGTATGGTGGGGCACATGGGTGCCATATGGGGGTATTTTTCTAGGAGAAAAAAGGATTAACTCATGAAAGCATTTATGCTTTTTGTCATGCTCATGGAATTATTTCCATAGGAGTTAAGCCCTAAAGGGGCTTAGAGACTCAAACTCGGGCTCAAGAGCGCAACGTGGCACTTTATTGGCACACTTTGCACTTAGCACGTCAGCATCGTCGTAATATGCTTGTGCATTGTTGTTGAGCTCGTGCGCCCATAGCAAGGCGCTTGTGTGCTGTTGTTGCGCTCGTGTGCTTATTTTATACCTGGGTTTTATGCTCGGGTTGCATGCGTGTGTTGCATGAGAGGGCGCTGAGCGAGTGCTGAATGGACGCTGGACGTGGGCTGAGCGTGTGCTGAACGGGCACTGAGTGGGATATGCATTAGGCTGCGATTGTGGGATATTAATTTTGTATATTGGCTTTTTAGTCCCATATCGGAAAGAAGTGGAGGATGGGCTTCCATCCTTCCCTATATTAAGAGCCATCTAGTCTCCTTTTGAGCAGACAAAAAAGTTGAGAAAGAGGAGTCCAAAGGAATCCGTTCGAGTCATACAAAGAGGTGACTATGAGCGTTTTGGAAGTTTTTTTGTGAATTTGCTGGCTACTGGAAGCAGATGTCACGACCCATACCCGGATATTCGGGCACGAGTGCGTGGGCACGTCCAGCCTACGCCGCAGTATCGACGGTAGTACGCTGTCTAGGACATCTCCACAGTTAAATTTACTCTAGCTCATTCACAGTAATTAAACAGACAAGGAAATGAAAGGAAATGCTGAGATTTTATAACCAAAAATTGACAATCAGATCCAGAGTTATTACAAAAGCAGAAGTTAAATCGGGGATAAACCCGATTACTAAGATGAAAGGAAAACAAATAACTAATGCTAACTACTCTGCAGGAGTAGTCTCCTGTGTGGGAACCGGCTCTGCAACTATATCACCTGCTGTCTCATAGGGGCCATAATAGGTGGGGGCAAGGTTCTCATCATCGCCTAAAGCAACGGATCCAGTCAGGAAAGGAGCAAAGTACACAGTGCACAACAAGATTAAACTAAATATTTATGACAATTAGATTGAGTATCATATTGAGAATATGTATAAAAGAAACACAATATCTCAGAGTTAATGCTATAAACAGGAATATGAGAAAGCAGAAATAAATGAGACAGGAAATGAAACTACTACAGTCAGCAAGAACTATAACAAGATCCAGAAACTATCTGTGTGAACTTGTGTTTGTTTTAGAATACATAGTTGGCATGTAGGGGTTTATAAGGCTAATCCGGCCGTCATAAACGGCTATTAAACAGGGATAATCGAGATCCGGCTGAGAGTACAGTCGCGTACCAACAGCTATTAAACACGACAGGGGAAAGGGTAAACTACATGCCTTCTAGTATTCTCCCACCCAACATAAAAAGAAGACATGAAAAACCAGTATTCGAGACATAAAATCCAGTGTTCTAATACTACGTATAATCATCAAGGGTACTAGTAGAGCAGGGAATTAATTATCATAATATAAAGATTTAAACTTGAAGTGCAGGTACTTGCCTGTTGTTTGGATCCAGTTAATTGTACTTCGGGAAAATATTCCAGAGATGAGTCCAGATGCTGAAATAGACATTACCATCATGCTCAGAAGATGTCAAATAGCTAGAAACGCCTGTTCTTGGGTCCAATTTGGAGACAAGGGCAAAAACGACAGTTTCGGGCCAAAACGGGGTCCGCCGGTGGGCCCGCTTTGCACCGAAAAATGTGTCCGGGTCAACGGTCTCCAAATTCACCAAACTTAGTGTCAACCGGTTAGGAACGCTGATACGAACTCAACGGAACTTCCAGATTTAGATTCCGATGAGCCGATCACAAAATCGCCCGTCGAGCGGGGCCCGTGGGGCCCACGACATGCGATTTTGTCAACGTTCTCAGAATCGAACCAAACTTGACCCACAGGACCAGCGTATCGCTACGAGTCATATGGCGTAAGTTTCGTCTCGATCCGACGAGTGTACAAGAAGTTAGAGCAAATTGCAGAAAAGTCGGATACGGGGCGATGTCCGCGGATACGCGTTGATTTCGGTGTGCACGCACACCCGAATCAGCTTCCGCAAAATCTCACACGTCCGTATCGATGGCGCGCACGTATCTGTAAAGACCGGCGGTGGTGGTGGCGTCGAGGCGGGACGGCTGGACGCGGCGATACGGCTGGCGGCGGAGTGGTGGTCGGGGGTAGCTGGCAGCGGGCGGTGGGGGAGATCGGAGAGGGGACGGGGGTTTTAAAAGGGGAAGCGGGCGGTGGCGTGGGCCGAGGGAGGCGGTGGCCAGCACGGGGGCGAGGGCGCGTGGCGCGGCGGCCGCGGGCGGCGGCGCCGGAAGCAAAGCGGGGAGCCGGTGGACGCGGGGGGCCGGAGCGGGTCACGCGGGGGGGGGGGGGGGGGGGGGGGTGGCGGCTGGGTCACGGGTCGGGCGGGTCGGGTTCAGGCGGACCCGATCCGACCCGACCCGTTAGGGCAACGGGCCGCGGTTGGGCCGATGGGCCGGGCTGGGCCGAAATAATAATAGTAATAATAATAATAATAATAATAATAATAATAATACTTTAATAAATAAATAGATAGTTTTTAGGCATTTAAAAATAGGTCTGGGGCCCAATAAATTCCAAAAAAATTATCCTAAGTCCAGTTTTTTATTTTACACCCAAAAATATTATTTTCATAATATTTTAATATTGTTTATTAACAATAAAAAATAATTTAATATTTAAAAACTCTGATTTTAATTTCAGAAAATTCCCAGAAAATTCCAAAAAATTATGAAAAATCCTAATTTTAATATTTTTGAAAAATCAGGGGCTTACAATCTACCCAACTTATAAAATTTCGTCCTCGAAATTTAAATTATGGCAGGGTTCTCTCTGTCCAAACTCACTTGATTATAGTCTAACGGGTTTCTCTCAGGTGGACATTGCGATCGCTACCCAACTTAGAATTTTACCCATATATCCTCTAAGGCTGTACAACTAGTAAGGCTAGGTCTCAACTTAATAAATCATGGTATTGAATCTTTAAGTCTTTAACACAAACACACCACCTATGGTATTCCCTTAGTCATAGAGGTTATCATCAATTCGACCGGTCTGAGGGGTACATCTAGCACTACAAATCAAACTTATACCAAACACAGGATTTTGTCTTTCCAAAATAAGGGAAGACGAGGATCAAATAATAAAGAGTTTAAGGGCGAGGTGGTAGAACAGAGGTATAGGGATCAAGGCGTTTAAGGGATTCTAACAGAAATTGTCAGGCGGTTATGGATTGAGATTCTATTCTGGTAATCATTTATTCGCATGCTCGTATTAGTACAGTTATGTAACTGATACGATATGCTCGGGCATATTTAGGGGCAAGTATACTAGTCAACTATATATCTCAATCCACGTAAAGTAGTCATGCGAAGTGCGAATCAAAATGCACTAAGGTTGATCAGACCGTAGTACACTGATTCTGAATAGACACTTGTATTAGTGGGATTGATCAGGCCTCAATAATACATGTGTCATGAACATGCCCGAAAAAGGGTAAGCTCGCAAAACTAGGCTATAAAATAGCAGCATAAGTCAAGTTCAGCAAAATTAAGTGCGCTAGATGATGATAAAAAAGGAGGTACAAAATTATTGAAGTTCACAGAATAACACAAAATAAGCACAATAGCAAAAGCCTCTAAAATCTCTACAGTTATCAAATTTAAAAGCATACTAGGTTATTTAGCAAGTTCAAAATTACTAGGTTGGGGCTGAGGTCACGAACCAATAGGCACAAAAATAATAATAGAAAAGGTATCTACGAATCACTTACGCGCATTAGCTGCTTCCAGAGTCTGCGCGTTCTCCACGGTCATCACGTAAGCTTGTCCGCGTCCTGGAGCAGCGGGACAGTCCCTCACTTGATGTTCTGTTGATCCACAATATAGACAGGCACCCAGTCTCTTCCTACAAACTTACCAGGTGTGACCTTGTTTTTGGCAAAAGTTACAAGCAGCAGCTTGTTGGTTCTGTCCTTGAGCCTGGTGTTGGGGTGCTGGAGCTCGAGGGAGAGGACGCTGAGTTTGCTGCGGGCCCCTCTGCTGTTGTTGTTGTTGAAATGGGCGTTTGTTGGGTCCCACATTTCCGGTATCTCTCTCTCGCTTTAGTTTATGCCCCACGTCTCTCTCAACGCCTTGTGCCACGCTCAAGATTTCCTCGTAGGTGCGAGCTCGGCTAGTGGTGACAGCAAGGCGAATATCCGGAGACAGCCTCTTCTTGAATCTACGGGCTCTGTCCTCCGGGGTACGAACCATGTACTCCGCAAAGTGGCTCAACCTGCTAAATTCAGCAGTGTACTCATCAACAGATAGGTTACCTTATTCCAGTCTCTCGAATTGGCTTTCGAGAGCTTTCCGAGCCACTTCGGGGTAGAATTTCTCCTTGAATAGCCTCTTGAAGTCCTCCCAGGTAAGGTCAGGAGCAGATAGTTGAGGTTCGTCCCTAAACCAGGTCCGAGCTATGTCGAACAGTTACAGGCTTGCGGACTCCACTTTGAGATCATCAGGGACCCGAGCAGTCTTCAGGAGTCGCTCTACGTTCTCTATCCACTCATCGGCATAGATAATGCCCTCAGTTCCGTAGAATTCCAGGGGTTTAAGGTTCTTGAAGTCTTTGGCACTCCCTGGCCTCTTGTGTGGCGACTCCTGGGACCTAAGAGCTTCTGAGAGGCTGGTTCGTAGAAGTGCAGTCTGTTCTTTCTGGGATTCTATGAGTCCCTGAAATACTCCGAGTAGCTGTGCCCCATCTAGAGTAACTGCTGGAGTAGATGGAGGCGGCGGGAGTGCAAGAGTTTCGGGCACATTCTGCTCAGCTGGTTCTGATGTGCCTCCTACTGTGTTCCTTGTCTGGACTATTCTGTAAGGGATAGGAAGATCAGAATAGATTACTTGGAAATCAAGGGCGATAGGAAAAATTGACTAGGACCGATATCAAGATTGGAAATAAAATATTCTATTCTGTGAATGAGCCTTTATCCTAAAATCCTCAATCTGGTTGCAGGCCTGTTCGGTCCCTAAGTTGGAACCGAACAATTTAGTCGTTTGGACCTGCATGGGCCACCACAAAAACGTGTCACAACCCGCACCCGGATATTCGGGCACGAGTGCGTGGGCACGTCCAGCCTACGCCGCAGTGTCGACGGTAGTACGCTGTCTAGGGCATCTCCACAGTTAAATTTACTCTAGCTCATTCACAGTAATTAAATAGACAAGGAAATGAAAAGAAATGCTGAGATTTTATAACCAGAAAGTGACAATCAGATCCAGAGTTATTACAAAACCAGAAGTTAAATCGGGGACAAACCCGATTACTAAGATGAAAGGAAAACAAATAACTAATGCTAACTACTCTGCAGGAGTAGTCTCCTGTATGAGAACCGGCTCTGCAACTGTATCACCTGCTGTCTCATAGGGGCTATAATAGGTGGGGGCAAGGTTCTCATCATCGCCTAAAGCAACGGATCCAGTCAGGAAAGGAGCAAAGTACACAGTGCACAACAAGATTAAACTAAATATTTATGACAATTAGATTGAGTATTATATTGATAATATGTATAAAAGAAACACAATATCTCAGAGTTAATCCTATAAACAGGAATATGAGAAAGCAAAAATAAATGAGACAGGAAATAAAACTACTACAGTCAGCAAGAACTATAACAAGATCCAGAAACTATCTGTGTGAACTTGTGTTTGTTTTAGAATACATAGTTGGCATGTAGGGATTTATAAGGCTAATCCGGCCGTCATAAATGGCTATTAAATAGGGATAATCGAGATCCGGCTGAGAGTACAGTCGCGTACCAACAGCTATTAAACACGACAGGGGAAAGAGTAAACTACATGCCTTCTAGTATTCTCCCACCCGACATGAAACCAAGACATGAAAAACCAGTATTCGAGACATAAAATCCAGTGTTCTAATACTACGTGTAATCATCAAGGGTACTAGTAGAGCAGGGAATTAATTATCATAATATAAAGATTTAAACTTGAAGTGCAGGTACTTGCCTGTTGTTTGGATCCAATTAATTGTACTTCGGGAAAATATTCCAGAGATGAGTCCAGATACTGAAATAGACATTACCATCATGCTCAGAAGATGTCAAATAACTAGAAACGTCTGTTCTTGGGTCCAATTTGGAGACAAGGGCAAAAATGGCAGTTTCGGGCCAAAACGGGGTCCGCCGGTGGGCCCGCTTTGCACCGAAAAACGTGTCCGGGTCAACGATCTCCAAATTTATCAAACTTAGTGTCAACCGGTCAGGAACGCTGATACGAACTCAACGGAACTTCCAGATTTGGATTCCGATGAGCCGATCACAAAATCGCCCGTCGAGCGGGGCCTGTGGGGCCCACGACATGCGATTTCGTCAACGTTCTCAGAATCGAACCAAACTTGACCCACAGGACCAGCGTATCGCTACGAGTCCGATGGCATAAGTTTCGTCTCGATCCGACGAGTGTACAAGAAGTTAGGGCAAATTGCAAAAAAGTCGGATACGGGACGATGTCCGCGGATACGCGTTGATTTCGGTGTGCACGCACACCCGAATCAGCTTCCGCGAAATCTCACACGTCCGTATCGACGGCGCGCACGTATCTGTGAAGACCGCACGGGACCAAGTCATCCCGTTTGGCGGGGCGTACTCAGTTCCGGAGTTAAACAGGGTCTGGATTTTCCTATTTTTGGATCGCGGTGTGCGATCACCACAGGACGCGGTGCCCCGAGCGGTTTGTCCAGGCACCGAGAGGGTCATACAGGCTTCACAACGCAATTTGTGGAATCGAAAACAGAGCTACGAACAAAAAGTTACAAGTACCTGAAGGGGACCCAAAAAACCGGAGTCGAATCGTGTCCGACACGTGTCGGATACGGGGATCGAAAAAATAGGGTTAGGGTTAGGGCTGCTGGACGGCGGGGCTCCGGCGGCTGGGCTGCGGCGGAGGGGCCGGAGGCGACGCGGCGGCGCGGAGGCGGTGCTGGGCGGCCGGCCGGGCGGAGGCGCCGGCGCTGCTGCGGCTGCTGCTGGCTGCTGCTGTTGCCGCGGGGAGGAGGAAGGAGGGGCGGCGCTCCGCGGCGGCGGTGGTGGCGTCGAGGCGGGGCGGCTGGACGCGGCGAGGCGGCTGGCGACGGAGTGGTGGTCGGGGGTAGCTGGCAGCGGGCGGTGGGGGAGATCGGAGAGGGGACGGGCGTTTTAAAAGGGGAAGCGGGCGGTGGCGTGGGCCGAGGGAGGCGGTGGCCAGCGCGGGGGCGAGGGCGCATGGCGCGGCGGCCGCGGGCGACGGCGCCGGAAGCGGAGCGGGGAGCCGGTGGACGCGGGGGGCCGGAGCGGGTCACGCGGGGGGGGGGGGGGGGGCTTGGTCATGGGTCGGGCGGGTCGGGTTCAGGCGGACCCGACCCGACCCGTTAGGGCAACGGGCCGCGGTTGGGCCGATGGGCCGGGCTGGGCCGAAATAATAAAATAAAATAAAATAAAAAAATTTAATAATAATAATAATAATAATAATAATTCAATAAATAAATAGATAGTTTTTAGGCATTTAAAAATAGGTCCGGGGCCCAATAAATTCCAGAAAAATTATTTAAGTCCATTTTTTCATTTTACACCCAAAAATATTTTTTCATAATATTTTAATATTGTTTATTAACAATTAAAAATTATTTAATATTTGAAAACCCTGATTTTAATTTCAGAAAATTCCCAAAAAATTCTAAAAAATTGTGAAAAATCCTAATTTTAATATTTTTGAAAAATCAGGGGCTTACAATCTACCCAACTTATAAAATTTTGTCCTCAAAATTTAAATTATGGCAAGGTTCTCTCTGTCCAAACTCACTTGATTATAGTCTAACGGGTTTCTCTCAGGTGGACATTGCGGTCGCTACCCAACTTAGAATTTTACCTATATATCCTCTAAGGCTGTAGAACTAGTAAGGCTAGGTCTCAACTTAATAAATCATGGTATTGAATCTTTAAGTCTTTAACACAAACACACCACCTATGGTATTCCCTTAGTCATAGAGGTTATCATCAATTCGACCGGTCTGAGGGGTACATCTAGCACTACAAATCAAACTTATACCAAACACAGGATTTTGTCTTTCCGAAATAAGGGAAGACGAGGATCAAATAATAAAGAGTTTAAGGGCGAGGTGGTAGAACAGAGGTATAGGGATCAAGGCGTTTAAGGGATTCTAACAGGAATTGTCAGGCGGTTATGGATTGAGATTCTATTCTGGTAATCATTTATTCGCATGCTCGTATTAGTACAGTTATGTAACTGATACGATATGCTCGGGCGTATTTAGGGGCAAGTATACTAGTCAACTATATATCTCAATTCACGTAAAGTAGTCGTGCGAAGTGCGAATCAAAATGCACTAAGGTTGATCAGACCGTAGTACACTGATTCTGAATAGACACTTGTATTAGTGGGGTTGATCAGGCCTCAATAATACATGTGTCATGAACAAGCCCGAAAAAGGGTAAGCTCGCAAAACTAGGCTATAAAATAGCAGCATAAGTCAAGTTCAGCAAAATTAAGTGCGCTAGATGATGATGAAAAAGGAGGTACAAAATTATTGAAGTTCACAGAATAACACAAAATAAGCACAATAGCAAAAGCCTCTAAAATTTCTACAGTTATCAAATTTAAAAGCATACTAGGTTATTTAGAAAGTTCAAAATTACTAGGTTGGGGCTGAGGTCACGAACCAATAGGCACGAAAACAATACTAGAAAAGGTATATACGAATCACTTACGCGCATTAGCTGCTTCCAGAGTCTGCGCGTTCTCCACGGTCATCACGTAAGCTTGTCCGCGTCCTGGAGCAGCGGGACAGTCCCTCACTTGATGTTCTGTTGATCCACAATATAGACAGGCACCCAGTCTCTTCCTACAAACTTGCCAGGTGTGACCTTGTTTTTGGCAAAAGTTACAAGCAGCAGCTTGTTGGTTCTGTCCTTGAGCCTGGTGTTGGGGTGCTGGAGCTCGAGGGAGAGGACGCTGAGTTTGCTGCGGGGCCCTCTGCTGTTGTTGTTGTTGAAATGGGCGTTTGTTGGGTCCCACATTTCCGGTATCTCTCTCTCGTTTTAGTTTATGCCCCACGTCTCTCTCAACGCCTTGTGCCACGCTCAAGATTTCCTCGTAGGTGCAAGCTCGGCTAGTGGTGACAGCAAGACGAATATCCGAAGACAGCCCCTTCTTGAATCTACGGGCTCTGTCCTCCGGGGTACGAACCATGTACTCCGCAAAGTGGCTCAACCTGCTAAATTCAGCAGTGTACTCATCAACAGATAGGTTACCTTATTCCAGTCTCTCGAATTGGCTTTCGAGAGCTTTCCGAGCCACTTCGGGGTAGAATTTCTCCTTGAATAGCCTCTTGAAGTCCTCCCAGGTAAGGTCAGGAGCAGATAGTTGAGGTTCGTCCCTAAACCAGGTCCGAGCTATGTCGAACAGTTGTAGGCTTGCGGACTCCACTTTGAGATCATCAGGGACCCGAGCAGTCTTCAGGAGTCGCTCTACGTTCTCTATCCACTCATCGGCATAGATAATGCCCTCAGTTCCATAGAATTCCAGGGGTTTAAGGTTCTTGAAGTCTTTGGCACTCCCTGGTCTCTTGTGTGGCGACTCCTGGGACCTAAGAGCTTCTGAGAGGCTGGTTCGTAGAAGTGCAGTCTGTTCTTTCTGGGATTCTACGAGTCCCTGGAACACTCCGAGTAGCTGTGCCCCATCTAGAGTAACTGCTGGAGTAGATGGAGGCGGCGGGAGTGCAAGAGTTTCGGGCACATTCTGCTCAGCTGGTTCTGATGTGCCTCCTACTGTGTTCCTTGTCTGGACCATTCTGTAAGATTAAGGGATAGGAAGATCAGAATAGATTACTTGGAAATCAAGGACGATAGAAAAAATTGACTAGGACCGATATCAAGATTGGAAATAAAATATTCTATTCTGTGAATGAGCCTTTATCCTAAAATCCTCAATCTGGTTGCAGGCCTGTTCGGTCCCTAAGTTGGAACCGAACAATTTAGTTGTTTGGACCTGCATGGGCCACCACAAAAACGTGTCACGACCCACACCCGGATATTCGGGCACGAGTGCGTGGGCACGTCCAGCCTGCGCCGCAGTGTCGGCGGTAGTACGCTGTCTAGGGCATCTCCACAGTTAAATTTACTCTAGCTCATTCACAGTAATTAAACAGACAAGAAAATGAAAGGAAATGCTGAGATTTTATAACCAGAAAGTGACAATCAGATCCAGAGTTATTACAAAACCAGAAGTTAAATCGGGGACAAACCCGATTACTAAGATGAAAGGAAAACAAATAACTAATGCTAACTACTCTGCAGGAGTAGTCTCCTGTGTGGGAACCGGCTCTGCAACTGTATCACCTGCTGTCTCATAGGGGCCATAATAGGTGGGGGCAAGGTTCTCATCATCGCCTAAAGCAACGGATCCAGTCAGGAAAGGAGCAAAGTACACAGTGCACAACAAGATTAAACTAAATATTTATGACAATTAGATTGAGTATCATATTGAGAATATGTATAAAAGAAAAACAATATCTCAGAGTTAATGCTATAAATAGGAATATGAGAAAGCAGAAATAAATGAGACAGGAAATGAAACTACTACAGTCAGCAAGAACTATAACAAGATCCAGAAACTATCTGTGTGAACTTGTGTTTGTTTTAGAATACATAGTTGGCATGTAGGGGTTTATAAGGCTAATCCGGCCGTCATAAACGGCTATTAAACAGGGATAATTGAGATCCGGCTGAGAGTACAGTCGCGTACCAACAGCTATTAAATACGACAGGGGAAAGGGTAAACTACATGCCTTCTAGTATTCTCCCACCCGACATGAAAACAAGACATGAAAAACCAGTATTCGAGACATGAAATCCAGTGTTCTAATACTACGTGTAATCATTAAGGGTACTAGTAGAGCAGGGAATTAATTATCATAATATAAAGATTTAAACTTGAAGTGCAGGTACTTGCCTGTTGTTTGGATCCAGTTAATTATACTTCAGGAAAATATTCCAGAGATGAGTCCAGATGCTGAAATAGACATTACCATCATGCTCAGAAGATATCAAATAGCTAGAAATGCCTGTTCTTGGGTCCAATTTGGAGACAAGGACAAAAACGGCAGTTTCGGGCCAAAACGGGGTCCGCCGGTGGGCCCGCTTTGCACCGAAAAACGTGTCCGGGTCAACGGTCTCCAAATTCACCAAACTTAGTGTCAACCGGTCAGGAACGCTGATACGAACTCAACGGAACTTTCAGATTTGGATTCCGATGAGCCGATCACAAAACCGCCTGTCGAGCGGGGCTTGTGGGGCCCACGACATGCGATTTTGTCAACGTTCTCAGAATCGAACCAAACTTGACCCACAGGACCAGCGTATCGCTACGAGTCCGATGGTGCAAGTTTCGTCTCGATCCGACGAGTGTACAAGAAGTTAGGGCGAATTACAGAAAAGTCGGATACGGGGCGATGTCCGCGGATACGCGTTGATTCCGGTGTGCACGCACACCCGAATCAGCTTCCGCGAAATCTCACACGTCCGTATCGATGGCGCGTACGTATCTGTGAAGACCGCACGCGACCAAGTCGTCCCGTTTGGCGGGGCATACTCAGTTCCGGGGTGAAACAGGGTCTGGTTTTTTCTGTTTTTGGATCGCGGTGTGCGATCACCACAGGACGCGGTGCCCCGAGCGGTTTATCCGGGCACCGAGAGGATCATACAGGCTTCACAACGCAATTTGCGGAATCGAAAACAGAGCTACGAACAAAAAGTTACAAGTACCTGAAGGGGACCCGAAAAATCGGAGTCGAATCGTATCCGGCACGTGTCCGACACGTGTCGGATACGGGGATCGAAAAAATAGGGTTAGGGTTAGGGCTGCTGGACGGCGGGGCTCCGGCGGCTGGGCTGCGACGGAGGGGCCGGATGCGACGCGGCGGCGCGGAGGCGGTGCTGGGCGGCCGGCCGGGCGGAGGCGCCGGCGCTGCTGCTGTTGCCGCGGGGAGGAGGAAGGAGGGGCGGCGCTCCGCGGCGGCTGTGGTGGCGTCTAGGCGGGGCGGCTGGACGCGGCGAGGCGGCTGGCGGTGGAGTGGTGGTCGGGGGTAGCTGGCAGCGGGCGGTGGGGGAGATCGGAGAGGGGACGGGGGTTTTAAAAGGGGAAGCGGGCGTTGGCGTGGGCCGAGGGAGGCGGCGGCCAGCACGGGGGCGAGGGCGCGTGGCGCGGGGGCGAGGGCGCGTGGCGCGGTGGCCGCGGGCGGCGGCGCCGGAAGCGGAGCGGGGAGCCGGTGGACGCGGGGGGCCGGAGCGGGTCACGCGGGGGGGGGGGGGGGGGGGCTGGGTCACGGGTCGGGTTCAGGCGGACCCGACCCGACCCGTTAGGGCAACGGGCCGCGGTTGGGCCGATGGGCCGGGCTGGGCCGAAATAATAATAATAAAAAATAATAATAATAATAATAATAATAATAATAATTCAATAAATAAATAGATAGTTTTTAGGTATTTAAAAATAGGTCCGGGGCCCAATAAATTCCAGAAAAATTACCCTAAGTCCAGTTTTTCATTTTACACCAAAAAATATTATTTTCATAATATTTTAATATTGTTTATTAACTATTAAAAATTATTTAATATTTGAAAACCCTGATTTTAATTTCAGAAAATTCCCAGAAAATTCCAAAAAATTGTGAAAAATCCTAATTTTAATATTTTTGAAAAATTAGGGGCTTACAGCAGATCGCCGATAGAGGACGAATCTTGCTTTGAGCAACGGTGGTCTTCACCGCCCCAGCAAAAATAAATTTTTATTCTGTCTTTTTTTTCCTTCTTGGTTCGTTCTGTCTGATTACAACTGCATTTTACAAGGAAGAACGAATGTAGTTTTTATTTTATTGTAACTTTGTTATGTCCGTCTGCAACTACGATTGCTAGAAAGAACGAGAAGTTTGGTTAATTCTGATTCTTTTGTATTCTTGAGAGCAAGTTGTAATCAGAATCCTTATATAGTTCTTTGTGAAAATCAAGAATAGTCAGAGTGAAAACTTTTGTGTGACCCTCTGATATCGACCACGCGTTCTTCTATCTTTAGTTAAGCCTCGGGACTAACATGAAGTCCATACCTCACAATGTCACTATTATTCTCTATCATAAACTAAATATTTTGTTCAATCCTGATACGTTGTCCAATAAAATTTTGATACAGATGACTGTATCAAAAAATTGATACAGCTACTGTATGACACGTGGGTCGTCCTCTCTTTTCGTAAAACGTGCACACACACACACACACACACACACACACACACACACACACACATATATATATATAGAGAGAGAGAGAGAGAGAAAGGAGGGCTCACCTGTCATACAGTGGTTGTATCAATTTTTTGATACAACCATATGTTTCAAAGTTTTACTTACGTTGTCCGCCGATTTTTGGTCCGTCACTGACCCGCAAGCCATGTGGTGGCCGGTCATTTGAGGACAGCTTTTTCGAAAGTGGGCTTCAGTGTGGTGGGGAATGGGAGAGGACAGACCAAATCTGCCGTCCTACTAATTCTGTCTCATATTTTGTCCCCGTCCTATTACATGTGGGCCTCAGCCGGTATAAAATAAAAAAGGGGTCCACATATGATATGGTGTGGACAGAATTAGTGGGACATCAGATCTGCTCTCGGGAGAGGAGAGGAGGGCCGCGGAGCAAATAGGAGGGGACGTGTGGCCGCGGGTAGCGCGCTGTCACATCCTGCGCGAGCCAAATTTGGGTAGTAAAAAAAAGTGGGATGTTGTATTTCCAGAATTGGATTTCATATTAGAATGAATCTCTTAATCGTAAAAAGTACGGCTAAAATCCATGAACCCGAGTTTAAGGGATCGAGAATTGAATGGAGTTTTTCCGTATTTCGACCGGAGAATCTAACATAAACATTACTGCCGAGATTCTGACAAAAAAATGAGGCATTCCGTGCCCTCTTTCGAAAGAATTGAGCGAGGAGCCGTATGAGGTAAAAATCTCATGTATGATTCTGTAGAGTGACAGTAAGGATAACTTATCTATCAACTTTTCCACTATCACCCGAAAACGTCATAGGGTCGCCTTTGGAAGCTAAAGTAAAAATTGTTGAAAGCTGGAAGAAAAAGCGAAAGCTTGCTCAAAACGGTCAAGGGTCAAGGGTAAGGCGAGCGAACCCACGGGACGGTCTTGTTCATATGTCAAGGGATGGTAAGGTTTTGCGCGTTGAATCGAATTAAACCACATGCTCCACCACTTGTGCATGCCCCCGTCAATTCCTTTGAGTTTCAGTCCTACAACCGTACTCCCCAGGCGGAGTGTTTCACGCGTTAGCTGGGCCCCTGATCTGCGTAGACCAAGAACATGGAAGCATAATTGATACGTCAGCCAGTCAAGCGCTAGATACTTTTCCTGTAACTGTTTGGCACTTGTAATTTCTTGAGTTTTAGCTATGATTAATATCTGTACTGACATAAACCTACTTATTGATCTATGAAATGTCTGGTGATTTAAGATAGTCAGGGTTCCACTTCAATGAAAAAATTGAGAATCGGATACTTTTCCTAATTTGTTTGGTTGGTTCTTAAATCTTTTATCATTTTCTCTTTTTACTCCTTTATCTTCTTCATTTTCTTTCACAGTTTCAAGCCACGATATTCTTCTAAATTGAACTACAACCAACTAACATGACGAAGCAAAATTAGCTTTATGCGATGATTAAGGAAAGAGATTCGGGTTATGAGCATTATTGGATTTTGTATCGAAGATAGAATCGAATCGAACCGAATAAAAAATTAACAGTTTCATTTAAAAAAAAATTAATTCGATTTTGGTTTAAAAATAATTAAAAAAATATATTTCTGTTCCGATTTTGAGTTTCGATATCGGTTTCGATCCAAAACTGAATAAGACTTATACAATTATGTAAATATAATCAGTTTTATGCATATTTTGTAATTAAAAATGTGTATATTTTAAAAACAATAATTCTATGTATCTGTTTTAAAATCCAACTTTGATAATTTAACAACTAGTCCAATTTTTATCACAATTTTGAAATACAACAGATGTGTATACAAAAATTATAATTTTTAATATAATTTAACCACGATTCCAACTTTTGGTCCGTCCCATTGAATAACAGAATTAGTCCAACCGAATAAAAAGAATCGATTATTCGGTTCGGATTCAGCTTTGACTAATTTCAGTCCGATTTCGGTTTTTGATTTTTAGAATTTTGATTTATTTGGTTTTGGCTATTTCGGTTCGGTTGAAACCGAATAAAACGAATGCTCACCTCCTAGTTGGTGTGGTGGTTGATTTCAATGAGTTTTGTTATATATATTTTTTCCTTCTAATTCTGAGTTTGTTGCTACAATCTCTCCCCCTAACATCTTTGAAAATAATTTTCTATATTTTCCACACACAAAAAACTCAAGTTGATTTCTTTTGCTTTAAATATGTGGTGTTTGATTTATAAAATAATAACAACATACAAAATTCAACATAAAACATTTTTTAAAACTCCTTAAAGCAGCCATTTGATTTATTTACATATTGGAAAGCAATAACTATTAATGAATTGTCCATTACCAAATTTAAGTGACCCTTGTGGTTACCAAAAAGTTGTATTCGATCCTGATTGGATGGCAGAAGATCGGTGGATCGAGTAACGAGAGACGTATTATTTTTTTTGTAGAAATTAGAAATAGTGGATCCAAAAAAATAAATAACGCAGCGTGTACAAAATTTTAAACATTACGTCGGATATTTAAAAAAAATTGTTGTCCACTTATTTAAGAAAGTCATTGGTTTCTAATTTTTTTTTTAAGTTTTATTTAAGAGCAACCAAACCAAACAGCCTGAGTGGTGAGGTTAAGATAACCCCAAGTAAAAAAAGAAGGCTCTCAAAATGATACTCAATTTTTGGTGGTATAAATCACTTTTGAGGGTTCTCCTAAGCATTCTTTAATATTTGTTCTCAATCTCTCCAACCATGGCTATTTTATAACTTAATAATATAAACTTTTTTTCTCATTAACCTAAACTAAAAGGATTATTTATACTAATCTTACATATATTTTATATTTATTACACATCTTTCTTATTTTAAAAATAATTACATGGGCCCTCCTATACATTATATTTTATTTTCGAAATAAGGGTGGTTAGTATAATAACTATTTATATAAAACATAAAACAAATGAGAAGTCCATGTAATAAATATAAAACATAGAAAAGATTACTGGAATTATTTTCAAAATAAGAGAGATGTATAATAAATATAAAACATATGAGATGTTTAGAATAAATAACCCAAACCAAAATAAATAACATGTTACTATACTACTTTCATTTTCATATATATATATATATATATATATATATATATATATATATATATATATATATATATATATATATATATATTCAGATGATTTTATATTATGGAATCACCCTATGTTATAAGGGTTGAATTGGAATTGAGTGAAGGAGATTAAAAGATGGTGGGGTCTACACTTTTTAATCTCAACCACTCAATTTCTATCCAATTCATATAACATAGGATAGTTATATAATATGAAACTATTAGGATGATTTTAGATCGTTTATATATATATATATATATATATATATATATATATATATATATGTGTGTGTGTGTGTAACACTTTTTTACTAAAAATATAATTATTTGAGGATAAAAAAGTTAACTACTCGCACACTAACTTAAATTTTCATAATAATCTGAAAACATCATATAACACACTCACTCTCTCTCTCTTCTTCTTTTTCTTTTCTCCTTTGTGTCCATGTTCGTCCTAAATCTTTTTTTTTTTATCTCTGTTATTATTTTAATAAAAATTGTACATGCAACGCGTATGTCCCAACCTCTAAGTTTCTTAATAATACTATACCATACAAGTTGTAAATCAAAATTGATGATACTTAGTTGTTGATCACAATAGTTTCGAAGATAGTAACTTGGAAAGTCTAGGGTATTTAGTTGCAAATTAGCCTAAAAGCATTAAGAACTGGTTCGCTATAGTTTGCAACTTGAGCCTTAGTTTACAGAGCTTCAAGATACAAATATGTTAACAAAAAATGGAGAGTAGTATGTCAAGGTTTTGCAGTTTTTTCATTCATTTTGGCTTGTCTCCAAATTGGGAGAAATTATTCAGTGGGACGGGCACATGCACAGTGGAAAATGGTAAGTCCGTCCAATAAAATAATGACACATGATAATATCTTAATATTCTTGGTAATCCTATTTTAAATATATTTGACAATTGTTTAATCAGTTTCTTTTTCGACTTTTAATATTAAATTTTGACTTACTCCCACTTTATTTGTCATATTTTACGATACACCTTACAATTTTTCATAATGTATAAATCCTTCTACTTTTGACGGAATCCGTCCATGGCTGACGGTTAACCTATTTGATCCAAATTTTTGGACGAAAATATCCTTCTCCCATCATGTATTGTCTTCTCCCCTCCCTTCCCCTCTCCCCCACCACCGTTGCCCCACTTCCTATCTCGTTGTACATTATGGAAAAACTGTGGAGTGTACCGTAAAATATGGTAAATAAAGTGAAGGTAAATTAAAATTTCTCTTAATATTACCATGTGTCGTTATACCATTGTACAAACTTACCATTCACTACGTGGTTAGTCCGTCCTACTAAATATTTTTTTCCCAAATCGATAATATGTTTGGCACTGCTTTTACAAGAATGTTGGAAGTGTGGAGAATGCATCCATCATCTTCGATACATAATGAATTTGCTACGTTGTTCTCTTCTAGCAGTCTCTTTCTCGTTAGAAATCTATTCTAGTTTTAGTTTTGTGGGGAATATTTGCCTTTTCAACTAACTCTTAGGCCACATTTGGTTCGATTAATCAAAGTCATTTTTTTCGTGTTTGGATGCCCAACCAAATGAAGCAGAAAATAAAAATGATTCTAAAAGGAAAGAAAAACACGAAGGAATGCCCCTATCCACCCCAAGTATTTACTTTTTCTTCCAATTTTTTTGACATTTTCAAACACCGAAAAAAATTGATAAAAAATATAATTTTTCAAAGAAAAAAAGAGAGCAAAGAATTGATTTTATTTTCTTTCCGCGAACCAAATTATGCCTCAAGAATAAGTAAAATTGTATGCTGAAACCCGTAAAAGCTCCATGAGAGCAAGGGAAATAGAAACAAGAAGAAGTATGAGAGGGGACAAGAAGTAAGAAAAAACATTTAAACTCTCATGCACAAGTAGAAACAAGTGTGTGGGTCTTACAAGAAGCTCCATGAGTTCAACTCTCTTCCCCCCCCCCCCCCCCCCCCCCTTCTATTTAGAAAGAACTATGGACACTGAAAAAATAAATACATGAAACAATCATGGAGTAAACAAACAAGTCCTACTTCACTACTTGTAGAGGAGAACTCTACTTCTCCAATTATCAATTTGGATTTTAGACAGTAGGTGTGATTTTGTCCGGGTTGACATATATTGTATGAAAAAAAAAATTCATTTTATCCAGCAAGGTTTTCGACATCTCAATAGTTTCATTGAAGGTCACAATTGTTTGGAGTTTCTATGCAACCACATAAAGAAGAGAATCAGAATCCGACACCCAAAAGAATCATCTAGCTTCATTGATATTCCTGAAACAAAGTAATGGTGTTCCACTCACACTCTTTCATACAATGTATATAATGTAAATTCAAATTCAGGTATCAAATAGAAATATAAATGTGCAACAAATAAGGTTGGTCATGGGTGAAGGGTTGTATTCCGGCTCAATTTTCTCCAGCATTTCCTTCCAACAACTTTGATGCCACCTCCAGGCGACAGAAATAGCATACTTGTCAGCGGCCTAGGGCAAATTGAGCAAATTATGTCTTCATTTGGCCTAGGCCAGCAATGGTGAGTAACCCATGTATCTGCTTCTTGAGCATGAAAACATACCCCCTCTTGATCTTTGTTTTGGAAGGTGGTGGTCTTGTGCAACCAAGTTGGTCGAAGTCGTTTGTGGTGATGATGAAGGGAATTGGCTCAAGCTTGATAAATGTAAACTATGCTGCTAGATCAAATAATGTTGATACTACTTGGTTTAGGTGCGAATCATATCATCACCTAGGCCGAGTCCTCTGCATATTACTTTAGAATGTAAATTACACAAAGCATTCCAACAGAGCACGAGTAAACGCGGCAAGGGGGTGTTTATGTTCCCTCAATTCCTGCAAAATCACTCGACAAAGAAAGATGGCAAAGAAAGATGACATTTAGAGAATTTTACAACCATGTCTTTGTTCTCAAGAAATGTGAAAATTTTGATAACCTAGTAAATTTTGCATAGAGTAGATAGAGACTATTAACCAGGAGTGCTTCTTGTAACTTGCAAGGCACTGAGCCCAGAATTGCAATGCAGCATAGTGTTCTAACTAGCAAGACGTCATACTAGGAATCGACTAGGAATCGACGAAGAGAAGAAAGTGGTAGGTAGAATTACATCAAAGCACATCACACCCAAATATAAAGGTTAGGAGTTCTCTTAACAAATTCATTACTATACAGTTTACAAAAATATACGTGGCCTAACTTAAAACTGTTATATGAGCAGCTAAAAGGTGAATTGTATGCGAAAAAGCTATTTTAAACTTGTGTATGAGAAGCAGCTACTAAAGCTGAGATGTATATGCAAAAAAGCTATTAAAACCTAAGCATATAGACGTTGCCATGACCTACTAAATCTCTCGGTGCATTTGATGATTTAACTATCGACTAAAGCAAAAGTGTGCTGGGTCATAGAGAAGTAGCAAGACTGCAGACGACTGTAGCCAGAGAAGCCAGCTAAGCCAGACTGTTTTATATGCAAAGAAGCTACTAAAACTGAGACGTATATGGGAAAAGATATTAAGACCTAAGCGTTGTATGAGAAGCTAAAACACATTTTTTGGCTTGGCAGATGGGTAATCATAATTCTACCTGTTGCTGGTCTCCAGCTGCAGCTCGATTCCTAATTGAAACAAATCTTGTTTAAGAGAATCTGCATTCCGGAAATGCAATCCAACCATGTCAGCGTTTCTAGCTGCCTCTACATTTTCGATCCTGAAATCAGTTAATATTAACAGAAAATATCAAGGGAAGCATATTTTAATTTGATTTTGCAAAAAGGAATCTTCTATGAAACCGCACACCGTCTACTTGATAATTTATAATTGATTTAAAAACAATTTGATAGTTCTCAGGAAGCAGCTTACAAATTTCTCCTGTCACATAAGTTCTATATTAAACAATTATTGACAGGATCTACATTGTCATTTGTAATACTTACTTTAATGTTGGGATATAATGCAAATCATTGCCTATAGTCCACAAAGTTACTTCTGAATGTTATGGAGATCATCTTTCGCTAACTTTTCTCCTCCACGACCAGAAAGAATGTAGCATATAAAAGAATAAAATGGAAATCAAGAAACTAAATGGTGGTAGTGAAAGAACCTGTCATCTACGAAGACACAGCTTGCTGCTTCAACTCCTAGATGATGCAAAACTTCCACATACGAATCTGCAGCAGGCTTCCTTTTACCTGGAATGATAAATTGACAATTTTAAAATTTTATGAAGGAGAGAGATTCTTCTTTTAACCACAATTTTCTCTTTTTTCTTTGTTTTGGAATTACAGAGACCACATAATGGAAAGCTAGTATGTGGGGAATTATTACCGATTTTACATGAGCAAAATGTCCAGGACAAATAATCTGAAAGTTTTAACTTGTTATCGATCATCATGTACCTACATAGCCCATCTCTGAAAGGTAAGCGAATGTGATCTTGATCAAGTGTAGAAAAGAAAGCTTCGTAACTGACCATATTGGATAGTTCGTAAAAGCGTGCATTTCATAGCCTTTTTCTTTCAAAATTTGAAGCAATGGCTCCATGCCATCAATGTAGAAATATCCTCTTACCATGCATTCTTTAAGACCTGCAAATAAATTAACAGAAAGTGTGAAAATGTTCTAGAGGAAGGAAAGTTCAACAGACGGAGGAGTGTGCAGGCAGCAGAGTGCTGAGGAACAGGGAGAGGGTCTCGGGTTGGGTGCATTGCAAGCGGGCGGCAGGTGAGGGTTATGTGAAAGGGAGAGTTTGCAGACATAGCTTATTATGTGTAACATGGGAATTTGATTCACTCTCTTGTTCCATGGCTTGTTGTGTGCCTAAGAAATGATTGCAGTTCCTACATAAAATCCTATCATCCTATCCTTAAGTCTGGAGAATTCTGGAAGGATGTTCCTTCATCGTATAATCTTCAACTGCATGAAAAATAAGATAGTGTACCCACCCACCGCCTAGGCTTGTAGGTTCATAGAGGCCCGCCCATCTTGTCCTTTGGTTCATTTATGTAGCGATGAAAAAAAAAATTCAACAAACTTGCGACTCGTCATTTGCAAATTGTTATTGGGGATTGATCCCTACGTGCGATATTGTTCCCATGCATCGATCACAAGATTAAGTGATGTTTCCTAATATCTTACTGTTCTTAGTAAAAGTAAAGAACACTGCAGAGGGTTCTTTACAAAGTAAGGTGTCAATTAAGAATTAATATTACATCCACCACACTGTCACTTGCAAAGAAACTAGGGCTGAATCACGAATTTATTTAAACATCTTAACAATTTAGGCAGGTTAGTTATTTGAATAAGTCAGTGCTCAACATCACATTTTTAGTTACAAATTAAGAGTTGTCATTCTAACTTATAAGTACTTGGAAACATTAAATCACCTTCCAAATCAAAAGGCCTTCCATCTTTGAAGAACTTCTTGGCTAGCTCAATCTGTAGAAGGGGAAAAAGAGCTTGTTAGACAAGTTGAATGAGTATAGTGATTGCTCAGTAGCATGCCATAAATAGCAAAATCCAGCAGGACTTCTCATGCTCCCAGTACAACTGGGATGAATATGTCATAAGTGGACTCAAACATGATAAATCGTATAAAATATTCAGCCATATTTTAAATGTCCAAGTGAATGAGAGTTGCAAGAAGAAGTAAGACAATTAACACATGTAAAAATTATATCTTTAGCGTTTGAGGTGTAGAAAACTACATCAAGATACTTCATGGAGTGGTAATATATATATATATATATATATATATATATATATATATATATATATATATAGACGGAATATTGCACCAATGCTTATTACACCATTATTGCACCAAGCAATCTCAGTCACACATTTATTTGAAATGTGTGGTTATAAAGTATGCCGACGTGGCAGCAACCTCATGGGATGATTTATACCGGACGCATCAGGAACACACCAAATACCGATCGCCAAAGATCAGAGCACGAGGATGCACAACCAAAAATACCATAGATTGACACAAAAAAACGTATGGCCAGAAATAGCAGAGATTGGCAGAGGAGGACACATGATAGAAATAGGAAAGATCAACACACAAGAAATAGCACAGATAATACACACGAGAAATCTAACATTGATGACACGAGTCTGGAATTAGAAGGGGCCATCATAGGATCGGGTCAGTTTTAGAGAAAGGCGATGGGGGTCGGTAGCAGATGGGGAGGCATCAAGTGGTGGATGGTTGGGAGTCAAATATGGAGATCGAGGATATGAATTTTGTGGTGGTCTGGTAACTTCTTTGTATCAGAAACTCCCAATCATGCTATCCGAATCGCGGATCGCACGATCTGGGTTGGATCGAACCCAATCTAATCCGAGTCATAAGAAAAAAGTTGCAACGGCCAAGGATCGTCACGATCAGGTCCAATATGATTGGGATCGTGGATCGCACGTATGGACCGTAGGATTTCGAGCGAACATGCCGGATTTGGTAGGGGTATTTTATTTTCTGTTTTCAGAAAAACTTTGTACAGGGGAGGGCCATTCTAACATATCGACCTATTTATTTTGCCACTTTCCAAGATCTAAACTTCACCTCTTCCAAAACCCTACAATTAGAAAAACATAAATCTCTAGCTTAGGTGAAAGCGATGAATGAAGCTTAAAATTAATGTCTTTTAGTTTTGGAGAATGACACATTAATAGAAGTTTGGTTAACGTTTTGGAGAAATTATGTTATGTGATTTTGTGTGCTAACCTACTTGATTTGATGGTATATACCTCAAATATGCATGACATAACATAGATATGAATGGTTGATATTTATTTATTTATTAATTTTTTAAGGTTTCAATCATGGATCGTACGACTCACAATTTGGATCCCTATTCAATCCGACCCGACCCCTTTACGATTCTACATTCCGATCTTGCCAACATTGAGAACAGATCAGGTAATATTAAGTTTTACAAAAGCACCCATACCACTTATATGAGTTTTTACATAAAATCCAAAGTTACCAAAAGTTTCCAAATATGGATAAATTTATTAAAGTTGAACTGAAATTAGAAAAAGAAGCTCAGTTTAACTCAACACGAACACTATGTCTTCTCGAACTCAACTAAGACACTTCATAAAAGTTAGATTGTTTCTGCCTTCATGAATACACTACAATAGGTGGGTGACTTCGTCAATTTTCTTTTAAACACACGATGAACGATCATATTCAAAGCATTATAAAAACCTTATTTAAGTTTGTCATATTTAGGAACATAAATCAGAAGGTCAATCAAGTTTTTCAGATATGCAAAATTGTAGTTAACAAATTCAAAAGAATTTTTTTTATCTCTTAGCAAACAGAGCAAGGAACCATGACAAAGCTCTAGATGAATCTACAAGAGAGCAAATGGTTGTTCTCAGAGATTTGTGGATAAGACATATGTGGGTGCTTTAAGATATGGTATAAGTTCCAGGTACCAGGGAATCGGCTTTGAAGAATGGTTTGTCTTCTATTATTTCATACCGTATACTCAATATGTGTAGATCAGGTGTATGTTGTGCCTTCAGGTTTTTTTCATTATGTGCTCTGTAAGGAAATGTGGTGTGTGTGTGTGTGTGTGTGTGTGTGTGTGTGTGTGCACGCGCGTGAGTGGTGAGAGGGGGGAGAGGAAGTACAGAAAGAGGGTGGTGGAGGAGATACCTGTGTGTGAAGTATAGTGGATGATGAATCTATATGGGATATGGTGATGGCATCATGGCAGAGATAGGTTGGGAGGGAGGAGGGTGATGACAGGTGGTGAAGGAAATGCCAGTGGAGGTGGATGCAAAAATGATGCAGCGTCAGGAAAGGATGGAAGAGACGAGGAGGTTACCAGAGAATTTGTTGATTGTAGTGGAGATGAGATGCAGAAGACAATGTCATTAAAATTGAAATTTAAGAGGAAAAACTAATGCACAACGGTAAAGTACTATCATCATTAAATGAGAAAATAAAGTGCACATTAAACATCAAGTAACACACACTTGTATAGACTAGCCATTATATGCATCTGTGTGAAATTCTCACCTTTGCATGATCATTTTATTCTGCAATTTACATATTGTCCTATGATAGCTGACATTTATTCACTATCTTGTTTACATTTGTTTTTAAAATGCTTCATAAACTGCCCTTTGTTTCAATAATGCCAATTACCAACAATTTTCAACTCATGTAAGCATGTAAACCTTTCATCTTTCAATCAAAGTAATTATTTTACTTTACCCACTCTTGCATGGCCAATTAACATGAAGCATCTGATTATCTAACTTCTTAAAGAACAACAAGAAGAGAACACATTTAATGATGGATGATAAAGTTACACACGATAAGTACAAGCATCAAAGGTTTAAACATAACCTCAAACGCCTGCTAGAACTAGAACTAGAACTTGAATGTTGTCTGCTGTCAAAAGATTTGATGTAAAGAACTTATATTTTAGATAAAGGATCTCCTAATATACATGTGGACAGAACATTTCAACTGGAGAAAAAAAATGATGTAAAGAACTTATAATGTATTAAAATATCTAGTACATAGCTATTTTTATTCGACAAAGGATCTCCAAAGCCAATTTCTCACTGATACCTCATCAATCTGCCCCTTCTCGAATTCAACCCATGCAGTAGGATGTTTACATTCTAGCAGCTCTTTCATAGACATTCTGTGAAAACAGATCTTTTAGTTTGAGAAAGAAGACATCCAAATCATGTATTAAGTCTGAAGAAAGCATCACATAGCTTAAAGAAAGCACCTAAAGTGTGCTATGAGTGACTTAGCTCAAATATTTTAGATAAAGGAATTGTCAAAGGAAAGTGGTCACAACATTGTCTATTAAATTGAAAATTGATTATATATTACTTATGCATATATGTTAACGATATTTTGCCTAGTAACGAAGATTCTTTGTAAAGATTTGCTACTATCATGCAATACAATTTTGAAAAGAGCATGATGGGAGAGTTGGACCTCTTTCTTGGATTGCAGATCAAGCAAGAGCAGATGCAACTTCTATTAACCATACCATTTATATAAGAGAAGTACGGCAACAAATTGGAATAGACAACAGAAAGCCCAATCATACTCTAATAACAACATTGAGAAAGAATGACAAAGATGAATATGGTAAGAGTCGTAAGACACTTTTTTTCTTTTTCTTTTTGGAGTTTTGTAAGGCTGTGATACAAAGAAATATCAAGCTGATCCCATGCAAATATCAAATACAAAAACACACAATAGTGTGGTGAAAAATCACCAAGTATTGAAAGGTGCAGGCAATGTAAGTATCTGGTCTCCTAGGTACAGTAATCTTGTAATTGAGGGTGCCAACTTGATCACATATAAGATTAATATGAAAAACACTTGCAGCACATGTCAATTAATGTAAAATCACCGGTTTTACTGTCAGTAAAATCAAATTCTATGAAACTTTCAACTACCAACCCTGAATATATTGTGCCTGATTATTGTGCTCAAAGCCTCAAAGTCAAATTCATTTGAAGAAATAAATAATAGATGATTAAGGATTTAATACAAAAATAATAACATAATTGGCAATACCAGTGCTATTACTTGACTAAACTCGCATTTAGGCAAAATGAAATTCTTAGGGCCAACAACATACAATAAAGCCTTTATCCAAATTTTCTGGAGACAGGGCTACTTGATTTTTTTTTTTTACCATTCAGAATGGTTAAGGATCATCTTGTCTGTAAAATTACCAAATATCATATTCTTGTTTACAGCCACAGTTTAAGCTTATCCCTATTTGTTGCAGCTCCTTTAACTACTATCATAATACCTCTAGCCAGTGCATCTATTGGACTCCTTTGCACATGTCCGAACCACCTCAGATGAAATCTCTCTCATTTTTTCGTGCATCGACACCACCTCCAACATCCAAAGTACTATCATTTTTTTTATCTGTCAATGTGTTCTTACTTATCCATCTCAATACATTCTCATTGCAGCTACACTTTCTTTTAACATGTTGCTTCTTGATTGCCCAACACTCCGATCCACAAAGCACAATTTATTTTATAGTTCTCTTATTCCTTCAACTTCAAAGAAATCATACAATCACATAGCACTAAAAAAACCTCCATTTCAACTATCCTACTTTAATCTTTCTTGATTTATTTATCATGCTTGATCCTAAATCGCTTAATTACTCTAAATTAGGCATAATGAAAGTCTTAGGGACAACAACATATAAGAAGTTCCAAGCATTTATCCCAAATTTTTTTGGTCGGCTGTTTGAATTTTTTTTCCAATTCATAATGGTTAAGGATCATCTCCTATGTAACATTACCAAATATTATATCCTTCTTTACAACCTCAATCCAAATTTATTAGGCCTACCCTTAGTTGTCGCAGCTCCTTCAACTATTATCCTAATACTCCTAACTAACACCTAAGATTATCTTGTTATCATTTTCTCCACCGCCTCCAACATCCCACAAATACAATCATTTCTTATCTTTCAATGTACTTTCCCTGATCCATCTTAACATCTCATTGCAACTAAGCTTTTCTTTTTAACATGCTACTTCATAATTGCCTAACACTCAGATCCACAAAGCACAATTGGTCTTATAGTTTTCTTATATAATTTTTGCTTCGTTTTCAAATAGGCCATACAATCTCGTAGCCTTCCACAAACACTCTTTCACTTCAACTAACCTAGTTTAGTTCTGTGAACAACATCTTTCTCGATCTCCCTATCATGATAAATGATTGGTCTTAAATATCAAAAACATATGACTCTTAATTAAGCCGAACACAATATTGAAACTTTTGGAAGGATCGCAAGTGTAACTAATATTGTTTGGGGGACGGATCGAGCTGGTCAGGGCAATCATCATAGTCATTTCATTAACCATGTACACGCTGCAAGCAGTGCAAATCCTGGTTAGTACCATAGTTTTGATCGGAAATAAATGTGCGGATTTCATTTGGAGATAAGGGATCTATGCTATTAGCTTGGGATGAGCTATGTCGCACAAAAGAGGAAGGTGGAGTTGGTCTCCGTTCTTTACGGGTCCTTCTTGACACAGCGAATATGAAACTTTTATGGAGGTTCCTCATGGGTAAATCGCTACAGGTGGAATGGCTTAGGGGGCAATACTAACCTACTCAAATTTTGGACCGAAAAGGTAGACAATAATTTTTCTGTTACCTTTAAGAACATCCTTGTGTTGACCCTAGGCCAAGAAGCTAATGAACTGATAATAGTGAATGATAAAGTTATTGTCTTTCCTCTCCGTGTGTTCTATTTCAGAAGCTAAACAATTACGAAGAACAAAATATATTAAAAAAATCATCTAGAACTTATAAACATTATATGCACAAAAATAGATAGTGAAACAATTTGACTAGGAGAGATTTAAGTATATGCTAAATAGAGAATCAAGATTAACTGATTTCAATGGTTAACCAGATTCTACTGTCCTTTTTGCTGCAATGCTCAAATTACTCAAATATTTGCTTTTTTTGATAAAATAAGGGTTATTTAGTTTTAGGGTCTCGTATAATATTGAAAATCTGCATTTACATCTCTATATTGTCCATAATATTGTTTGGATCTCGTCCCAACCGTTGACTTATCTGACTATCCAAAATATGGATACAAGCGAAAAAACTAAATGACTAAAATCACACGAACCTTACCATACAAAAATAAATATTCCAAGACATACAACCCTCACAAACCTCATCGTACAAAACTAAATAACCCAAGACACACACCTCTCACATATTTTCGTTTAGTTTTATGTTATCGTATAATAGTCAAAATTTACATTTAGGTCTCTATTTTGGACAATATGGAAACCTAAAGGCAAATTTTCGATACGATAAGAGACCCTAAAACTAAATAACCCTAAAAATAATGTCTTTTTCTTTTCTTATTTTGGAAAAACAAAAGTACTGGAAATAAATTAACGATAAGTACATTTTCATGCAATAAAATTTAAGAAAGACAATAACTTGTTGGGAACGCGGTGTGACCCGAACCGGAGTTGGCCCATGAGATGCGATATAAGACTGGGCCCATATGCATTAAAAGAGAATTTCCATGTAAGGCATGAACCAATTCCAATTATCTACACCTCATGATCCCATCTCCTATCCGATGTGGGACTAAATTACCAACTCCATTGTCACCCTCCTTTTGAGCGCTCAACCGAAAACGAGATACAATCCAACAATCTCCACATTAGCTCGTTTTCGCTAGCCGAACAACCTTAGTACATCCCGCCTACATTTTGCTCATCCCCGCTAGCCGAGCACCCTTAGCACACTCAGGCTACCTTTGCTCGTTTCCGCTAGCCGAACAACCTTAGCATACTCCGGTTACCTTTGTCCGTTCCTGCTAACCGAGCACCCACGAGATCAAACATATTGTCATCTCAATCCGTTCGACCACAGAACCAAATCTGACACGTTCATTCACACCACCATTGTGTGCCAACCACAACGTTCTGTTCCACCTTGAACTCGTCAGATCTATCTTTAAAGCTAATTCGTGTAGTTGATGCTCCTACTCCACCTTGAGAAGAGCCCGTATAATCCATGAACGTTCAGCATCATCTGTCTCGAACCAATTATAGCCGCTCAAACCAGCCCTGAAACCTTTAGCTCTGATACCACTTGTTGGTAATCAGACACGTCCTGCAAGCGTTCCGACACCGTGTCTGAGAGTGCCCGCAGCTGAAACTTTGGGCCAACCCACCTGAGATAATCAACCCATGTCTAACGAACACAAAGCACATATAAAGACAAGTATATGGCGGTGACTACGTCACCTGGACAAATTTTAACCTTTATAACTCAGGTAAAATTACAAGATTGACAAAATCAATGTTGAACCTCTACATTGTGCTATACTTTGTGCCTCCACCCTCCTCCTATATTTATAGGATGAAAAATACTATTTTAGGTCATAATAGGATTTCCTAAATAGAAAACCTTAAAATAAGAATCATATTCCACCTAAAATAGCCCAACACCAATTATGGACGTCAAAATATAGTCAAATTAAATATTTGATACAAATTTAAAATATAATCAAATCTTACATTTAATGTAGATTTCCAAATTATATCAAATCAAATCTTTCATCATATTTGGGCTCCAAAATTTACCACATCCAGACTGGACCGCAATGACACGGCTGAGACCAAAGTCCCTGACTATCAGCCTCACCGTGAGTCTTGGCTGTCTGTCCCCGACTTCCGTCTTCCACCGAAACGTGTTAACGTTCCGACGAGCTTCTTCACCCTTGGCTGGCCCAACCAAGCGGACGGTGCGATTCTTCCGAGATTCGAACTCCTGAATATACCCACCTTCATGTCTGAACTTGAAGCTCCCCTATACACATGCGTCCTCGAGCAGAACATCACGCACTGTGCATGTCGTCGATAACCCACAGCTCCTCCGGAACTGTGTGAATGGTAACGCTCCCGCCTCAGATTGAGTTTGTTGCAAACCTTGATCTCCTCCCTGGCCTCGAACTGCTAAAACCAATGTCGCTCCGTGAAGCTTTGGTAAACCACTCGTCGCCAAAACCGGATCCGTGAAGCAACCCCCACTTGGAGACCGACCAGCTATCATGGGACCGACACACTGACCCTCAATCTTTGGCTCATCACCATTCGTCGCTTTGTCTCGATGAACTGAATTCTCCGTAATCCTCAAAGTATCTCGAAGCCCCTCCTCAGCAAGTTTCCGACCATCCAACTTCTGTCGAATATCCCTCGAGCCTCCATCCGATGTCTATGGCCTTCTTGTACAACTCAGCGGCTTGAGCTTGTACATGCCACAACATAAATCTCCTCGAGCCAACTATTAGGAACCCTTCGTAAGCATCCAATCTTTGTCCCCAAATAAACTACGACAGCCATCATTCGCCAGTCTTCCTATCAAAACCAAGTTGTAGCGCAAACTCAGTACATGTCGCACATCCTTGAGAACGAGCTTCTCACCAAGCTCCGTTGTCAGGTGCACATCAACGATGCCTACAACTGCAGTCGTCTCCTTGTTCCCATCTTCACACGTCCAAACATGCCGCCGTGGTATGACGTGAAGATCCTCCTATATGGAGTGACGTAATACGACGCTCCGGTGTCCATGACCCAATTGCCATCATGACACATGCCACAAGGTTCCTCTGCGTCGATTGCTGCGATGATGAGATCTCCCATAGTCGTGAGATCCTCCAGATCATCCTTGCCGTTGACCTTCTCAGCTTTGAGCTCCATGCAGTTACTCTTGATATGACCCATTTCGCCATAGTGATAGCAGCCCTACTTGCAGTCCACAGTCGCAAGATCCCGAGAACTCCTCCATGTCCTCGCTTGTGACTTGGGTCTTCCCTTTCCGTAGGAAACCACCAGAGCGAACTCCTGCGACGATTCCACTTGCTTACGCCGGATCTTCTCGTTCAACAAGCTGCTTTTGGCTGCCTCCATCGTGACAACTCCACCAGGCGCGGAGTTGCTCACCGACACCACCAATGTCTTCCAGCTTTCCGACAGAGAACTCAAAAACAAAAGGGCATGAAACTCATCATCAATCACCATCTTTATCGCAGACAGCCGATTGATAATACTCCGGCTCTGATACCTAATGTTGAACCCTTTGCCCTAATAGATTCAACCCCTCACCACACTCAAGAAGAAAAATAAGAGATTACAATTGAAATCGTTCACCAATCCGTAGTAATTTTCCTAACTGAAACTGACGACTCTCCGATTAGATCTCCTTCTTCCTTCTGTCTTGGATGACGATGTCCTAAAAGCAAAGCACGGACTTTATCTTAGATTTTCTGTGGACGAGCATCCTGAATCTCTACATTGTGCTATACTTTGTGCCTCCACCCTCTTCCTATATTTATAGGATAAGAAATCAGATTTTAGGTCATAATAGGATTTTCTAAACAGAAAATCTTAAAATAAGAATCATATTCCACCTAAAATAGTCCAACATCAATTATGTACGTCCAAATATGGTTAAATTAAATATTTGATACAAATTTAAAATCTAATCAAATCTTACATTTAATGTAAAATTTTAAATTATATCAAATCAAATTTTTGACTATATTTGCGCTCCAAAATTCACCTGGACCCCAACATAACTTTATCCAATAAAAAGATCTAGGGTTCAAAAAAACCCTCAATTTTGAAGGGGATTCTCAGAGTGGGACATTGAAAGGAAGAGGGAGAGGAGAGAGAGAAGAACTGACTTGAAGAATTGGGGGATGTCGTCGTAGAAGGGGTCTCGGACGAGCGTGTCCATGACGTCGAACAGCAGTATCGGCAGCTTCTTCTTCTTCCTCTCCTGCCTCTGCTCCAAACTACTGCTGCTGCTGCTGCTGCTGCTGGTGGTGGCCATCGAGCACCGCTGCCTGAGTCTCGAGATGGGTTTCTTCGAAGATGGGAGGAGGAAGAAGTTGCTGGTGGTGTTGGTGGTGGTGGTAATGGGACGGAGAAGAAGAGACATTTGTAAGTACTGATGACAGTGACAATGATGGTGACAGCGAAGCAAGAGGATATCCGTAATAATTGGAGGACACCAAAATCTGATCGATCACACGATAGTGGTGGCTATGGAACTCTTTGGTTGCGTAAAAGTGTAGAATAGTGGGGAAAATAAATAAATAGAAAAACTGAGTTTGCGTGCTTATAAATTTTGACGGATAAAATATAATTAAAATAACAGAAAATTTACTGTAGCGAAATAAATTTATATTAAATTATTATAAACGAAACAAGTTTGGAAAATTTGTAAAAAAAGTCATCGTCCGCCAACAGTGTTGGCGGAAAACACAATTGTTGTACACGTAAGCAGCAAAAAAATTAAAAAAAATTAAAATGTGGGCCCCACGGCCAATTTCCGCCAACAGAGTTGGCTGAAATTGGGGGGGGGGGGGCAATTTCAGCCAACTCTGTTGGCGGAAATTGGCCCCGTGGGGCCCACAATTTTTTTTTTGGGTTTGGTTTGGTTTTGTTTGGTTTGATTGGTTTTTTTCGTTGGTTTATTTTAATTAGTTATATTTCTGTTTTATTTATTTAGTTTTAGTTTAGTTTACTTTTGTAATTAGATTTAAGTAAAATTATTTTAACGAAATAAAATTAAAATAAATTAATTGGAAAATTAAAATTTAGAAATATTTTTTTTCGAAACTTTGTTTTCAAAGCATCAAAATTTGTATATCGAAACATAAATTTATTTCAAAATTTTAAACAAACATAAATTAATTTAAATATTTCTAAAAAAATTTTGTAGATCGAAACATCATTTAAATCCGTGGGCCCCCACATCCAATATAAATTTATTTCCCTACAGTAAATTTTAAATATTCAAAAATAAGATTACCCGAAAGTCAAATTTGGAGATCGAAACATCGTTTTTTGACGATTCTAAAATTTTTCGAAGTCCGTCAAACGGTGAAACGGTTTATCCCGAAGTACTTTTCCATACGATCATTTTGGCACAAACTGGAGCTTGTTTCGATCTCCCAGTCAAAAGTTATGATACTTTAAAGTTTTAAAATTTATATTTTTGCCTGTAACATATGCATCTTGTTTCGGATAAATTTTTTTTCTACATGATTTGTGTTACTCTCGTCGAAAACATACAAATCGACTTATTATTTGACAAAAAACGATTTCAAAACAAGTACTTATGGCCGCTCGAAGTCTGCTCGACGGCAGACGTAATAGTCTTACGACAGATTTTTTTTATTATTATTTTTTTAACGTCTGTTAACGATGAAAAAATTTGCGATAAAAATATAATATTTATAAATATAAACGTCCAATTCATATTGATATTTTTTTTCTAATTTTTTAAACTTTTATACTTTAGATGGAATTTATACAAATTTTGATGCTTGGAAAACAAAGTTCCGAAAAAAATATTTCTAAATATTTCTTTCCAATTAATTCATTTTAATTTCATTTCGTTAAAATAATTTTACTTAAATATAATTACAAAAGTAAACTAAACTAAAACTAAATAAATAAAACAGAAATATAACTAATTAAAATAAACCAACGAAAAAAACCAATCAAACCAAACCAAACCAAACCAAACCCAAAAAAAAAATTGTGGGCCCCACGGGGCCAATTTCCGCCAACAGAGTTGGCTGAAATTGGCCCCCCCCAATTTCAGCATTGGCCGTGGGGCCCACATTTTAATTTTTTTTTAATTTTTTTGCTGCTTACGTGTACAGCAATTGTGTTTTCCGCCAACACTGTTGGCGGACGATGACTTTTTTTATAAATTTCTCAAACTTGTTTCGTTTATAATAATTTAATATAAATTTATTTCGCTACAGTAAATTTTCTGTTAAATTATTTGTATGGTTATTGAAATAAAATAAAAAAAATTATATTTGAATGTTTATTGATAGTGGATGTTGGATGAAGATGTGATATATGCTTATCCTCAATTTTTAGAGAGATAATTATCATTTAAATCTAAATATTACAATATAAATTATTATTATTATTATTATTATTATTATTATTATCAACTTGATATCCTCAACTATTTATGTTTTTCAACTTGATAGCCTAAACTTTTTTAATCAACAACTTGATACTCTTGAAAAAATTCCAAAAATCTCTCTCTCTATCACGTCCGCTCCCAGAAAACTGGGTAAATACGAGGACTGACATGGCCAACCACACCTTGCAGAATATCGAAGTAAGCTGCAATGTGCTAAGGTTGTCTGAAAGACATATTGGTAGACTCTAGCGTGTTATGACGTCAGTCCTAAGGTCGATAAATCCTAGTATCTCAATCCATCAATACAAGTACAAGAGTATATCATATATGAAAGTTAAAAAAAGATATCATAAATTACATACCATATATGATCATGAAGCTAGTGAATACAAAACGTTGCACTAGAAGAGTATAATTATACATGATCAAATATACTAGACATGGTCTAATATATATATCATGTTGACCGAAGTCAGAGAAGTGATCTCAAAATAAAGGGACAACACAGTCTCTAGCTAAAACACCACAAAAAGAAATAACACTACGAGGGGTGGAGAAGAAAAACGCACTCGCGAGCTTTGACCGCTGTCCTACGAGTGCGAGCCATCTTGCTGGAAGCACGGTGGGTCCTGCTTCTCTTCTGTGTAACCTGGCCATGCAAAGCTAGTGGGGTCAGAACCCCAAGCAACAAGTACCACAAAGGAGCCCAAGGTGACAGACCAAACACATCACATCATACAGCAGAAACGTGACATAAAAATAATACGAATCGAGACTTGTATGGTACTAATGTACTTGTCTCAAAAAATTATAATTGGAAGAACTGATAACAAGTGTTATAAAGGAAAGTAAGGCGACGAGCGACAAGAGGGCGTAGGAACTACTCTGGATCAGGACCACAATCCTTAAACCAAACAAGGACCATGGTTGCAGACATTCACCCGAGCAGAACTTAGTTCCCTAACCACGCATCGAAAAATGAATTAAAAGGGCTAGCTTAACGAATAGACAAACATTCATTCCACGGCTAAACATGCCTATGGCTTGCTATAATTAACTAATTAGGGTTATCACAAACCTAGTTACTAACAAATGCATGCTTTGAAGAATATCGTTACCACCGGCACTACAGTTAACCCGGATGGCCAAGGGTACGCTTGTCGAGTAAACTTAAATGCACATTTAACATCACTACAACATAACTTGTTACTTTGGTCATATAAAAAAAATTGAACTTGTGAACATAAACTTAAACTTATGATCATAAACTTGCTTTATAAATATAAACTTGTCTTGTAACATAAACTTGTATATAAACTATTCTTGTATGTGCCGCAGCACGCGTAAACTTGGTCAGTAATGGAGCCCTTGTCTAGCAAGGTTGTTCCTTGTTGCATGGGGCCCTCAGAGATCGGGATAGCCGGTAGCGCAATATTCTTCTCTCCCAATGATCTAGGTAAATATTATCTTATTTAATCATTACTAAATTATTTCTAGTTCTCGAGTCGTTGACACTTGAGAACTCCCTAGAATGACGAGTCACGAGTACGAGCTTTTTACGAGTTATCGTATTCGTGACACGCGATACATTGGACAATACTCACACTCGATTGCCTGATGCCAAATGCGATAGATTTTTATACACAAACATTTTCACGGTGTCGTGAGGATTGTGAACTTGTACATAAACTTGTCTCGTGTACTACATGAAAAACTTGTCTGGTAACATAAACTTGTATCAAATAAGGAAGCACACATCAATAATCACTAAAAGGAATTATTAAAAGGAACACAAAATGTGCACAAGGATTCATGTATGCATGTGTCCACTGGCCGCATGGACTCACTGGCCACATGCACCCATTGGCCGCATGCACCCACTGGCCGCATGGACTCACTAGTCGCATGAACTCACGCCTAGGGGCAAGTGCTGAGTGATGGGTCATAAATGAAGTGTCAGTGAAGTGACATAAAGTAATTGATGTGACATGCCATAAAATATGTCAGAAAAAGACAAGAATTATAAAAAGATGTGCCAAACAGTTCAGAGTCATGCATCTAAAGGAAATAATTCATGGCCGCATGAACTACTTGATGCATGGACTCACTGGCCGCATGAACTGCTTGCCACATGGATTGTTCTCAGGACTTAGCGAATTTTTCATTCGTTCAGCGAGTGAATACACAAGAAGTTCAAGGACTAGTCCCAGAATACTGTATAAATAAGCAGTCATGCATCGACGCATGTTGTTAGTATGCGGTAAGGAGCTCAAGCCGTATAACCCTTTCGGGCCACATAGCACTCTCGGCCGCATAAGTCGCTGGCCCCATGAAAACTTTGTCTTCTCCAAACAGCAGGTTTAGTTATGGCAAAAACTCCAAAGAAACCCAAAAAATATTTTTTTTTCATAAAAACTTTATTTTAACTCTGAAGCAAGTGAATTAAAAGCCAAAATGCTCGAAATAAAGTGCTCCATCAACCACAAAAACTATTTTCTAAAATACCATATTTTAGTAGATCAAAACCATAAAAACACATGGAACTCATTAAAACCATAAACTTTAAATTCAGATCTACTGAAATATACTCATCAAAATCCAAAACTCCAAGAACTAAATATGATTAACAACTCAATGAGAACATTTTCCATCAAATATATTTTAAAAACATTATATATATATATATATATATATATATATATATATATATATATATATTGAGCAAGATGTACTTGCCTAAGAGTCCAATGACCTCTTCCTAGCTAGGTCCAGTGCTGGGGTTCGACTAGGGGATGTGCACGGGGTGAGGGAGAAGGGAGTAAGGAATAAAGAAGGTAAAAATGAAGAAGAAGGAAGAAGGAGAGAAGAGAGAGAAAAGCTCATATATATATATATACACACACTAAAGGCAAAAGTTGGGGGGGTTGGTTCATGGGCTCAAGGGTTCAACCAAAATGGCCAAGGGTTCAAATCTAAATACGGGTCCTAGCATGAGTCAGTGGCACAACCATGGGTCTATTACTGGTCTCGGGTAGTCTCCGCTATAGGACAAAATCTAAGATACAATATATAATATAAAATATACATGTACCAAACTATCAAACACCATAAAATAAGAGAAAATTAAATACCAAAAATACAGGAATACGAAATCTGGAATAGGGTGTGACATCTCTACCCTCCTTAGAAAAATTTCGTCCTCGAAATTTTACCAAGGCTAGTCGAGCTGGAACACACGAGAAAACTCAAAAAATCACATGTCACTAATCAAAGGATTATACTAAGCAAGTAACTGAAATAAAAGATAACTACAAAAGTAACTAAAGAATAAATGCACAGAAGCAGCACACAAGAAAAATAGAGGCAGATGGATACATATAGCCCTGAGTCAGTCAAATAGGAACTTGTCATCGCTTGCCTATGCTGACTCACACAAATGGACAAGAGCGAAGCCTTGATGTAAGTCGGTACCAACGACTACATCGAGGACATAACTCTAATCTAGGATATACCTTCGTAGTCGGGTCGCATGATAGACATCACGTACCATGAGACACGGAGGCGAAAGAGAGGGGCGAAGAACTCGCCTTTGCTCAACGAAAGGATCAAAATAACTATCGTATTTTGAATGTGTCGGAATACGAGATCGTTCGACAAGAACCCAAGAATAAGACAAGCTAAAAAGAGCTCAAAAATCTTACCTATAATTGTAACATATTCGTTTATCAACTACTCTAGGTTACCAAATATTTCGTCAGGCCAACGTCTAGGGGATGTGGCTCTAACTTGCTGCTGGTTCTGCCTTGCTGGTTGGGCTTGCTGGACTTGCACATACTGTGTCGGACGTTGCTGCTGAAACTGCTGAGTCTACATCGGGAAAGGACGTTGGGATAGGGGTCAAACTGCTAATATTGGTCCTCGCGGGCTTTCAATCGCTGCCCGAGGCAGAGCTGGTAACTGTCAGACTGAAGAAGCCTCTGGGTACAGAAGCAAGCATGAACCAATCATGTGGTCAGATGCCCCACATCTGAGACACTGGCTGTTGTTATAACGATTTGGATAAGTTTGCCTCACCCTAGATCGTCATTCAAGATGGATTATAACATACCCTATATTAAGCGATATGTTCCGTGCTAAGGCGCAGTAGAGATAAAGTCAGAGCTTGGATTGAATGATAGAGTCATTCAACAAGACAGACCCAGCACACACATGACACGGAATAAGGAACGAGTAGAAAGTTATGTTCGAACAGATCTAGTAATACAGATTGATATGCTTGAGATAGATTTGATAGGGTGTGATAGATAGGTTTACGCTCAGGAAACCTTGAGGAAGAGACTTGTTCTGATTGGTGTATAATGTAACGATCCATTCCGCTCAAGCGAAGAGCCGATTCAAATGGCGCAAGTATGATGACCCAATCCGCTTTGCTCAGCGAGAAGACTCGCTTGAGGAAAATGATTCAGACTCGGCCCTTCAGGAGTTCAGACTTAGACTTTTAAAGGCGTGCTCGGAGTATCGCTCGACCGAGGCGAATCATCGCTAAGGTGGGTGGTTACGATGAGCCTGTCTTTGCTTAGCATGCACACTTAAAAAAAATAGATGATACATGCTAGTCGCTAGGTGAATCACCCTTGCATGCTAATAAAGAATACAACGCACCTAGCAAAAAGAATAATCTTATTTTATATTACTTATGTAGAACATGAAAATAAAACTTGGATTATATATATATGGTTCCTCGCATTGCCCTTAGACCGTGCTAGTGTAATGGCTGATATTTCTAGTAGAGTATGTCGCACGTTTCTTATAATGCTTATGTTTCATACTTATGAAATGCTTGTCTTCTTTACGTGCTAACTAGTATCCGCTCACCTCATTTTAATGCTTGTTAAATGGATTCATCCTATAAATTGTTGTACTTCACTCAATTATGGTTCACTCACTGGAGACAGAAAGACTATCAAAATAGTCGTTTCTGAGCCAAGTAAAGAAAACATAGAAACGCTCGCCAAGGCAGTTTCTCGTACCGAGAATCCATAATGTAAGATTGAAAACATGAATTAATAACCAAGAATAAAAGTAAAGTTTGATTATAGACGGGTATGTCGAAAACATGTAGCGGGGCTAGCTACCTGTGCTGCATGGAGCACCGCTAACCCATTCAATAATCCAAGAATAGCTCAGGATGGCTTGTAGCGGGTAATGGCCTACCGCGTCTACAGCCATCGCCGTTGCACAGATAAGAGAAAGATAAAGAGATAAAGATAAATATAAATATAAAGAGAAAGATAAAGAGAAAAGATAAGAGAAAGATAAAGATAAAAATAAAGATAAAGATAAAGAAAAGAATCATAAATGGTCACGGACAACTCGTGCACGAGGTATATGGATTCCTCGGATGAATCACCGGGGCACCGAGATCGTGCTGGCCTAAGAGGAATCATAGGATATTTGTGTGACCAAACAGCTATAGGATGCTCTGCCGGGTTGGGACGACACAAATATCGGTAAAGGACCCAAGGTATGGCATCGTACACTTGGTATACCCATCTATCTCAAAGGAAGTCTCAGTCCTGAGAGAGACTAAGTCCTTTATGGCTATGCCAGTGACCTTCATATAGATTAAGTTGGCTCGGTTGCGGCAATCCACGTACGAGTCATTTGCATTGAACATATCTGAATATAACACACTTGAACGGACTGAGTATCATTTGTTTAAAAAATTGAAGAAATAAAGTAACTTGAGTATCACATATCTGAGTATATCGTTCACCTGAATCAAAAAAATGCTCAAGACACTTATGTTTTTCTTATGCAAGTTCTAAGTCATTATATACATATTCATGCTTGGTTAACTCGGTTGTATCATTGGACAGGAAAGGAATGGTAAGTTTTGTTGTGTTTCTCTTATATCGCACGGCACACTGCCACACGAGTTAGGCTTTACATCATTGCCATAAAACTGAACATAAGAAAAGACTAGAAAGATAACTTAATAGATGGTGCACGAAACCTATATAACGTGTTTGGATTTATCGAGCGGGCGAGAAGCCTCCCCACTAGTGCATTCATGTACTGATAACCCACCAGATTGCTTGCAGGGTGGGGGAGAACCTCGTTCAGTGCAGAGTATGCCCTCGTGTGCTCTAAGGCATAGAGTTCGCTCTGGATCCTTAGAGTGTTGCGTCCGGAGCTGAATCACATATACAAGACATAATATTGGAACATCGTCTATGTATCATCCCAAGTAGTAAACTGCTTGGCACGTCTTTATTGTTTGCGATAGAGAGAGAGAGAGAGAGAGAGCTTGAGCGACTTATAATCTCGGCCTAGCGCCACTTGTAACCTTATTCATTATCAATAAAGAGCTTGTTTATGTATTATACTTGTGTTTATTCTATGCTTTCGCTATATCGACTTAGTGAACTAGTATCGAAACGACCGTTTACTCGTGTCAATCAAAATTTAGCTGCAATAGAAACTATATGTGCAACTCTATGGCTTAGCTATTCCTCCGCCTGTTCGGATCATGGCCTTGCGTGGGCGCAGCCTGTGCTCGCGCGGTATCACGTCCTAATGGGAACAATCGTCCTACGGGAGCACTGGCACGGTGATTCGCGCCTAGCGGGGATGGCCAATCCCGTGGAAGATCGGGATGTGACATATTGGTATCAGAGAACGGCTTTACGTCATTGGACTTCGTATCTGTTTTCTTAGTTTTGAAAGCTCGTTCATGGGTTATGTTACAGATGCTCTCTCAATGTTCCAATGGGATATTCCATACAATAAGTCTAAATATTTTCGAAAGTGCATATGAATGATATGATTGCTTGTACGAAATTATGATGCATAGGCCTTTGTGCCAACCCGTGTCAGACTTCGTGGGAATATACTCGTGTTAGAATCTGCAAGTTATATGTGAACCCGAATACCTATACGTGAATACCGAGTGGGTTAGTGTGTGAGATAGAATATCGTTCGGACAGTTAGCTATGTACACAGCCTTTCGGCTAAGTTATGTTGAGTATCGGATGATAAGACCCTTGGGTGCGAGCAAATTTGTGAACAAAATTGTGATATCATTCAGGTAAGGATAAGTCAGACTTATAATGGCTATCGATAGAAACATTATCGGACTATCGCTAAGGCGAATCTAGGGAGTTGTGCCTGAGTTTCGATATATAGTTTAGACGGTTATTCGTATCGATAAGTATGACTCAAATATAGTTGGTATGGAGGACTATCAATAGAGGTGTATAAGATATTAAGATTATTGAGATGACGCATAAGGATTGTGTAGTGCCCCGTTCCCCTTATTCGGGGAGCACGGCTAAGAAATACTTGGTATCGTTCGATCGGGACAGATTGAATCAAGATCCTTTCCTCGTTATGGATTGGTTTCTTCAGAATCAGGTCCCATATTCAACGGATCGTGCCTCAAGGAATGACTCAACGGCAGAGTCGAGAGGGGCCTTTCCATTACGCTGGTTTCTTTGCCCGTTTTCGAATGCCGCTTGGTTGCTTTCTTGTTGGTTTTATGATTTGTATTTTTCTTGAATGATTTTGATGGATTTCATTATCTTTGTTCTTTGGATTTCGTATTTCGTATCGAACCCTTGGAGATCGAAGCAGGAGATATTGATCATTTGTTGGTGCATACAGGTGATCGTGTAGGCGACGCGCAAACGGAGTCTTGAAGATCTCCCTTTTCTCTCTTTCTTGATTCACCAACTTGTGAGTAGCTTTACTTCGATTAGCGCCCTTCTTCTAAGTCTTCATTCCTAATAAATTGACTCGTTTGTGCATTCCAATCAACGATACCAAAAGAATAATTTGAATCAAGATAAAAGAAGAAGTAGACTTAAAACACTTGTAATGCTCGTCATATAAAACATCATACAGTCATATTATTGTGTGCTTGTCCGCTATACATGTAACTATTTTATATTCAGTCATAGTTAGAACTTATTTATCTATAATTATTTAATAGATAGTATAAATTGGAAATGTGATCATTGAGCAAGGTAGCCTTGACTATAGAAAATGCATGAAGTTTATTTACTTATATTGCTTTGAATGTGCTTCAATTGATAACTTAGTTTGTAGACGAGGCATGGTCTTGGACAACTTGTGCACAAGTGATGTCATTCTATGAACGGTCGTCGGGGCACTGTGACCGCTTCGACCCAGATAGAATAATTTGCTAGTGTAGTCCTAGCATTGGATGGGTTCGTGCGTCCGCCAAGGGCTAGCTACCCAAAGCAGAATGATAGCTGACCCATCTCTCGTCTGACCAAGTGATGCGTTATGTATATTTAAACTGTGCAGACTAACTATGTCTTCATGGCAGGAAAGGTTATGATAAGTTTTGTACAGGTGGTTCAGACGGTTCAGGTAAAGTCACCGAACGGTGGCACATTTTGTTATGTCATTCCCTTTTATCATATATAAAGAATTGAACTAGGGCAAGATAGAAAGATCACATAATAATATTGCATGTTAACATGAATACGATGTCGATTTTGGTATGTTGGGTTAGCTCGCCCTCACCGGTACTTTTTGAAGTACTCACCCTTGTTGCAGCAGGTTCCCCGAGCCGAGGCGAGGAGCTGAAGCTTCCGCCAACCCTCCACTGATCCGGTGGTGCGTTCGTGTTTTGTGACTTTTGGAGATCAAGTACATAATCACAAGGAGCCCACACTTATCTTTTGAAGCTCCTAGGCGATGGTGCTAACTTGCACCCAAGGTGGTTTACGCATTTTAAAATATTAGTAAGGATGTAATGTATGGATCGACTATCTTATTTTGCGTCCAAGTTGTAAGCCCATGCGGTGTTCTTATTAATTTTGGGTCAAGATTCTGTAATCAGATGTTCATTATCAATAAAGAGAACTTTTCTATATCTCAATGTATGATATCTTATTTGCGTACTCTGTTGTATTTGTTCTAAAGTATATCATTATGCCTAGGTCTTGTGTACGCGCGCCTTACGCGTGCACGACATCACGCCAGGGGGGCGATTATCGATTTAGCAAAAATTAGGGCATGACATATTGGTATCAGAGCATGGCTTCAGATCCTTTGACCTTCGTATCAGAAGAGTTTTCTCGTACAGTGAGTCCATAATATATTTGTTTGGCCAAAATGAGATATGTTCCATACAGTGAGTCCATAATATATTTTGAGATTGATTCAAGTTACTTTTCTTTAAAGGAACAGCCTTAGAGCTAAATACACAAGCGCAGATGGTGGCGCAGGTGCAGGAGAGCAGTTCCGGCACATCAGGCAGCTCGGGAAGTCCAGCAGTCGCGCCCTTTGTCGATCCGTTTGAGCGGATGATGCGTTTGATGGAAAAACAACAGAGACAGGCAGAATTACGTCAAATCCAATTCGAGTCCCGGATTGAAACTTAATTTCAAGCATAGCGGACTCAGGCCGAGGCACAGCAAAAGCAGATGGATATCCTGCAAACGATTATGAAGACGCTTGTCGCCAACAACCATTCTGCATCAACGACCGCCACGACAGTGCCAGTTGTAGCTGAGATCGCCGGATTGCAAGGCTCTCAGGAATCTCCGCCCTCAGACGAAAAGGGTCACATCCTACAAATATCAGAGTTTAAGAAGATGTGTCATGCTACCTTTAAAGGGACCGAGAACCCCTCTGTGGCATTGGATTGGCTGGTTGAGTTAGAGTGTCACGGCCCAATTCCGTAGAATCAAATGAGGCGTCCCCCGAATCGTGGCCGCCGTGCGGGCCTGGGGTTGCGCCCGCACAAGGCTTTAATGATTTGCATAGCAAGCACATATTCAGAGTACGCATATAAATTGAAACACAGATTTAAAACATGGAAAAGTTCTCTTTATTGATAATGAACATCTATTACAAACTCCTGAATGAGTCAGCTAATATGCCGAACGGCTTACAAAAGTGTTGACTCAAAATGAGATAGCAGTCATGTACATTACATCCCTTTATAAACTCAAAATGATAAAGACCTCCAGGCTGGAGGACGGCTTTGCCACGAAGTTGCATTTGTGTATGAAGAGTTGCAAGCTTCTGGCTCCAAAATGCTTCAAGGGGTGCGGTGAAGATGCGCCAACAGCTGGACTGGATCGGGAAGACGACTTCGGCTCCTCGCTCGGTTCGCCTTGGTGCGGAGAACCTGTTTCAACGAGGGTCAGCATGTCAAAACATACTGGTGAAGGCGAGCTAACCGAACTATACCAATCAACAGTTGTTTTAATGAAGCATGCATATTTGTGGATTTCTATCTTGCCTTAGCTCATTTACAAGTAAGCAGCATATAGAATTTACTGAAAATAAACGTGCCACCATTCGGTAGATTTTACCTGTCCGTCTGAATGACCTGCACAATACTTACCTTGTCTTCCCTGCCACGAAGACACAAGTTAGTATGCAACAGGTTTAAATATACACAGGGATCACTGGCATGATGCCACAAAGGGACGGTTTATAGTCTCGGGACAAGAATGTTATGCAACGCAGGTGGCGAGCCCCGCTACATAGCATCCCGTCCATGACAAACGACTATACGAACTCTTCCGCCCGGATCGGATCGGCCCCAGTGCCCTGGCGGCCGTCCGCGGAAGCTAAAATACCTTGTGCACAAGTTGTCCGTGATCAAGCACATTTAGTTCGAATTATTTCACACGAATTACAAACGAATTTCAAACGAATAGGAGCGAGCTCCATAGCCAAACAGTTTTGCATAGTCTTACTGATCAATCTATGCCAAATTAAAGTGTGTTCCAAATGCATAGCACAATTTATAGAAGAAACATGTATTCTAACTAAAATTGAAACATATGTTGAACATTCCAAACGAATAAGCATGCATTGTAAGTAATCGTTCCCAAGTTGAATGACAAGCATTACAAACCAAGTCTATTCCCTTTTTATCTTGGTATGTTTTATTATTACTTGGTATCATTTGATCGGGGCAAAGAAGAGTGCACGATTTTAGGGTGTGAAGCTTGGAAGCAGGGCTAGCTAATCGGGTTGGTAGCCACTCACTTAGAAGTTGGAAAGAAGAAGGAAAGAGGCGCTTTACGACTCCGCTCGCTAGCCGTCTACTGCTCGTTCACCTGCACACGAACAGCTCGATTAATACTTCCTCCTCTCTTTCCATTGTCAGAATTAAAGTGCAGTTCAATGAACGAAAACAATAAAAACCATTGAAACCGTTCAAGGAAAACAAGCAAATCCCAAAACCAACTCAAAGCACGAAAGCAACAAGCGATATCGAAAACCGAGGCAATAAAAGATAGCAGCGGAGAGGTCCCTCCTGACTCTGCCGCTAAGTCGATCCCGGGGGCGCAGTCCACTGAATATGGGAATCGATTCCGAAGAAACAAATCCATAACGAGGACGAGTTCTTAATTCAATATATCCCAATCGAACGATACCGTCTTGTGTTTCTTAGCCGCGCTCCTCGAATAGGAGGAACGGGGCGCTACATCCTACCCAACTAATTGAAAGTTTTGTCCCGAAACTTAGGAATAGAACCAACCGTTAGGGATTATTTTGTTGCTAGTGGCGATCTGGGAGAGGACAGTTTCGAATCAGGTGTCCATTTCTGCCACAGTTGTAACAAGACCCATTCTTCAAGTAACAATTAACGATGGTGTGCCCCGGCCTGTGGCAGTGCTCACAACGCACTCCAGCATTTGTCTTATTCCGACCACCATTGTTTTGTCGGTTTGCAGCGTTGTTTCCTCTATCGTTGCCTTGGCGTTTGTGATTGTAGGTATGCACAGCGCCGGTGGAAACGTGAGGATACTGTGGCTCGAGTGATAGGGCGTGATTCATGACTTCACGCATTATTCCATACTGATTATTGACCACGTGCCCATGAATGGCAGGGCGTAGACCACCTTCAAACCTTCTAGCTTGACTCGCTGCATCAGGTAAATAGGCCCTAGCGAACTTAGAGAGTCGGTTGAATTCGGCGGAGTACTGCTTCACTGTCAAGCTGCCCTGCCTCAGTTGCACGAAATTATTCTCCATTTGACGTTGTACTGGAGGGGGTATAAACTCCTCTTCGAACACGGCACGAAAGGTCGTCCACGATATCGCCTCCTCTCCGTGATCAAATTGGAGAGATCGTCGATGCACGTTCCACCAATCGTGTGCGTTGAGGCGGAGCTGTAGTTGGGCACAGGCGACACGCTTATCTTCGGGGACCTCTAACAGAGCGAAGTGATCTTCAAGCTCGGCTAGCCAATCTAGAGCTACCACTGGGTCCTCAGTCCCGTTGAATGGGGTATTGCAGACTTTCTTGAAGTGGTCAAAGTTGAAGGCAGTCACGTCCCTCGGCCTTGGGATTTGCGGCGTCTCTACTTCAAGCACGGGCTATTCCACCGGAGTCATTGTTGTTGCGGCGGAATGGTTGGCAGCCAAAGTCTGAACGATCTGTTACAGGGTATCTACCTTCTTCTGTTGGACTGAGAATCGGGTCTCTAAATTGCTTTTAAACTTGGCTTGGCGAGCATCATCTCTTTGTCGTTGCGATTCTAACATTTGCATTACCCGCTCAAGCGGATCGACTTGAGATATGCCGCGCTGGCTCTGAGGGCTTCCCGAAGTGCCCGAACTGCTTTCTTGTGTTTCGTTCGGTGCTTGCGCTGCAGATTGCGCTAGTGTCATTCCTTCAAAAGATGGTAAATTATATTAGAATCATAATGTATTATGGACTTATTGCATGAACGTATCTTATTTTGGCCTAGCGAGTTCAAGAGTTCGCACAGGAATTTGATCGTTAAAGGAACTTTTCCAGCACAAAGTCTAAGAAACTTGAATCTGTGCTCTGATACCATTATGTCACGACCCAATTCGTAGAATCAAATGAGACGTCCCCCGAATCGTGACCGCCGTGCGGGCCTGGGGTTGCGCCCGCACAAGGCTTTAATGATTTGCATAGAAAGCACATATTCAGAGTACGCAGATAAATTGAAACACAGATTTGAAACATGGAAAAGTTTTTTTTATTGATAATGAACATCTATTACAAACTCCTGAACGAGTCAGCTAATATGCCGAACGGCTTACAAAAGTGTTGACTCAAAATAAGATAGCAGTCCTGTACATTACATCCCTTTATAAACTCAAAATGATAAAGACCTCCAGGCTGGAGGACGGCTTTGCCACGAAGTTGCATTTGTGTATGAAGAGTTGCAAGCTTCTGGCTCCAAAATGCTTCAAGGGGCGCGGTGAAGATGCGCCAACAGCTGGACTGGATCGGGAAGACGACTTCGGCTCCTCGCTCGGTTCGCCTTGGTGCGGAGAACCTGTTTCAACGAGGGTCAGCATGTCGAAACATACTGGTAAAGGCGAGCTAACCGAACTATACCAATCAACACGTTATTTTAATGAAGCATGTATATTTGTGGATTTCTATCTTGCCTTAGCTCATTTACAAGTAAGCAGCATATAGAATTTACTGAAAATGAATGTGCCACCGTTCGATGGATTTTACCTGTCCGTCTGAATGACCTGCACAATACTTACCTTGCCTTCCCTGCCACGAAGACACAAGTTAGTATGCAACAGGTTTAAATATACACAGGGATCACTGGCATGATGCCACAAAGGGACGGTTTATAGTCTCGGGACAAGAATGTTATGCAACGCAGGTGGCGAGCCCCGCTACATAGCATTCCGTCCATGACAAACGACTATACGAACTCTTCCGCCCGGATCGGATCGGCCCCAGTGCCCTGGCGGCCGTCCGCGGAAGCCAAAATACCTTGTGCACAAGTTGTCCGTGATCAAGCATATTTTGTTCGAATTATTTCACACGAATTACAAACGAATTTCGAACGAATATGAGCGAGCTTCATAGCCAAACAGTTTTGCATAGTCTTACTGATCAATCTATGCCAAATTAAAGTGTGTTCCAAATGCATAGCACAATTTATAGAAGAAACATGTATTCTAACTAAAATTGAAACATATGTTGAACATTCCAAACGAATAAGCATGCATTGTAAGTAATCGTTCCCAAGTTGAATGGCAAGCATTACAAACCAAGTCTATTCCCTTTTTATCTTGGTATGTTTTATTATTACTTGGTATCGTTTGATCGGGGCAAAGAAGAGTGCATGATTTTAGGGTGTGAAGCTTGGAAGCAGGGCTAGCTAATCGGGTTGGTAGCCACTCACTTAGAAGTTGGAAAGAAGAAGGAAAGAGGCACTTCACGACTCCGCTCGCTAGCCGTCTACTGCTCGTTCACCTGTACACGAACAGCTCGATTAATACTTCTTCCTCTCTTTCCATTCTCAGAATTGAAGTGCAGTTCAATGAACGAAAATAATGAAAACCATCGAAACCGTTCAAGGAAAACAAGCAAATCCCAAAACCAACTCAAAGCACGAAAGCAACAAGCGACATCAAAAACCGAGGCAATAAAAGATAGCAGCGGAGAGGTCCCTCCTGACTCTGCCGCTAAGTCTATCCCGGGGGCGCAGTCCACTGAATATGGGAATCGATTCCGAAGAAACAAATCCATAACGAGGACGAGTTCTTAATTCAATCTATCCCGATCGAACGATACCGTCTTGTGTTTCTTAGCCGCGCTCCTCGAATAGGAGGAACGGGACGCTACATAGAGGACCACTTCGAAGTGCTTCGCATGGACGAAACAAAAAGAGTTGCTTGCGCTCAGCTTCAGCTCCGTTTAAACGCACATGATTGGTGGGATGTACACAAACAAGCTATATTTAGTGAAGATGACAAGACAACTATCTCTTGGTCCGTGTTCCAAAAAGCCTTTGAAGAAGAGTACCTCCCACCCGCCGTCTATCGCGAGAAGGAATACGAATTTACACATCTACAACAAGGAAATATGATAGTGCGACAGTACACCACAGAATTCAACAGACTTACAAAATTTGCTAAGTCTCATCTTTGTGACGCCAAAAGTCGAGCCTGAAGTTTTGAGATAGGACTGCGACCTTCTATTCTTGCCCACGTCGTCGTCCCACAGTACCATACAATGAGAGTCTCTAAACCATGCCCTCTCCCTAGAGCCATAGTACCCCCCAGTTCGTACTGGCGCTGTGCAAAATTTCTCACAAGCGCCCTAGCAACACAGGAGGTAACAAAGCATCCAAGAGCCCCAACAACGTCGATAATTAGGGTGCAAACCCAGGGAGAGGTAGTGAGCTCGTCTGCTACTGATGCAATCATGTCGGACACATCGCTCAAAATTGCCGAGCATTCAATGGAGCATGCTTTAAATGCGGTCGCCTGGGGCATATGACAGTGAACTATCGGGAGGGAGGACCAAACCAACAGCGGCAAAAAAATCGTACGTCTCAAGATCAGGGACACACTCCTCGAGCCAACCAGATGGCACCGCAGAACACTCAAGGCCAGGTCTATGTTCTGACTCGAGAAGAGGCGTTTGCATCGAACACGACGATGTTAGGAATATTACTTTTCAATAATGTACCTGCTCGAGTATTGTTTGATTTTGGTGCCACACATAGTTTTATTGCGGCAGATTTTGCCATCGAGAACACAATTCCTATAACATCGCTAGGCCTAAACCTTAGCGTCCGTACTCCATCGGGCGTGGATTTGTCGACTCACTTAGTTTGTCGTGAAGATAATATTTGTATCGGAAGAAGGAAGTTATCACTTGATGTGATATTCTTAGACATCAGGGACTATGACATCATTCTGGGGATGGATTGGCTCGGTGCTTGCTCGGTTACCAATGATTGTGCAGAAAAAAAAGTCGTATTTCGTCTACTTGGCGAGATCGAGTTCTATTATGCGTGCAGTCCACCATCAAGAGCGTCGAGTGCCTGCATGGTGATCTCTGCAATATCTGCTCGACGGATGATCCATTTCGGCTGTGATGGGTACTTGACGTCCGTTCGAGATACGCAGCGAGATTGTGCCAACGTTGAGTCTACATCCGTTGTGGCAGATTTCCATAATGTGTTTTCTGATGAGTTGCCCGGCATGCCACCCGACCGAGAGATAGAGTTCACTATTGATATATTTCCAGAAACTCGACCAATTTCTAAAGCTCCGTATCGAATGGCCCCGACAAAACTAAAAGAGTTAAATGTTCAGTTGCAAGAATTGCTAGATCATGGGTATATTCGTCCGAGCGTGTCTCCGTAGGGTGCACGTATTGTTTGTAAAAAAGGATGGCTCGATGCGGCTTTACATCGACTATCGTGAATTGAATAAAGCCATTGTTCGAAACAAGTACCCCATTCCCCGGATCGATTATCACTTTGATCAGTAACAAGGTGCGACGGTATTCTCGAAAATTGATCTTCGCTCAGGTTACCATCAGCTCAAGATTAGGCCGGACGACGTGCCGAAATCAGCCTTTTGCACTCGCTACGGCCACTATGAGTTTTTGGTAATGCCATTCGGATTAACTAATGCCCCTGCCGCCTTTATGGACTTAATGAATCGTATGTTCCGGCCACATCTGGACAAGTTTGTAGTAGTGTTCATTAATGATATCTTGGTGTACTAGAAGAACAGGGAGGAACATGCAGAGCACTTGCGGACCATGCTACAGATACTTCGGGACAACAAGTTATACGCAAAACTGAGTAAGTGCGAATTCTGGCTGAGCAGTGTATCTTTTCTCGGGCACATCATTTCTGCGGAAGATATTTCAGTCGATCCAAAGAAAGTTAAAGCCATCGTCGAGTGGAAGCAGCCTGCATCCATCGGTGAGATTCGAAACTTCCAAAGGCTAGCGAGCTACTACAGGCGCTTCATAAAGGACTTTTCCAAGTTAGCATCACCTCTGATTCCCCTCACACAGAAGGGAGTCATATTCGAGTGGTCCGTCGACTGCGAAGCCTCGTTTAAGGAGTTAAAGCAACGCCTCACCTCTGCCCCACTACTTGCACTACCAGACAAGACCTTGGGATTCCAAATATTCAGCGATGCATCAAGACAGGGCTTGGGGTGTGTACTCATGCAACAAGATAGAGTGATAGCCTACGCATACAGACAACTGAAAAAGCACGAGAAAAATTATCCTACGCATGACCTAGAACTAGCGGCAATTGTGTTCGCGCAAAATTTTTGGCTACACTACCTCTATGGAGTGGCTTGCCAAATTTACACAGATCACAAAAGCTTAAAGTACTTATTCACCCAAACGGACCTTAACCTACGACAGCGGCGTTGGCTAGAATTAATTAAGGACTATGACCTAACGATCGACTACACACCTGGCAAGAGAAATATTGTAGCGGATGCGTTGAGTCGAGTGTTTGCGGGATCCCTGTCCGTTGATCACAGGTTACAAAGGGATTTAGAGGAAATAGGCATTGAACTCCGAATTCGATATCATGGCGTGCGAGTTGCTCAGATGCGATTTGTACCCAACCTGTTAGAGAGGGTCACATCTACTCAGAGGGATGACCCATTTCTAAGAAAAATATGCAAGCAGATTCTAGCGGGAAAGGTGAAGGACTTTGTAGTAGATGAGAATAGAGTGTTGCGAGTTAAGGGAAGGCTATGCATCCCCAATGACACAGAACTCAAAAATGAGATCCTTGTGGAAGCTCACTATGCAGCCTATACGGTCCATCCCGGGAGCACAAAGATGTATAGAGACCTTCGCACTATTTTTTGGTGGCACGATATGAAGAAGGATGTGGTGCTCTCTATGTCGCAATGCATAACCTGTCAGAGGGTAAAAGCAGAACATCAGAGACCGGGCAAAGAAATACAGAATCTTGCTATCCCAGAATGGAAGTGGGAGCACATAAGCATGGACTTCATTGCTGGTTTGCCAAAGACGAAACGGGAGAACGACGCAATATGTGTCATCGTCGATCGGTTAACCAAGTCAGCGTATTTCATTGCCATTAAAGTTACTTGGAGCATCTATCGCCTCGCCCAAACCTACCTTGATGAGATAGTTCGGCTGCACGGAGTACCAGTTTCTATAGTGTCTGATCAGGACGGACGATTTCTATCATGTTTCTGGGAAAGCCTTTAGTCAGCGATGGAGATCAAGTTGAAGTTCAGCTCAGCCTACCATCCTCAAACCAATGGACAAACAAAGTGGGTGAATCAGGTACTAGAAGACATGTTGCATCTCTACGCAATCGATTTGAAGTCAAGTTGGGACGTCCACCTATCGTTGGCCAAATTTGTATATAACAATAGTTATCAGTCCAGCATCCAAATGGCTCCATACGAGGCTCTGTATGGGTGAAAGTGTAGGTCATCGATCTGCTGGGATGAAGTTGGGGAGTGACAAATCCTTGGACCGGAACTAGTTGAACAAACAATCCAAAAGGTTCAGTTGATCCGAGAGCGACTAAAAGTAGCACAAAGCCGACAGAAGAGCTATGCCGACATTCGTCGTCGACCCCTTGATTTCTTTGAAGGTGACCATGTATTTTTAAAGGTCTCACCCATGCGAGGAGTCATGCAATTCGGAGTAAAAGGAAAGTTAAGTCCGAGATTCGTTGGCTCGTTCGAAGTCCTCAAACGAGTCACTTCAGTTGTCTATCAAATTGCATTGCCACCAGCCCTGTCAGAAGTGTATGATACTTTTTACGTGTCACAGCTTAGAAAGTACGTGCATGACCCAAACCACATAGTAGATTTCGGTCAGCTGGATCTGCAGGCAGACTTGTTGTACGTCGAAGAACCCGTTCAGATCTTAGATCGTAAAGAGAAGCAGTAACGGAATTGTGCAGTCTCGCTTGTGCGCATTCTTTGGCGGAACCACTTGGTCGAGGAATCGACTTGGGAACTCGAATCGGACATGAAGGAAACGTTTCCCTCATTATTCCTTAGGGGTAGGATCTATTCTTAAGTTTTGAGGATAAAACTTTTTGTTAGTTGGTTAAGATGTAGTGTCCCGTTCTCCCTATTCGGGGAGCGAGGCTAAGAAATACTTGGTATCGTTCGATCGGAACAAAATAAATCAAGATTATTTCCTCGTTATGGATTAGTTTCTTCGAAATTAGGTCCCACATTCAACGGATTGTGCCTCAAGGAAGGACTCGACCGCATAGTCGAGAGGGCCTTTCCGTTGCGCTGGTTTCTTTGTCCATTTTCGAATGCCGCTTGGTTGCTTTCTTGTTGGTTTTATGATTGCATTTTTCTTAAACGGTTTTAATGGATTTCATTGTCTTCATTCTTTGGATTTTATATTTCGTATCGAACCCTTGGAGATCAAAGCAGGAGATATTGATCATCTGTTGGTGCGTGCAGGTGATCTTGTAGCGACACGCAAGCGGAGTCTTGAAGATCTCCTTTTCTCTCTTTCCCGATTCACCAACTTGTGAGTGGCTTTACTTCAATTAGCACCTTCTTCCAAGTCTTCATTCCTAATAAATTGACTTGTTTGTGCATTCTGATCAACGATACCAAAAGAATAATTTGAGTCAAGATAAAAAAAGAAGTAGACTTAAAACACTTGTAATGCTCGTCATATAAAACATCATACGGTCACATTATTGCGTGCTTGTCCACTATACATATAGCGATTTTGTGTTTAGTTGTAACTAGAACTTATTTATCTATAACTGTTTAATGGATAGTGCAAATTGGAAATGTGATCATTGAGCAAGGTAGCCTAGACTATGAAAAATACATGAAGTTTATTTACTTATATTGCTTTGAATGTGCTTCAATTGATAACTTAGTTTGTAGACGAGGCATGGTCTTGGACAACTTGTGCATAAGAGATATCGTTCTACGAACGATAGTCGGGGCACTGGGACCGCTTTGACCCGGGTAGAATAATTTTCTAGTGTAGTCCTAGCATTGGATGGGTTCGTGCGTCCGCCAAGGGCTAGCTACCCAAATCAGAATAGTAGCTGACCCATCTCTCGTCCGACCAAGTGATGCGTTATGTATATTTAAACTGTGTAGACTAACTATGTCTTCGTGGCATGGAAGGTCATGGTAAGTTTTGTAGAGGTGGTTCAGACAGTTCAGGTAAAGTCACCGAACGGTGGCACATTTTGTTATGTCATTCCCTTTTATCATATATAAATAATTGAACTAGGGCAAGATAGAAATATCACATAATAATATTGTAAGTTCACATGAATACGATATCGATTTTGGTATATTGGGTTAGCTCGCCCTCACCGATACTTATTGAAGTACTGACCCTCGTTGCAGCAGGTTCCCCGAGCTGAGGTGACGCGGCGAGGAGCTGAAGCTTCCCCCAACCCTCCACTGATCTGGCACATTCGTGTTTTGTGACTTTTGGAGCTCAAGTACATAATCACAAGGAGCCCGCACTTATCTTTTGAAGCTCCTAGGCGATGGTGCTAACTCGCACCCAAGGTGGTTTACACATTTTGAAATATTAGTAAGGATGTAATGTATGGATCGACTATCTCATTTTGCGTCCAAGTTGTAAGCCCGTGCAGCGTTCTTATTACTTTTGGGTCAAGTGTCTATAACCAGATGTTCATTATCAATAAAGTAAACTTTTCTATATCTCAATGTGTGATATCTTATTTGCGTACTCTTTTGTATTTGTTCTAAAGTATATCATTATGTCTAGGCCTTGTGCACGCGTGCCTTACGCGTGCACAGCATCACGTCCGGGGGACGATTATCGATTTAGCAAAAAATAGGGCATAACATATTGCAAAGGAGTTCTAAGGAACAAGTTAGATGGATTGATGCGAACACGATTGAGAATTTACTTGGGTGACTTGATTCCTGAGTGGTGTATGCGATAACTCAGGAACAAATAAGCGATTTGATAATTCGTAGAGTATGGCTCGAACCCTGAGTGGTGTATTGATCGTCTTAGAAATGTTCGAGTGAATTAAGGATTTTGGAATACCAAACGAGTCTATTAGCAAGCGACGTAATTGTGTGAAGCCTTAGTATAAATACCGCCTAACAAGTAAGCGAATTCGAAGGAATGCGAGATTTCATTCAAACGAGTTAGAATGTGTTGAACAAGTGATAAGGTTTATATCAAATAGGGATTCAAGGTAATAAAAATCAATACCTTGGCCGAGAAAACTTAGTAAACCGTACGAGCGATTTTGAATTGAATTAAATGGTTTAAAACTTGAGTTTGAGATAGAATAATCCAGGATGTGATCGGAGTATAGCGCGATGGAAGATAGCGTGCATCAAAAATATGGATTGAGTAGGATATCGCTCGATGGAATTTTAACCTGAGTATGAATGTTATGGTTTCAAATTTGGAATACTTGATACGATATCGATAACTTAGAAGATAGCATGGATTGATGCAAGTTAGAAAATTTTGGATCAATGATTGAGGTCGGCGATAACAGATTTAATCTTGACTTGGACGAACGATCTGAAATCTAGTTCGAAAGGTAATACTCGACATCGGGCCTAAATGAGAATGGTTATCTCGCTGGAGCACTGGCGTGGTTATTTCACGTCTAGCGGAGATAATCGAACTCGTCGGAACATGTTCGGTGATTATTCAAACGAACTCGATAAAATAGAACGTAATGAAAGTGGATAGACTTTGGCTTGAGTATTTAAACTTATTTGTTTGAGGAATGCTAGAAGTAAGACTACGGATTGATCGAACGGTAACACTGAAGTTGGACGATTTGACTAGACGAATTATGATCATGGCATGGATGAACATAACTTGGTGGATATATATATTGTTTGGATGAAGCAAAGTGTAATGATAAGGTGTCTCAATCGTTTCAATGATAACCATAACGTTCGACGTTCTTGTCTTGTGCGAGAGTAACTCCATGCTCGTACATGTGTCACGCCCAGATTAGGACGGTTATCCCGCGAGAGTGTCGGCGTGGTAATTTTATGTCCAACAGGGATGATTGAACTTGCGGAAGACCGGAATGTGGTAATTAAAGGATCATCTTATCTTATGGTTCAATACGATAAGACGAGTTTCAGGATACAAATAAATCAAAGTATTTTGATGAGGAGTTAGTCTAGAACATGAAGTAAGATATGCTTGATGGTTTCATGAACGGATATGTAGATCATGTTGGACGACTTAGACTTTATGATTGAGATCGAAAATTTAGAATGTGATCAGGACTTGGTGGTCTAGACTTAGAAAAGAATGGATATGTGAATTCTATCAAACGTAATGGAGGAGATAGACTATGAAAATTGATGGGTTTGACCTACGACCTGGATATATCGTAGATTTGATTGAAAGAACGTGTCTTAGGAACAGTTTTGCTAAACAGACCCGAATCCTGTGCAAATAAATATATTGATGTGGATAGAATGGTCTGTGAATTTGCACGATGAGTCGTGAGCATGAACTGTACCTATGACCTTGTGAGATGACCTAGTAATTAGGCAGACGATCCTATGTCGAGTGAAAGGACTTGTGTGACCGACTTTAGAGTATTGCTTAAGCAAGCCATAAAACTGGGGTAGCAAGGTTTAGTATTAGACTGGGAATGGTAAGTGTGTGCTATGTTTAACACAAACAAAATGGACGATAATACACGGACACTAGTCGATAAATCAGATAGATCATGCTTGACGGTAGTGCAATGCTTCATTTTGGTTGGATTAAAATGATTTGGATGTTATTTGACCCTGTTGGAGATATCATCATGATTTGTAAGACGATAACCCTTGATATTTTTGTGAGTAGCTTATTCCACTTCACTTTTGCTAAGTTTAGTTGAATGTATATGTTTGAGGGATGCCTTGAATGTGTGTATGATCCAAGACTCAGTGATATGTTTAACTCGAGTCAAAGACTTCACTATTGCTAAGTTGGTTGACATGCATATGTTTGAGGGACGCTTTGAGTATGTGCACGATCCAGACTCGCGATATGCTAATCTCGAATGCTAGTACAAGTGAATATGTTAGATTCGCATGGACGAATATAACGATTTGGATAAGTTTGCCATTGCCCTAGATCGTCATTCAAGATGGATTATAACATACCCCACGTTAAGCAATATGTTCTACGCTATGGCGCAGTAGAGACTGAGTCAGAGCTTGGATTGAATGATAGAGTCATTCAACGAGACAGACCCATCACACACGTGACACAGAATGAGGAACTAGTAGGAAGTTATGTTTGAACAAATACAGTGATACAGATTGATATGCTTGAGATAGATTCGATGGAGTACGATAGATCGATTTGTGCTTAGGAAGTCTCGAGGATGAGACTTATTCTGAGTAGTGTATAATGTAACGACCTATTTCGCTCAAGTGGAAAGCCGATTCAAACGACGCAAGTGCGATGACCCAACCCACTTTGCTCAGCGAGAAGACTCACTTGAGGCAAAGGATTCAGACTTGGCCCTTCAGGAGTTCAGACTTAGATTTTTAAAGGGGCGCTCGGGGTATCGCTCAACCGAGGTGAATCATCGCTGAGGTGGGTGGTTACGATGAACCTGTCTTTTCTTAGCCTGCATACTCAAAATATGGACGATATATACTAGTCTTTATTTGAATCACCCTTGCATGCTAATAAAGAATATAACACACCAAGCTAAAAAAATAATCCCATCTTGTATTGCTTGTGTAAAATATGGAAATAAAACTTGGATTATATATATGGTTCCTCGCATTGCCCTTAGACTATGCTAGTGTAACGGCTGATATTTCTAGTAGAGTATGTCGCACATTTCTTATAATGCTTATGTTTCATACTTATGAAATGCTTGTCTGCTTTACGTGCTAACTAGTATTCGCTCATCTCATTTTAATGATTGTCAAATGTATTCATCCTATAAATTTTTGCATTTCACTCAATTATGGTTCACTCACTGGAGGCAGGAAGACTATCAAAATAGTTATTTTTGAGCCAAGTAATGGAAACACTCGTCAAGGCAGTTTCTCGTACCGGGAATCACATAATGTAAGATTGAAAATATGAAGAATTAATAAGCAAGAATGAAAGTGAAGTTTGATTATAGACGGGTATATCGGGGACGTGTAGTGGGGCTCGCTACCCGCGCTGCATGGAGCACCGCCAACCAGTCAATAATACAAGAATCGCTCGGGATGGCTTGTAGCGGATAATTCGCGTACGAGTCATTTTTATTAAACATATCTGAATATAACACACTTGAATGGACTGAGTATCATGTGTTTGAACAATCAAAGTAACGAAGTAACTTGAGTATCACATATCTGAGTACATCGTTCACCTGAATCAGAAACACGCTCGAGACACTTGTGTTTTCCTTATGAATGATCTAAGTCATTATATACATATTCATTCTCGGTTAACTCGGTTGTATCATTGGACATGGAAGGAACAATGGTAAGATGGTAAGTTTTGTCATATTTCTCTTATATCGTACGGCACACTGCCACACGAGTTAGGCTTTAAATCATTGCCATGAAACTAATCCTAAGGCAAGACTAGAAAGATAACTTAATAGATGGTGCACGGAACCTATATAACATGTTTGGATTTGTCGAGCGGGCGAGAAGCCTCCCCACCAGTGCATTCATGTATTGATAATCCACCAGATTGCTTGCAGGGTGCGGAAGAACCTCGTTCAGTGCGGAGTATCCTCTCGTGCGCGTTAAGGCGTATAGTTCTTTCTAGAGCCTTGGAGTGTTACGTCCGGAGCTGAAGCACATATACAAGACATAATGTTAGAACATCGCCTATGTATCATCCCAACTTGTAAGCCGCTTGGCATGCCTTTATTGTTTGAGATAAAGAGCTTGAGCGACTTGTAATCTTGACCTAGCGCCATTTGTAATATTATTTATTATCAATAAAATCTTATTTATGTATCATACTTGTGTTTATTCTATGCTTTCGCTATATCGACTTGGTGAACTAGTTATCGAAATGGCTGTTTACTCGTGTCATTTAATTTTTTGCTGCATTAGAGACTATCTGTCCAACTCTGTGGCTTAGATATTCCTCTGCATGTTTAGATCAAGGCCTTGTGTAGGCGCAGCTTGTGCTCGCGTGACATCATATCCTGATGGGAACGATCGTCCTGCGGTAGAGCTGGCACAATGATTCACGCCTAGCGGGGACGACCAATCCTACGAAAGATCGGGGCATGATAGTTGGCACTTCTACACTGATCTCTGGTGTGCCATGGCTTGCTGCAGTGGCTGCATCCTGCTGATACAGACTGCCTGGTAAATTGCTCTGAGGTTACTGTAGATGTTGGAGGTATTGGCGGGCGAGGAGATCTGACTGCTGGTGCTGGAGGTAATGACTGAATAATGATGCCTCTCAAGGATGAGTGTGACCTCTTTTGGCCTCCGATCCTTGCTACTAATCTCTGGTCGGCAAGTTCTTGGGACCTAGCTGCCCTGAGAACCGCATCATAGGTGATATAATTATGGCCCACCGTAAACTGATGAAGCTCAAGATGTAACCTTGCTCAAATCTCTTGGCTCAGTCTTCCTCGGAAGCTACCATATGAGGAGCAAATCGGCTAAGTCAAAAAAACTCGACCACATACCGGTCGACCGATATATTTTCTGGCAGAGGTTAATGAACTGCTGTTGGAGCTGGAGCTTGGCGGTGGTGTAAAAAATTTTTTCCTGGAAGCACTCCTTAAACGTCCTCCAATTAATGGGCTTTAGAAGTGCCATTTCTTGTGCTATCCACCAATATCGGGAAAGATCTGATAGTTGTAGCTTTATAACTGCTACCTTCTCATCTTCTGGGGTCTTAGTTGCATCCAGGATGGCCTCAAAGTCCTGGGGCCAAGAATCTGTTAAAACTGCATCTTCTGTGCTAAGGAACTTGGTTGGGCGCATTCGACTAACATTGATCGCCGAGTTATGAGTATAACGCCCACTGTTCTAAAGTGCTACTCTGACTCCCTGGCAAAGGGTAGTGTTGGTTTGTTCTTGTCCTTGCTGAAACTGTTGGCAGAGTTGGACCACTTGTTGTTGAAGTTGGAGTTATTGTTGTTGTTATTGTTGTTGTTGTTGTACCATCATTATGGCTTGGATCATCTCTACATGACCTGCGAGCCTGCCTACCCTGGTTGTACTGGAAGAACTGGCGGTACTGTCTGGGTTGGCTTAGCTGGTATGAACGATGAGACAGGCTGAACTGGCCATCTTGGAAAGACTGGTGTAGCTGATTGTGCTGGTCGGACATGCGTGACTTGTGGAGCTGGCTGATGAAGAGCTACTGACGCTTGACCTTGGTTCAATGGCAAAATCTGGCCCTGGCCTACTACTAGATCTACTGGAATTATCGGTGTAACGGAACCCTCAGAAAGGAGGAGCAGGTGGGGTGTCCCTGAAGGATAATGACACAAGAATATCAATAAGGGACAAGAATGGAACAATCAGGTCAAGCAAGCTTACAGGTCAAGGGGAGCAAAAAGTATAGGACAAAAGTGAAGTTTAATCGAAGTTAAATAGAGGATTGAGATTTCAACAAGATAGTCCTCCCACAAGTCTAAAAAATAGACCTGTATGGGCTACCAATAAAACCTTATCACGCTCCGCTCCCAGAATACTGGATAAATACAAGGACTGACATGGCCAGCCATACCTTGCAGAATACCGAAGTAAGCCGCAATGTGTTAAAGTTGTCTATAAGACATATGGGTAGACTCTAGCATGCTTTGACTTCAGTCCTAAGTCCGATAAATCCTAATATCTCAATCTATCAATACAAGTACAAGAGTATATCATATATGAAAGTAAAAATGTGTCTCAAATTACATACCATATATGATCATGAAGCTAGTGAATACAAACTTTTTCACTAGCATAGTATAATTATCCATGATCAAATATATCAGCCATGGTCTAGTATATATATCATGTTGACCGAAGTCAGAGAAGTAATCTCAAAATAAAAGGGACAATATTATATCTAGCTAAAACACACACACAAAATACAACGAGGGGTGGAGGAAGGAAAACCCACTCGCGAGCTTCGGTCGTAGTCCTACGAGTGCGAGCCATCTTTCTAGAAGCGCGGTGGATCCTGGTTCTCTTCGGGGTAACCTGGCCATGGGTGGGGTCAGAACCCCAAGCAACAAGTACCACAAAGGAGCCCAAGATGATAGACCAAACATATTACATCATACAATAGAAATATGACATAAAAATAATACAGATCGGGACTTGTACGGTACCAATGTATTTGTCTCAAAAAAATATAACTGGAAGAACTGATAGCAAGTGCTATAAAGGAAAGTAAGACGACGAGCGGTAAGAGGGCATATGAACTACTCTGGATCAGGACCACAACCCTTAAACCAAACAAGGACCAGGTTGCATACCTTCACCTAAGCAGAACTTAGCTCCCTAACCGAAAGAATGAATTAAAAGGGCTAGCTTAACGAATAGACAAACATTCATTCCACGACCAAACATGCATATGGCTTGCTACAATTAACTAACTAGGATTATTATAAACCTAGTTACTAACAAATATATGCTTTGAAGAATATTGCTACAACCGGCACTGCAGTTAACCTGGATGGCCAAGGGTACGCTTGTCGAGTAAACTTAAATGCACATTTAATATCACTACAACATAACTTGTTACTTTGGTCATACAAAGAAATTGAAATTGTGAGCATAAACTTAAACTTATGATCATAAACTTGCTTTATAAACATAAACTTGTCTTGTAACATAAACTTATATATAAACTAGTCTTGTAAGTGTCGCAACACGCATAAACTTGGTCTGTCATAGAGCCCTTGCCTAGCAGGGTTGTTCCATACTGCATGGGACCCTTAGAGATCGGGGTAGCCGGTAGCACAATATTCTTTTCTCCCAATAATCTAGGTAAATCTTATCTTGTTTAATTATTACTAAATTATTTTAAGTTCTTGAGTCGTGGACACTTGAGAACTCCCTAGAATGACGAGTCATGAGTACGAGATTTTCACGAGTTATCGTATTCACGATACGCGATACATTGGGCAATACGCATACTCGATTGCCCGATGCCAAATTTGATGGATTTTCATACACAAACATTTCCACGATGTCATAAGGATTGTGAACTTATACATAAACTTGTCCCATGTACTATATGTAAAACTTGTCTGGTAACATAAACTTGTATCAACATAAGGAAGAACGCAACAATAATCACTAAAAGAAACTATTAAATAGACATTATTAAAAGGAACACAAAATTTATACAAGGATTCCTGGCTGCATGTGCCTACTGGCTGTATGGACTCACTGGTCGCATGCACCCACTGGCCGTATGGACCCACTGGCGTATGGACTCACTCCTAGGGGCAAGTGATGGGTCATAAATAAAGTATCAATAAAGTGACATAAAGTTATTGATGTGACATGGCATAAAACGTGTCAAAGAGATAACTCAAGAATCATAAAAAGATGTGCCAAACAGTTCAGAGTCATGCGTCCAAAAGAAACAGCTCATGGCCGCATGAACTGCTTGTTGCATGGACTATTCTCAGGACTTAGCGAATTTTTCATTCATTCAGTTAGTGAATACACAATGAGTTCAAGGACTAGTCCCAGAACACTGTGTAAATAAGCAGTCATGTATCCAACAAGATGGACGCATGCTGTCAGTATGCGGTAAGGAGCTCAGGCCGCATAACCCTCTCGGGCCGTATAGCACTCTTGGCCGCATAAGTCGTTGGCCGCATGAAAACTTTGTCTTCTCCAAACAGTAGGTTCAGCCATGGCAAAAACTCCAAAGAAACCCAAAAATTATTTTTTTCATAAAAACTTTATTATAACTCTGAATAAAGTGAATCAAAAGCCAAAATGCTCGAAATAAAGTTCTCCGTCAACCACAAAAACTAATTTTCTAAAATACCATATTTTAGTAGATCAAAACCACAAAAAACACATGGAACTCATTAAAATCCTAAAGTTCAAATTCATATCTACTCAAATATACTCATCAAAATCCAAAACTCCAAGAACTAAATATGATTAACAACTCAATGAGAACATTTTCCATCAAATATATTTTTAAAATAATATATATATATATATATATATATATATATATATATATATATATATATATATATATATATATATATATATATCCAAAATCAAGGATTCATCATTGAGCAAGATGTACTTGTCTAAGAGTCCAACGACATCTTCCTAGCTAGGTCCATTACTGGGGTTCTGCTAGGGGAGGTGCACGGGGTGAAGGAGAAGGGAGCAAGGAATAAAGAAGGTGAAAATGAAGAAGAAGGAAGAAGTATATATATATATATATATATATATATATATATATATATATATATATATATATATATATATATATATATATATATATATATTAAAGGCAAAAGTTGGGGGGGGAGGTTGGTTCATGGGCTCAAGGGTTCAACCCAAATGGCCAACTAGGGTTCAAATCTAAATACGAGTCCTAGCATGAGTTAGTGGCACAGCCACAGGTCTATTGTTGGTCTCGGGTAGTCTCCGCTACGGGACAAAATTTAAGATACAATATATAATATAAAATATACATGCACCAAACTACCAAACACCATAAAATAAGAGAAAATTATATACCAAAAATACAGGAATACGAAATCTAGAATATGGTGTGACTCTCTCTCTCTCTCTCTCTCTCTCTCTCTCTCGATGTCGGTTGCTGCCGTTTCCCACCCCCCTACCCCCCCCCCCCCGCTCCACTCACCACGGGCTCCATCGCCATCGCCGTTGTCAGAGAGGGAAGGGGGAGAGATATGAGGGGGAAGGGGTAGTTTATTATTATTATTTTTTTAAAGGTATGCAGTCAAAAATATTTAATAGTTGATCGTATCAAGTTGTTGAGTAAAAAAAATGTTGGGTATCAAGTTGAAAAACAGGAATAGTTGAGGGTATCAAATTAAAAATAAGCCTAATTTAATACTCTCAAGAATTCTGTTTCCCATAAGTTGTGTGTTCTTTATAGAGTACTTATTCTCATTCTTGTATATTTTTTCCTATTCAGAGAACATAATTCGCATCCAAAATATTTTCCACACACTCCTCCTCCTCCTCCTCCTCCTCCTCCTCCTCCTCCTCCTTTACTCTCTATTCCTTACCATCGGCCATCGGCCTCCCGGAGGAGGAGGAGCCGGAGTTGGAGTGGATTGTGAGGAGGATGGTGCAGGCGACGATGTTGGAGTAGACTGTGGTGGCGGTGGTGCAAAACAGGAAGGGAGCAGAGTGGAGGTCGCGGAGCTTGGGTAGAGGGATAGGAGGCAGTTGAGGAGATGGACACGGGGGCAGAGGCGGAGACGAGGACGCCAGTGTGGACTGAGATGATGAGGAGGGGAGGAGAAAGATCGGTAGTAGGAGAGGGTGTCAAGGAGGAAGAGAAAGTGGCCAGAGTGGGAGAGGGGATATGGTGGTGGTGGTGGTAGCATTTTATGGGGTCCTCCGAGTCATCAACCTCCTCTCCCGGCCCCTCGATTGGCACTGGCGAAGCACGTGGAGGTCGACGCCGCTGCAGAACTCCGTCAGTAGGCACAACCACCAGTCGTTCTTCACAAAGGAATGGTGGAGGGACAGAAAGGGGTGGTCGAGCAACTCCAGTATGGACGAAGCCGAGGTCGGATAGGAAGAGGCGGTTGTCATGCCCCGATCTCCCACAGGAATCGGTCGTCCCTGCTAGGCGCAAATCACCGCGCCAGCGCTACTGTAGGTCGATCATTTCCATCGGGACGTGATGCCGCGCGAGCCTGGATGATACATAGGCGATGTTCAAATATTATGTCATGTATATGTGCTCCAGCTCTTGACGGAACACTCCATGGCTCCAGAGTGAACTCTAAGCCTTAGCATGCACGAGGGAATATTCTGCACCGAAGGAGGTTCTGTAAACTCCCTGATTTTCAAGAATTTTTAAATTTGGAATTTTTTACAATTTTCTGGAATTTTTTGAGATTTTTCTGTAATTAAACTAATATGTTTTAATTATTAAATGATTTTTAAATATTATTAAATAATATTAGAATATTATGAAAATAATATTTTATGGTGTAAAATGAAAAATTAGATATAGGGTAATTTTTCGGAAATTTATTGGACCCCGGAATCATTTTTAAAGCCCTAAAAACTAATTAATTAATTAAACCATAATAAACCGGGTTTATTTTAAATAAACCAAACCAAACCAATAGCTGAACCAAACCGGTCTAATTAAAACCAAATCCTTATTGGGTCGGATCCGGGCCCAAAACCCAGACCCGACCCACTAGCCCGACCCGACCCGTAATCTATTTTATTGGATCGGGCCGGATCCATACCCATACCCGACCCGACCCGTCGAACCCGACCCGTTAACTATTTCTCTCCCAAACGCTCAGCCGACCCCGACTCCTCACCTCCCGCAGTCGCCGCCCGCGTCGCTCCTGCTACCGGAACGTCCGCCGTCGACCCTCCTCTTCCTCCCCCTCACCGTCCGCCTCCCCCTCTCCCTCGGCCGCTATATAAAGCCCTCCTCCGCCTCCTTCCCCGCTCCCCTCAACCTCGTCGGCCACCCTACTCACCTCCCGACCTGCTGCCCAGTGCCGCCGTGCCGGGACCTTGCCGCCGTGCCCGGCCGTCCTCTCCTCCAGCCCTCGACCTCGCCACACCGGCAGAGCCGGCCGCCCTCGAGAGCACTAGCAACAGCAGCGGGCCAGAACTCCGCCGAGCCCCGGCCAGCCTCGACCCGGTCGCCCTAGCGCCGCCCAGGCTCTCGCATCGCCGCCGACGACCTGCCCGAGCCCAGTGCCTTCCCCGGCGAGCTCCTCCGGCGAGTATCCGTCGATGCCTTAACCCTAACCCTAGCTTATGTGGACACAGCACCCTGACACGTGTCGGACACGTGTCGGACACGTGTCGGACACAAAGAATTTGGTTTCCCGGAGTCCTGTTCAGGTATCCATATCTCTCTCCTCGTAGCTCTGTTTCTCGTTCCGTCAGTTGCATCGCGTAGCCTGCATGACCCCCTCGGTGCCCGTACAAACTGCTCGGTGCATCGCGTCCTGTGGTGATCGCGAACCATGATCCAAAAACAGGAAAACAACGCCCTGATTCACCCTGGAACCGAGTACGCCCTGCCAAACGGGATGACTTGGTCGTGTGCGGTCTTCACAGATACGTGCGCGCCGTCGATACGGACGTGCGGGATTTCGTAGAAGTTGATTCGGATGTACGTGCACACCGGAATCAACGCGTATCCGCCGACAACTCCCCGTATCCGTCCTTTCTGAATTCTGCTGTAACTTAGTGTACACACGTCGGATCGAGACGAAACTTGCACCATCAGACTCGTAGCAATACGCTGGTCCTGTGACCCATGTTTGGTTCAATTCTGAGAACGTTGACAAAATCGCATGTCGTGGGCCCCACAGGCTCCACTTGACGGACGATTTTGACAAAGCTCATCGAAATCCAATTCTGGAAGTTCTGTTAGGTTCGTATCATCATTCCTGACCTGTTGACACTAAGTTGGACGAATTTGGAGACCTTTGACCCTGACACAATTTTCGGTGCAAAGTGGCCCACATGTGGACCCCACTTTGACCCGAAATGTCATTTTTGCCCCTGTGTCCAAATTGGACTCAAGGACAGGCATTTCTAGCTGATTAATATTTTCTGGATCTGATGGTGATATCTATTTCAGCAACCAGAGTACTGCCTGCAATCTCCGCTGAAGCCAGAGCTACAATTGGAGCCGAAAACCCAGGCAAGTATACATTGCCAACTTGCAGTCTTTGATACATATTACTTGGACTTAATTATAACTGTTGTACATGCTCAACCCTAGGGCCGTGTGACTTACTTAGCTTCCGATTAATAGTCGGGTGCCAACACCGTACGCGGGGTTGTGTAACGTCACCTAGAGATGGATATCGTGACATTTACATTCTCGTACTTGCCATATCAAGTACATTATACCCAGGACACCTGACACAGATCATGAGACAGAATATTCCTGAAATATTCAAGGTGATTCTGTATAGGATACAGGTTTTTGACATCTTTACATGCTTAGATTTTATTCTGACTTGATGCATTAGTTTTGATCCTGCGTGTCATAGACATGAGACGTGAGATTACATTGGGTGGGAAGAGATTTACTATACAAAAGACTAAATATATATATATATAATACTTAATGGATGTGCCTTAGACTCTGACACAGAGCTTTGGTACCGTACTGGCCCTTCGAGAAAATACTGCTATAGTTTCTTCGACACTGATCCTGTAGTAGTCTCAGCCTGAGTATGACTAAAACTCTCACTTGCATATCACTTAGCTGGTTATTTATTTACCCTATTATTTTTTTTATTTCTGCACTATATTATTTTTGGCTTGTTTTATCTGTACCTTGCTATGTCCCCTGAGGACCTGGAATGGATTATGTCCCCAGATTTAGCAGACGAGATCTACCCTGAGGTGTACGAAACAGGAGCACTTCTTGGAGCAGTACCAGAACCTGAGGACGAGGTGATCGCTGAGGACTTCTCCTGAACATCTGCTTCTTTCATTCTCAGTTGTTATGGCAATTAAACTCTTTATTTCCTGTTTATGAGAAGTTTTGTAACAAACTTAATATCGGGTTGTTCCCCGGTTTTTAATGACTTGTGACTGGATGTTGTTTATTTATTTTGCTGATATTGCTATCTTTATTCTGTGGATGAGATTAGTAAACCATGACTATTGTAATACAGCTTAAGTATGCCCCGATGGATCCATTAAATTGGATTTGTCCATCAGTGCGTGCTGCTGGCCATTGCCACGTGTCCAGTCTCCGATATTTTGGGACTGGGGCGTGACATAGTTTTTGTGGTGGCCCATGCAGGTCACGACTAAATTATTCGGTTTCAACTTAGGGACCGAACAGGCCTGCACTAAGAATAGGATAAATTTTTAGGATCTCATCCACTTGCTTGAATCGTTCTTGATATCTATATCGTATTCGAACTAATTTTTGACTTGCATCTTGCCTTGATTCCTGTACGCCTCTTATAGTTTATTTTGATGCAGAGTAATGGATTCACGAGCAAACAACAAAACTCCAGCAAGAACACCAATAGGTGATGTAGCCACCTACGGAGAAGATGAAGTGACGCTATTGAGTGGAGATCCCTCTACTCACCGAAGCAGCCAAGCAGATCAGCAAGCTTCTAGATTTCGACATGATGACATTCCACCTCCGCCGTAGTTCGTTCCACCGATGCCTGTATTCCCACAAGGACAGCCTATTGACGGGCAACAAATATTTCAAATGATCTACGCAATGATGCAAGCCCAGCAACAAGTTCAACACGAGGCTCAGCGTCGCGAGGCTGATTACTTGAGGAACAGTCTAGTAAATGCAATGGAGCAGGCCAACCTACTAGCTAGACAGCAACCGATGGGCTCTATCACTGATTTCCGCCAACTGAAGCCCCATACCTTCTCAGGCAAGGAGGAGCCCACAGAAGTTCATGAGTGGCTCACCAATATACAACATCAATTAGAAGCAGCTGAGCTACCAAGGGAACATTGGATGACTGCCGTCAGAATGCAATTGACGGGCAATGCTCATCACGGGTGGCTATCTGAAGAGAGACGGCTTGGACCAGACCGAGTTACTTGGGAAGAGTTCTTCAGACTCTTTCAAGAGATGTACATTCCGGCTATTGCTCGATCAGAACTGCGGGACAAGTTCAATCGCCTTATTCAGGATACTATGACGGTGGAAGAGTACAACGCTGAGTTCATTCGTCTAAGTCGCTTCGCCCCTACCTTGATCCCAACAGAAGAAGAAAAGGCTGAGAAGTTCTTTGATGGGCTAAAATTCGAGCTACAAAGAATGATCGGATCCGTCGCACCTACTTCGTACACGGACGTCCTTGCTGCAGCTCGACGTATGGAGCGTGTCATCAGACGAGAATCCAACCTGAAGAGGCCTTCCACATTAGCACCAGCCAGAGCAACGAATGGAGAAGCTGCCAAAAAACCTCATCTGTATCAAGCACCACATGGAGCTGCATCCAAATCCCTGACTCTTCCTACTTGTTACTACTGCGGCAAGATAGGCCATGTTGAGAAGGAGTGTAGACGTAAATTCAGACTGTGCTTCGGTTGCGGATCTAGACAGCATACAGTGAGGGATTGCCCTGAGCGTAGAGAAGGAGCACCAAGGGCAAACCAACAAGCTCTACCAGTACCAGGAGAACATCAACCAAGGCCACCATTGGCACTTCAAGCAGCACCCTACCAGCAAGTCCAGCAACAGCAGAGAGCACCTCCTCAAGGACGCGGCCAAGCTTTCGCGATGACTGTGGGAGACGCGTCGATTCATGGAGTAGTTAATGCGCGTAAGTCTTTATAGTTTTTTGTTTCTAGTATTGCTTTACTTCGTGCCTGCTGGTTCGTGACCTTAGACTTAACCTGACAATTTTAAATTGTTAATAATTGATAACCTAGTGTTAACGTAGTAATTTTGAACTTGTTAAATAACCTAGAAATATTAACCTGATATGTTTTAAAAGATAACCTGGTTTTCTAAACTGTAATTTTCTAGATTTCCTACATTTGGGAAATTGCATAACATCCATTGCGTAGGGAAATAATTTTCCCTATGTGTTTAAACCCACAACTTTGACTTTTCTTAATCTTGATGTGCTTCGAATAAATTTTGCAACCGTGTCATCTCTGTGACCGGTTATTCTTTGATTGCGAGGACGCAATTCTCTTAAGGGGGGTAGATTATAAACCTCCTGATTTTCAAGAATTTTTAAATTTGGAATTTTTCACAATTTTCTGGAATTTTCTGAGATTTTTCTGTAGTTAAACTAAGGTATTTTAATTATTAAATGATATTTAAATATTATTAAATAATACTAAAATATTATAAAAATAATATTTTATGGTGTAAAATGAAAAATTAGATATAGGATAATTTTCCGGGAATTTATTGGACCCCGGAATCATTTTTAAAGCCCTAAAAACTAATTAATTAATTAAACCACAATAAACCGGGTTTATTTTAAATAAACCAAACCAAACCAATAGCTGAACCAAACCGGTCTAATTAAAACCAAATCCTTATTGGGTCGGATCCGGGCCCAAAACTCAGACCCGACCCACTAGCCCGACCCGACCCGTAATCTATTTTATTGGATCGGGCCGGATCCATACCCAGACCCGACCCGACCCGTCGAACCCGACCCGTTAACTGTTTCTCTCCCAAACGCTCAGCCGACCCCGACCCCTCACTTCCCGCCGTCGCCGCCCGCGTCGCTCCGGCTACCGGAACGTCCGTCGCCGACCCTCCTCTTCCTCTCCCCCTCACCGTCCGCCTCTTCCTCTCCCTCGGCCGCTATATAAAGCCCTCCTCCGCCTCCTTCCCCGCTCCCCTCAACCTCGTCGGCCACCCTCCTCACCTCCCGACCTGCTGCCCAGTACCGCCGTGCCCGGACCTCGCCGCCGTGCCTGGCCGTCCTCTCCTCCAGCCCTCGACCTCGCCACACCCGCAGAGCCGGCCGCCCTCGAGAGCACTAGCAGCAGCAGCGGGCCAGAGCTCCGCCGAGCCCCGGCCAGCCTCGATCCGGTCGCCCTAGCGCCGCCCAGGCTCTGCCTCGCCGCCGACGACCTGCCCGAGCCCAGTGCCTTCCCCGGCGAGCTCCTCCGGCGAGTATCCGTCGATGCCCTAACCCTAACCCTAGCTTCTGTGGACACAGCACCCTGACACGTATCGGACACGAAGAATTCTGTTTCCCGGAGCCCTGTTCAGGTACCCATATCTCTCTCCTCGTAGCTCTGTTTCTCGTTCCGTCAGTTGCATCGCGTAGCCTGCATGACCCCCTCGGTGCCCATGCAAACCGCTCGGTGCATCGCGTCCTGTGGTGATCGCGAACCGCGATCCAAAAACAAGAAAACAACGTCCTGATTCACCCTGGAACCGAGTACGTCCCGCCAAACGGGACGACTTGGTCACGTGCGATCTTCACAGATACGTGCGTGCCGTCGATACGGACGTGCGAGATTTCGCAGAAGTTGATTCGGATGTGCGTGCACACCGGAATCAACGCGTATCCGCCGACAACGCCCCGTATCCGTCCTTTTTGAATTCTGCTGTAACTTAGTGTACACACGTCGGATCGAGACAAAACTTGTGCCATCGGACTCGTAGCAATACGCTGGTCCTGTGACCCAAGTTTGGTTCAATTCTGAGAACGTTGACAAAATCGTGTGTCGTGGGCCCCACAGGCTCCACTTGACGGGCGATTTTGAGAACGGCTCATCGGAATCCAATTCTGGAAGTTCCGTTGGGTTCGTATCATCGTTCCTGACCTGTTGACACTAAGTTGGACAAATTTGGAGACCTTTGACCCTGACACAATTTTCGGTGCAAAGCGGCCCACATGTGGACCCCGCTTTGACCCAAAATGTCATTTTTGCCCCTGTGTCCAAATTGGACTCAAGGACATGCGTTTATAGCTGATTAATATTTTCTAGATCTGATGGTGATATCTATTTCAGCAACCGGAGTACTGCCTGCAATCTCCGCTGAAGCCAGAGCTACAATTGGAGCCGAAAACCCAGGCAAGTGTACCTTGCCAACTTGCAGTCTTTGATACATATTACTTGGACTTAATTATAACTGTTGTACATGCCCAACCCTAGGGCCGTGTGACTTACTTAGCTTCCGATTAATAGTCGGGTGCCAACACCGTACGCGGGGTTGTGTAATGTCACCTAGAGATGGATATCGTGACATTTACATTCTCGTACTTGCCATATCAAGTACATTATACCCAGGACACCTGACACAGATCATGAGACAGAATCTTCCTAAAATATTCAAGGTAATTCTGTATAGGATACAGGTTTATGACATCTTTACATGCTTAGATTTTATTCTGACTGGCTGCATTAGTTTTGATCCTGCGTGTCATGGACATGAGACGTGAGATTACATTGGGTGGGGAGAGATTTACTATACAAAAGGCTGAATATATATATATATAATACTTAATGGATGTGCCTTAGACTCTGACACAGAGCTTTGGTACCGTACTGGCCCTTCGAGAAAATACTGCTATGGTTTCTTCGACACTGATCCTGTAGTAGTCTCAGCCTGAGTATGACTAAAACTCTCACTTGCATATCACTTAGCTGGTTATTTATTTACCCTATTGTTTCCTTTATTTCTGTACTGTATTATTTTTGGCTTGTTTTATCTGTACCTTGCTATGTCCCCTGAGGACCTGGAATGGATTATGTCCCCAGATTTAGCAGACGAGATCTACCCTGAGGTGTACGGAACATGAGCACTTCTCAGAGCAGTACCAGAACCTGAGGACGAGGTGATCGCTGAGGACTTCTTCTGAATATCTGCTTCTTCCATGCTCAGTTGTTATGGCAATTAAACTCTTTATTTCCTGTTTATGAGAACTTTTGTAACAGACTTAATATCGGGTTGTTCCCCGGTTTTTAATGACTTATGACTGGATGTTGTTTATTTCTTTTGCTGATATTGCTATCTTTATTCTGTGGATGAGATTAGTAAACCCTGACTATTGTAATACAGCTTAAGTATGCCCCGATGGATCCATTAAATTGGGTTTGTCCATCGGTGCGTGCTGCTGGCCATTGCCACGTGTCCAGTCCCCCGATCCTAGCCTCAACCCAACCAACTATCCATAGCCATTCTCCAACTTATATCCCAATGTACCATCTCAAGTTATCCTCATAGGCACTATACCGCTTCGACACAATGCTCCAATTGGTGCAACGTCCCTCGCTCAGAAAATTCTATGGCACAATGCCCCGTCAGTGGCACAATGCCCTTACCGATGCAGTTGTCCGGTTTCGAACCACAACTGCATGCTTTGCATGACAAAGCGTCCAACTGATACTCGTGCACGGATGCACGCTCGCTCGCCCGCCCGAATTGCCTCGATGTTCCAACCAAGATGATCCACTCAAGCTCCAACTGCCTACTCAAGCTCCAACTGCCCAACGCAAAACTAACTCAAGCCATAAATCATATTCAACCAAACAATGCACACTCTATGCACACCATAGTGTAGTGATTTTCAAGTTCCAGACCAAGTGTTTAAGCCATTATATGTGTTCCATATTATTAGGCATGAAGGAGTAGAGGAGAAGGGACAGAGCCAACTCACTAAGTCTAATTCCGTTAAGCACCATGCCTTGCCGATACGGCCGATCCTTTGAACCCGTGGTCCGATGCAAAGCATGATCTACTCAATTGGTATGACCGTGCGAGCAGGTCGTGCTCTCCAAATTATCCGACCGATCGAACTAAGGAAGACGATATTATCGCTCTAATCCTGCTATCCCAACACTGCTCTGAACGAACAGCTGATTCCATCGAACTCCGCTAGCAATCTGCACATGAAACCAACTCAAATCAATACTTGTTCTCAAATCCAACAAATCAAAAATGTAACCAGCTATTGCAAGGGTTTGATCTGAATGAGCCGCTGCTTTAACTTCACAAGCTAGTTTCACAGTCGTCAATTCATATGAATGTTATTCCCTTCCGGGTGAATCACCACGTTGCAATGCTGGATGATTGAGCTTGCGGGAGATTGAGGCATGACAGTGGAGAGGCTTCTCGCCCGCTCGACAAATCTAACACGTTATATTAGTTCCGTGCACCAACTATTAAGTTATCTTGTAAAACCCCTAATCCCAAAAACCGTATTTACTTTTTTAATTAATTAATAATTAAATTATAGTAACTATGAGCTAATTAGGAGAAATAGATTTTATTTAATTTTTATTTTAGGTGTTTTGTGAATTTAGGAGATTTATGGAGTCGGTATAAATTTTTTCTAATTTATTTCATGTAGGAGACCCTTTGGTCAGTTGCTAGCTTAATAGTATGCATTAATATAAATTCTAATTTTTTTTATGTATATATATATATATATATATATATATATATATATACATATATTAAATAGAAAAAGAAAAAAGAAAGAAAAAGAAATAAAAAAGATTGGAAAAGAAAAAGAAAAGAAAAACAATTAAAATTCCTTATTGGATCCTTAGTCTACCCAAACCTACCCTAATATCAACTACCCGCACCCGCACCATTACAACTAGCAGTAGCAGCCGCAGCATAAAACCAACCCCTTGCGCGGAATAGCAACCCACCCCGCGATTTCCCCTCTCTTCCCATCCTATATATATATATATATATATATATATATATATATATACATACATCGTTCACCAAACCCTAAACCTAAACTCTCATCTCCTCCTTCCCCTCGACCGCGCCGCCAGTTCCACCGTCGAACCGCCCAGCCAAGCCGCAGACCACCCCGGCCGACCGCACGACGACCGAGATCAACGCGCACAACCGCGCGATACAGTTTGGAACAGCAACTTACCTGTGTTCCAGCCCTATTTTTCGTCACTTCACTGAACCAAACTCGACCCCGTATTCACCGGTACGTTCACCACTTAACCCCTTTCTATATCTGTATGATATTTGACCTCGAACAACGCGTAACCCTAGGCGAAAACAGCGTCCAAGTTGACGAAAAAAGCAACTTTTGGGTATCGCAGAAAATTGCGGTAACTACCTATGTTTCCGAATTCGTATCTCCCACCACAGATATCCGAATTCGATTTTTCTTTTTGGTATGCAGAGACCACTTGACCTAGTTTAATTTCTGTTATTTATATTAATTTATTAACTGCTGTATGTAGAATTAAACCAGTTAGAAAATCCCGAAAACTCACTTTTTCTAGATTTCTAAAAACTGCGAAACGGAGCGCGTCCCGTCAAACGGGACCGCCCCACAATGTACCAAGTGTACCAAAATATGCGTGCAGTGTATCCGGACGTATGAGATTTCGCGAAAATTGATTTGGACGCGCGTGCGCGTCGGAATCAGCCCGTATCCATAGCAAATCTTTCGTGTCATAATTTTTACAAAAGTCCTGTGCATTTTGTGCACGCTCGTCAGAATGCGACGGAACTTGCGCCATTGGACTCGTGGTATCGCGCTGGTCCTGTGACCCATGTTTCACAAGATTCTGAGACAGTTGACTAAGTCGCCAATTGGCGGGCCCTACGGTTGACTTTTTGGACAAAATTATGTTCGGCTCACCGGAATCCACATTTGGACGTACCGTTGGATTTGTACTGACATTTAGAGTTTTTTGACCTATAATTTATCCTATTTATAGATCGTTACCTCTGGCACGCTCTTCGGTGCAAAGTGGCCCACATGTGGAGCCCACTTTGGCCCAAAATTATTGTTTTGCCTATGTGTCCAAATTGGACGAAAGGGCAGTGTTTTATAGCTATTTTGCTTATTCTGGGAACGTTGGTGATATTTATTTCAGCATCCGGAGAGGTTCTTTCTGAGGCCGTAGTTTATGACTCTTGGTGTTTGATATCTGGACGTTACATTTTGCAGCTCTCTTGCCATGCAAGTATACCTTGCCTTTGTTGTACTGTTTAAATTAAGTTATATATTTAGTTGCATGTTTATTATTTTAGATTATATAATTATGCGCGTCCGAGAGAGACTCGGGTGCAGTCAACGGAGGCGTTGACGTTAGGACTTGTGTCTGACCTAGTGTCTAGTAGACCCGCCTGAAGTTGTGGAGTTTATTGGTATGACTCCCCTGGCCTTGACATATTTCTTACACGTGTTGTGAGTCTTATGTAGGGCACAGACTTGCATATGTGGTTGGCCACCTGTACGTGTAGGCGCGCGACGATAGGGAATAACTGCTATTAGCAATGCATATTAGAAGACTTAGTAGTTATTAGTAGGCGTAGTATAGACTATCATGGTACGATGGTCCAATCCTTGTCCTTGTTTGGTTGTAAGGTTGGACTATGGTTCTGACGATAGACTATGAGCCAGAGTTACGACGCCGCGGCGTAGTAGCTAAGGCGTGTTGTGGATACAACATGCATAGATCATTGGACGGGGAGGACAACTAGTAGGCGTATGGAACACCCACTTCCTTTATTCAGATTCCCCATTCGACGAAACGGTATGGATGTTATATTATGCAGATTCCCCGTTCTTCGGAACGGTATGGACGTTATACTATACAGATTCCCCATTCTTCGGAGCGGTATGGACGTTATACTATGCAGATTCTCCGTTCTTCGGAACGGTATGGACGTTATTATATTAGTCACTAGTATGGGGGCATATGTGGCATATACTAGACAGTTGTCACGATTGGTGAATTACGTCAGCATATGTCTAGCCTACACTTTCCCATACACTCAAAGTTGTCCTCAAGTTGCATTTAACTTAGATAGTTAGGTCACCCTTGAGTTTTTACAGTATTTACTTTATGGCATACTTTTATGTATCTTGTTATGTCCCTCTGAGGACCTGGCCCTTTCCAGGTGTATTGTTCATGAGTATTCGCAGGAGCACAGATCCGAACTGGTTGCATACGTTCCAAGGAGTCTTCTCTTCGAGCTTCGTGATGGTTAGAGGTTGTATTTATATTATATTTGTCTTGTTTATTCTTCATTCTAGTTCGGCAGTGGATTTGTTTCTATCCGACTGTCATCTTTTGATACTTCACTTTGGGATCTAGTTATAGATATTGGTTATTCATTATATTTGATTTTCTGTGGATGAGATTAGATTATACACTGTGACTTGTGATAGTTTATACCACTTGTGGATTTTTATATTCATATTACAACGTATGGGTTTTGGTTTCCATATATTGGAGTTGCCATATCCATGCGGCTGGCATGCTTACGTGTCCTAGTCCTACATATTTTTGGGACTGGGGCATGACATGTTTTTAGTGGTGGCCCATACAGGTCAAGAGCATATTGTCTCGGTTACGTTACTATACCGAGCAAGCCTGCACCTAGGAATAGAGTATAGGATCTCATCAACAATTGACTATGACTCGTATTTCTTCTAATCTGTTCTATTTGAATAAATTGTATCCTGCTTGATTCATGTGCTCCCATAATAGTTCCTTGAGTATAGCCTTCTCCTAGAATATAGAAGTCTCTGTTGTTAGATAATAAGTAGGGTAACCTTCCTATTAAGAGTATAACTAGGATAATGATATATCACTAAGTTTAGGATACTTAATGAACCCTAACCTTCCTTATTACCTAATGAACCTTAGCATCACTTACCTATAGATTAATTTACCATTATCCCTTGATGTATTTACGTATGACTTGAGAGTAGCATGGATACTACTAGAGTTAGTTAGAAATTTGACCATACTGTTTTACCCTAGCATTGAAGAACCAATAGAAATCCAAGGTGGAATGTTAGGACCAACCCTAACTTTTATAGTGAGATAGTATTATAGAAATATACCTTTAGATTCTTGTTTGGATATTAGCAGACAGTACCCTAGGAAGCCGAGAGGAATGAATATAGTAATTCCTCGATCATACCTTGAGCACAGAGATTAGCATATTACCATCCCCTTAGAAAAACCATGATCTTATCTGGAGTCTTCCTATTTTTAATGTTATATCTTGTTCTTTTCAACCTTAGCACTCGCTATTTGTGCGACGCCTAATTATGCTTTTTCTTCTTCACCTTTCAACTCGTGCCACCTGACACTTCTGATTGTAGACCAGATAAATTCTCTTATGTTAAGGATAGATAGTTTACTAGGATTATAGTTGTCAATGTTAACTTTTGAAAATTTGTGCTTGTTAGTTAGAATTTGATAGTTTTGAGTTGTTCTTGTGGATTATAACTTGATGATTACCCTTAGTTTTAAATCACGTAATTCGTATCCATAACCTAATATAGGTATATCCTCTTTTCACTTAAGAACCAGTAGCTCTTCCATTCTTACTATTGACACTTGTTCTATGAGCACTATGATTAAGACTTAAGATGACCATTATCTATATAATGCAATAGGATATCCTATAGTATTTCCACAACTTCAGAGCAAAGATGACCGTTGCCAACTCCAAATCGTGGGTAGGGTAGTTCTTCTCATGAGCACGTAATTGCCTGGAAGCATAGGCAATCATCCTCCCATTCTGTTGTAACACACAACCCAGTCCCTTCTCCGATGCATCACTATAGATAGTGAATCCGCCAGATCCTGATGGCAACGTCAACACTGGAGCTTTCGTCAACCTCCTCTTTAGCTTATCAAAGGCGATCTGGCACTCCTCTGACCAAACAAACTCCATGTCCTTCCGCGTCAGCCTAGACAACGGCTCTGTAATCCGGAAAAAATCCTGAATAAATCTCCTGTAGTAGCCTGCCAGTCCCAGAAAACTTCTGACCTCTGCTACTGAACTTGGAGCACTCCATGCCTCAACTGCCATGATCTTTCTCGGATCCACCGAGATCCCCTCTCCCGTCACCACATGACCAAGGAATTCAACCTTGTCAAGGAAGAACTCACACTTCGAAAGCTTTCCATAAAGCTTCTCCTTTCTGAGAGTCTCCAGCACTATCCTCAGATGCTCCTCATGCTCCTCTGGGTCTTCGAATACACCAAGATGTCATCTATAAATACCACCACAAACCTGTCCAGATGCTGATGGAACACCTTGTTCATCAGATTCATGAACACTGTCGGGGCATTAGTCAACCCAAACGGCATCACCATGAACTCATACTGTCCATACCTGGTCCGAAAAGCTGTCTTCGGAATATCCTCCCTCCTGACCTTCACCTGGTGGTAGCCTGTCCTTAGATCAATCCTGGAAAATACCCTCGCTCCGCTCAACTGGTCAAAAAGATCATCAATACGCGGCAGCGGATACTTGTTCTTGATTGTGAGGTTGTTCAGAGCCCTGTAGTCGATACACATCCGTATCGACCCATCCTTCTTCGGCACAAAGTACCAGAGTACCCCACGGAAAAGAACTAGATCTGATAAATCCCTTGTCCTGAAGCTCATCCACCTACTTCTTCAACTCTATCAGCTCACTGTTGCTGACTCTATAGATGTGCTGGGATATCGGCTCCGCACTTGGCACCAAGTCTATAAAGAACTCTACATCTTTGTCCGGAGGTAACCCTGGCAACTCCTTCGAAAAGACATCCATGAACTCCGCTATCAGTGGATGTGGCAACCTCTGCTCTACCACCAGGGCTCCGCAGAAGACTCCCTCGCTCTGCTCTGCTGCTCCTCTGGCAAACTCAAACTCTGGCTCACCCGACGGACTAAACAACACTCTGCCTCCACGACAATCTATACTAGCACAGTGCATACTCAACCAATCCATCCCGAGTACAATGTCGTAGCTCGAAAGTGGCATTACGAGTAGGCACACACTCTCAACTCCCGGCCTCCCAAGGTAACTCTTCGGTCTCTGCAGACATCACTGACTAGGATGATGCTACCCCCAGTCGTGATCTTGTAGAGTCTAGCTAAAGGTTCAGCAACAAGATGGTGTCTAACAACAAAAGATACAGACACAAAGCTATGGGAAGCACCAGAATCAAATAAAGCAAGTGCTGGAATAGAATCAAGAAGAACACAGATCAAAAGAAGTCAATACAGTGCAAGATACGATATCATCAATGAAGGACAGTAATATTGTAAAAAGAAACAATTTCATAAAAAATAAAGATAACAAAATTCAGGAAGAGTCCTAGTTGTGATTGAGCACACTCTCTCTCAGCCTATATTCTATATCCTATTGCAGGTAGACCTAGAAACTAGACCTGAGTACTAGACCTGCATACTAGACCATGCATGGGCCACCACCAAAAATGTGTCACGATCCGTACCCAAAAAATCGGGCATGAGTCGTGGGTACGTCCAGCCTACGCCGTAGAATCGGTGGTAGAATGCTGTAAAGGTTCGTTCTAGGTCACAATATCTATATCTCACAAAACCTGTCAATATAACCTCTCCAAAAGGAGAGAAACCATGCAATATATATGAATACTCAATCACAATAACTAAGGGAAGAGTAAAAGCACGATAAGATATCACAAAGAAACAAGAACCAAAGAGCAAGTACAATATCCAAATATACAGTCCAAGTCTAAAGTCTACAACATCACAGAAGCAACAAAATAATAAATTTCAATACAGTCATCCAAAATATCAACTGGGAACAACCCAGGAAAACCCACCTAGCTAACTAGGGTGCTAACGGTGTCTCCTCGACGGGCTCCTCCTCAATCTCCGGGTCACAACACTCCTCGACGCCCGGCCCGTAGAATGTCGGGCAAAAATCCTCAGGATCCTCTGAAAAAAATATGCCCAGTCAGGACTGGAGCGAAGTACATAACTCTGAAAGCAACTCCAAATACATGGTAAGGTGTATATGACTAGCAATAGAAAAGTATGCAAGATGCACAGGAAAATAAATACATGGTGGAGCAGATAAAGTAGCTGCAATATAAAATTGGAGAATAATACAAGTAGTGGAGAAGTAACTGCATGTGAGAAAATAGGAATACTAGCTAAGTGCCTTGAGCACAAGTTCGTTATGTGATCGGTTTAGGTTGCACATGAATAATCTACGATAACTCTGTTATGCGTGAGTTGCATAACCGACATACACATGAATACTGTTTAGCTTTGATCACATAACCAACTTCTACTCCCCTCCCCCACTAATACTCTTGGATCCAACCATGACACGCTACGTACATGATAAATAACTCACGCACATGAAGGCGAGAGCACACGAAGCACATGATAGCACATGAGAATCAATACCCGAAGCACATGATAAAATACACGTGATAGAGTACCCGCTGAACACGGTAAGGGGGATAATATCTCATGACGGGATCCACTAGTACCAGGTCGTGTAACAATATGTCAGAATCAAGTATTAGAGTTCTAGAACAGGTGATATAAATGCTATCATGAAATGGAAACAATCAGAGGTAGGTACTCGCCTGACGTCCTGAGCAACTGATGAGAATCGAGATCCGGACTGGCGTCGCAAGAACCTATTGCGAAAAGCAAGATTAAACGGGGTTCTAAAGAGTTAAACTGATATAAAATAACTAAAAATAAGGTTCTAGGTTTATTCTAGGTCGAACGGGTCAAACCGGTAAAATTTGGATCAAAAAGTCAACACGAGGTCCAAAAAGTCAACTCTGGGTCAAAACTAGGTCAAACGTTGACTTTTACGGTCAACGAGGGCAATTATGGTCAACTCTAGGTCAAACTAGGGTGCCCCTAAAATCCTAGGTCAAAACTAGCTCATTAAGCTAGTAAACCCTCAAACTCGCCTCCTTGAGATACCGGGATACCCTCGGTATCCGATACCTCGACCTAAGCTACGCACCCCACCTAAAATTCGATAACACCTATGCTAAAACGCGTAAATATATATACCAATACATATAAAAGTAACTATAAACTCAAACCTAGGCAATTGCTCAAAAATCTCACTCTGATACTCAATACCTTGGGTATCTCAAGGTATTAAGATATCCACCCATCTCTCACTAACACTACTAACTAGCTATCTAACTATGCTTATACATATATACCTAGCTATATATCTAGGCTACTATATATATAAACACATATGTATAAATATATACCCACATATCTATAATATATGACCACACATACACAATATATATATATATATATCAACACTAATCTATCTATCTATCTATCTATCTATACATACATATAATAGATCTCTCTCTCTCTCTCTCTCCCTCTCACTACTATACCTGCTGCCACTAGCCTCGCTGCAGCTGCTACACGCTGTTACTGCCGCTGCTACACGTTGCGCTGTCGCTGCTACTGTAGCTAGACGCTGCAACTGCTACTGCAGGCTGCTGCTGCGCTGTGCACTGCGCTGGCCTCGCTGCTGCTGCTGCTGCTTCAGTTGGCACTGCTGCAGCTGCTGCCAACACTGCCTTCTTGCTGCTGCTACTGCATTCCTATTCAGCTGCTGCTGCCTTCTGCTGATGGCTGCACCCCACTGCCCCCTCATGGCTGCTGCTCTCTTCCATTCAACTCCCCCTCGCTGCTCTCTGCTGCCCTTTCCATCTCGCTGCCGCTGCTCTCTTTCATTCAACTCCCCCTCGCTGCTCTCTGCTGCCCTTTCCATTTTGCTGCTGCTACTCCATCCTGCACAGCAGCTACTCGCACACCACTGACCTCTCATCTCGCTCCCCTCGATACACCACACACAAACACAAACACGCATATATATATATATATATATATATATATATATATATATATATATATATATATATATATATATATATATATATATATATATACACACGAACATATATACATATATATATATATACACAACCACATATACACACTCATATAAACATATACAAACACATATATATATACACACACATATATATATATAAACTCATTTACATATATATAAACACACTTATATATATATATATATATATATATATATATATATATATATATATATATATATATATAGACACACACAAACATAACAACCACACACAACACCAACGCACGCCCAACGACCCCTATACCTATAAATAACTATAAATATATAAAATATAATCCGAGAACTCTAGCACACACTCTCCGAAGCTAAACCAACGTGCGCACAAGCCCGAAACCAAGAAACTAAGTCGAAATGGCCATTCGGTCATTTCGACGAACACGTGGTGTGCGGTTCGCAAAACCTCGTGAAACGCACACCAAACCTACTCGGAATTGGCCCAAAATTTATTCACGGGTTCTAATCGATGTCTAGATCCTAAAAAAAATACTAACTCGTCGATTCTAGGTATGTGACAAAAACGTGCACGCACATAGAACCTACGACGATGAAAACTCCCAAATCGTCTGAAACGCCCATTTCTCAGCGACACGACTTCAAGTGTCCGAACGGAGACACATACTAACCCTCAAGACACCCGAACACGTCTACCTAGGTCCGTCTAACCTAGGATATCACCCAAAATTGGGCCAATCTCGGATTTCACCCAAAATTGACCCAAAATCAAATGTCAAAGTCTTCAAACACAACCAAACTAGTTCTAACTTCCTCCCACGGGTAGCCTTAAGGTCTAGAAAGGTTCTAAACTACTAATTACACTATATAATAGCAACCACTAAGAGGAAAGTTAGGGTTTACCTCTTGGCAGTTGAAATCCCAAGGCCAAAGTCTCCAAAACCCTTGAAATCACCACCCTCAAGCTCCAAGTCTCCAAATCAAGCCTCCACACTAAGTCTAGGCTCTACACACCTATGTTAGGAAAACGTATAGGGTTAGGGTTAATACAAATAGAAGAATAGAAGAAGAAAGAGAAGACATGACTTACTTGAAACTTGTTGGAAGAAGGAAGAAGAAGAAAATGGAGAATGGAGAAGAAGAAGAAGAAGAAGAAATGAATAAATAAAGAGGAGAATGGGGGGGCTGTTGGTTTCGGTCTGGGTGAGTAGGGAAGGGCCGGCCACACAAGTAAAAATAGGTTTACATTAATCCAAATGACTAAAACACCCTCTCCTTTAGTCATGCAACTTGGATTTTGGGTTTGGGGTTCCAAATGCACTCAAATTAACTCATAATCACTCAAACTAACTTAAATAAAATATAATAATAATTCTAAACCCCAAAAATAAGCCTCACCAGGGTGTTGGTTGGGTCGGACATGGTTCCACTAGGGTCTGACATGGGTCCAGACTAGCCAAAACCCTAAAACAATCCAATAAAAAATAGTACAACCACTAATTAAATATAAATATAATTATTTATAATTAATACATAATTTACCAAATAAAAATAAAAAAAATCTTATTTTCTAGAATTGGGTAGTGACAACATGGCCGGTCTTCTCACCCTTTCTCTTATTTTGCATGATACTATGCATCCACATCTACCTATATTCAATTCGCCCTTGATTCAATCTCCCCTAATCACAACCATCCATCTCTCTCCCACATAACAAACACCCACACAAACCTAAACCCCCTATAGACGGCCCTAACCCCAAAGAAACCCCCCCTCTCTCTCCTTTATTAAATACTACTCTCTCTCTCTCTCCTTCATTAAATACTACACTCTCTCTCTCTCTCCCCCTCATTTATTGATCCCTCTCTCACTCTCTCTCTCCTTCCTCTATTTCACCACTTCACCTTCTTCCTTCTTCAACCGAAAATACCACCACCATCACCATCCTCTCCTTCACACCACCACCTTCACCCCCGACCACCTCAACTACCATCATCGCCTCACCTCAACCACCACGACGACCACCACCGTTACCATCACCCCCATCCTCCCTCCTTGTTGTCGACCACAGCAGCTCCACCACCGCACCCCCGTCACCATCAATGACAGCAGCACCTCCACCACAATGGCCACTACCTTCACCATCACCCTCGCTACTGTCATTACCATGAACACCACCATTATCATCACCCCATCCTCTCTCCTTGCTGTCGACCACAACAGCTCCATCGCCGTACGCCCATCACCATCAACGACATCAGCACCTCCACCACCACGGCCACGGCCACTACCTTCATCATCACCCCCGCCAGTGTCATCACCATGACCACCAATATCACCATCACCTTCACCACCACAGCAGCCCACCACCATCACCATCACCCTCAAACCACCACCGGACCACCCCCTTCCTCCTCGACCTTCACCATCACCATCTCTATCACCTTCGACTTTAACAACAGCTGCTACACCACCCTCTCCTCGACCCCGTTTCGTTGTCTCAACTTCAAGATGTTGGCCTCGGTACCCGTATGAAGACACATCGGCGACACTGTTCTCATCGTCTTCGGGGGCGACCTCAATTTGGTATATTTATTTCCCCTATTTCTTTCATCTCTTTACGTCCTTGGGATTCCCTTATAATATTTATTGTTTCACACGTATTTTAGGAACCTTATAGATATATCATTGTTCATACGGAGCGTGGAGCGGACTGAAGTTCGTAACTGAAGACTTGATTGCGCTCTACACGCTCAGGCGAGTGGTCACTCGCAACTCTTGACAATAAATCAAACATGCTTCTCTAATGCATTATTAAAATAGTAAATACTTGATTAACTAGATAAATAACTAGACGAATTAATTAGCTAACTTATAGTTTTCTAATTTACTCGTCATAATATAGTACATGTTAACCCTAGCATCATTGTAGCACACTTACCTATTGTTTTGAATGTATATATATCATAATTTTATACTATATGTTATTGAGGATGTATAACAATGGCATTGCAATAATAACCACAACAACAACGATGGTAACAACCACAAAACCGTAGCAACACCAAGCCCTTATTTGAGAAATTGAGCATTGAATGCTAGAGGTATATATTTTCCATAAAATAAATCTCTCCTTGGGTATTATGGTATGCATGGTAAAATTATATTTATCATGTCATATACAAGGTAGTGGCTATGTTTTAGATAAAAATAACTTGACCATCAGCCACAGACTTGAACTTTTAGTGAATTCTAATTATGGTGCACTAGTTCTATATGGGATAAAATATGAGGATTAGGATGTCGATAGAAGTGCTAAGACATGTTGAATTACAACGTTTCTTTACTGCTTGCAAATGTATGGAACATAGCAACCGTAAAAAAATACGTTACTTGTTGACTTGATACCTATGTGCAAGATAATACGTTACTTGATAGTTCCAACCCTTATTTCTTAGCGAAATAATTATCAGTCTCTTATTTCTTACATATGCTACTTGTTAAATGCTTTTACTTGATAGTTCTAGCCCTTACTTGTTAGAAGATTAATTAGTTTCTTACATATACATATATGCATGTTGCTTCTCTCTCTCTCTCTCTCTCTCTCTCTCTCTCTCTCTCTCTCTCTCGATTTGGTGGATTTGTGTATCCGGTGGGTTGTACCATTGATGGTTATCTTGTGGATGTATTTATGAGTCCGACGGGTTACGTCGTAGACGTGAATTGGATATGGGGTAAAATATTGTGTAAAGTGGTGTGATTGCAGGTTTGGAAACATAGAAAATACAAAGGAGACTCTGCCAAATTTTTTGAAAACTTTTAGTTTAAATTTGGAACAGCTTGCTTAACTTGATTTGGAACAGCTTGCTTGACTTGACTTGGAACAACTTGTTGACTTGTGTTTTGGAACAGCTTGCTTGACTTGCACCTTTTGAACAGCTTGATTTCATTATTTTGTGATAATTATATTACTTTTGATGTTTGCACTTTGGTGTTTCACTGCGTCACTTGGATGTTCTCTTATCTTCCGTAATTATGTGTATATGTATTATTTTTATGTAACTCATATGCAGGTTTATCCGCACGCAGGTATGAACCTCCTACCAAAACTCTTAACTCGTGTCTTTAGTTATATTGTATTTACTTCATACTCGTACCTTATTGTAGCTTGCTCTTGCTATGATTAAATTGATAGGATGGACTTAGTTACATACCTATGTATATACTTGTGTTTGATGTACTGTTATGATTGCGGCTTCCTTTGGACCCTCGCTCTCTCCGAATTGACGGGCTGGATTTGTGTATCCAGGTTTTCGGAAAGTGAGTGACAGAGGATTGATCCAGCTACGCCACCACCGAGGAGTCAGGTTGAGGCGCCGGTACCCGAGCAGTCGTGGATACCCTCACCTCGTATCGTTATCTTTATCTTTCGTATTTAATTTTAGTATCTTTTCATGAGGAGCGATATGTGCTACCCATGGTATTCTACTCTTATAAGTTTAGATTTTATATGTCCATGTTCTTGTGTCTCGGACATACTTAAACATAAATGCTACCGGGTGGCCAACTTTAGTATTATATGTTCTGTCTTGCTTTTATTACCCATGTGGATTGAGATACAGTAATAGGCCCACCATAGGATATGCATGCTAGAATATCCAACTATAGACAGCTTATACGTTTACCGTTGGGCAAGAGTCCATGGTAGACGTAGCTGGCCATTGCCACGTGGCTCAGTCCCGCATATTTTAGGACTGGGGCGTGACAAAAAGCATATCAGCCAACAAGCTCTTCACCCATATCATCTCATACAGGATAATTGCCATAGCCCTGTACTCGACCTCAGCTGTAGACCTAGCCACTACATCTTGCTTCTTGTTGCACCAAGATACAAGATTGCCTCCAACAAAAATACAGTAACCTGTAGTGGACCTGCGATCATCCATACAACCTGCCCAATCGGCATGACAGTAGCCTTCAACTCTCAGATGTCCAGAACTTCTGAACCATAACCCCTTTCTTGGGCTTCCTTTAATATACCTGAGAATTCTGTGAACTGCCTCCATATGCTGCTCTCTGTGATCATGCATATATCTACTCACCACACTCATGGCATAAGTAATATCAGGTCTCGTATGACATAGATATATAAGCCGAACAACTAATCTTTGATATTGCTCCTTCCTCACTGGATCATCATTCTCAGCACACAACTTGTGATTCTGCTCGATAGGAGTAGAAGCAACCCTGCAACCCAGCATTCATGTCTCTGAAAGAAGGTCCAGAGCGTACTTTCGCTGAGAAAGTACTATACCCTTTCGTGATCTTGCAATTTCAATTCCGATAAAGTACTTCAACTGCCCCAGATCCTTAACTTCAAATTCCTCTCCAAGCCTTTTCTTCAGTCGTAGGATCTCCTCAGTATCGTCTCCACTAATTATATATCATCAACATAGATTGCAAGAACAGTGATACGAGTCTTGGAGTGCCTGTAAAACATAGTATGATCTCCATTGTAGTGCATATACCCAATACCACAGATTGCAAGCCTGAATCTATCAAACCATGCTCTCAGAGACTGCTTTAGCCCATACAAAGACTTCTTCAATTTGTATACCTTCTCCGTTGCTTGTGAATTAGCAAAGCCTGGTGGAATATTCTTATACACCTCCTTCTGGAGATTCCCGTGCAAAAATGCGTTCTTGACATCTAGATGATGTAGTTGCCAATTGAAGTTGGCAGCACATGACACCAACAACTCGCACAGTGCTCATCTTTGCGACTGGAGCAAATGTCTCATCATAGTCGATACCATAAGTTTGGCTATAGGCTTTAGCAACCAATCTGGCCTTATACCTGTCAATATTGCCCTCTGGAGTCTGCTTAACAGTATAAACTCATTTACATCCAACAGCACGATTTACAGCTGGCAGTGGTACCATCTCCCATGTGTCATTTTTCTTCAAGGCCTGAAGTTCCTCCTACATGGCACTCAACCATCTATGATCTTGCTTAGCTATCTGCCAGTTGTTAGGAACAAGCACTAAATTTAATGATGCAAGAAAGGACTTATATGCAGGTGGAGTGGATGCATATGAAATGTAATGTGCAATGTCAGTATCCCAACCGTCAAACTTAGCTAGAGGTTTTCCAGCATTAACTCTAGAAGTTCTACGAAGCAAGACAGGAGGATTAGAAGTATCAGGGAAGGAATTTTTACCAGGTGACTCGGATAGAAGGGCCGAAGAAGGTCCTGGAGAAGAGGGACTTAGAAAATCAGCATTTGTGGGTACTAGCATAGGGACACCTAGGCTCATGTTGCTCATATTGCTGCTGCTCATGTTGCTGCTGCTCATGTTGCTCATGATGTTGCTGCTCATGCTCCCTATATACTCTGAGCTTCCCCTGACTGTCGGCTCCCCTTGAGACACCATCACTCATCGATGACTCAAAAGGACATGGAATCATACCAACCACGATGCCACTCTCATTCTCCCCCTCTCTACTAGCATCAGTAGAGCCATCCTCGAATAAGGAACTTAACTCCGTCTTCTCCCCATAAAATGGTTCAAACTCCCGGAAGGTCACGTCCATACTGACAAACAACCTTCTTTCAGTGGGACACCAATATTTGTATCATTTATGACTTGGTGAGTAGCCCACAAAGATATATTTAACTGCTTGTGGATCCAGCTTGCTCACCATCATTTTGTGATCTCGTACAAAACATGTACTGCCAAACACTCTGGGAGGAACAATAAAAATATTAGATCCCAATAGCATCTCACATGGTGTCTTCATCCCTAATACCCTTAACGGCATCCTGTTGATTAGATAAGCTGATGTCATAACAGCCTCACTCCACAAGAATTTTGGCACATTCATTGCCAGCATCAAAGAACGTGCCACTTCTAATAGATGCATGTTCCTGCGTTCAGCCACCCCATTCTGAGCATGAGTGTCTGGGCAAGTGGTTTGATGAAGAATTCCCTGAATATAGATGAAATTAGCAAAGTCCTTGTTGGTGTACTCAGTCCCATTATCTATTCGAAGAATCTTCACATGTACTGCAAACTGGGTCTTCACATATGTCGAGAAGTCTTGAAAATATTTGTATACCTCATATTTCCGCTTCATCATGTAGATCCAGGTCATACGTGAGTAGCAATCAATGAAGGTAACAAACCATCTGAATCCACTGATAGAAGTAGTAGGACACGGTCCCCAAACATCAGAATGGACAAGTGTAAATGGCTCAAAACTTCGAAAACCAACCATTTTATAAGTAGAACGTGTATGCTTTCCAAATTTACAAGCATTACAAAATAATATTTTTGTCTACTTTATTCATTATCTCAGGTTCTAACTTATTTAAACTATCAAAAGATAAATGCCCCAATCTGCAGTGTTGGAGCATTGCTTCTGTCTCTGGACCTCCACTAGTAGTAGCAGCAAGCATTGCAGCCTCCCGGTCCAGGTACCAAAGACCATCACGCCTGATGCCAGTCCCAAGCCTCTTCCCCGTGGCCTTCTCCTGGAAAGAATACATATCCTGATCAAAAAGAACGGTACAATTCAATTGATCAATGAGAGAGCTAACAGAAAGTAAGTTGACTAAAAATGAAGGAACATGCAATACAGATGACGGGATAACAGATAAAGTACAATGGACCGAGCCAGTTCCCCCGATGGGTTGGGATGTCCCATCAGCAGTCTGAACTATCTCGGGATGCATATGCTTGCTCGGATAATATAATACAAACTCACTAGATGCACCTGTGATATGCCTAGATGCATCAGATTCTATGATCCAATTAGTATGCGATTTAGTGGATGCAAGTGCCTGAACCAGAATACATGTGCCCATATGAGAAGCATAACCAGTAAAGTTACCAAGGTAGGTAGTGTTATCCAGATCCTGAGTGGCCAGTCCATTGCCCTTAGAGCTCTCAACCTGAAGCTTGAACTGACGTAGCTCCATCAGCTCTATCATCTCATCTCTAGTCATTTCGGTAGTGGTCTCCTCCGTCACATCTAGGTGAGCAACTCACCGGCTTCCGCGTCCCTTGCCTCCTTGACCTGCATGTCTACCTCTCTGTCCTCTTCCTCCTCGGCCACGACCAGAATTGCGGAGTTGAGGGCAAATGTAGCTGATGTGCCCTTTCTTTCCGCAATTGTAGCACTCCCTGTCATCGCTGCTGGGAGCACTAGGAACCACCAATGCAGAACAGACAGTTGGTGAGGTCTCGTCTTTCATCACCTTCTGTCGGATCTCCTCTTGCTCCATCGATGCAATAACCTCATCCAAGGACGGAAAAGATGGAAAATGACACATTGCTTCCCTCCTAGCCTCAAATTGCGGGTTCAGACCCTTGAGAAACGAGCCACACGCGTACGCTCAAGGTACTATTTTCCAAGGAGAACATCCGTCGGATTTTGCAATAATAGCGGATCATAGTAGTCTAAGTCCGCCCATAAGTGACGTAGCTCCGCTGCATACTGGAGTACTGTCTTCTCCCCCTGTGTGGTAGCATCAATCTTCTTCTCAAATTCCATCATCATCATGACACTCCCAACTCCAGAGTACATCCCAGCCAATGTCGTCTAGACACCCGCAGGCAAATCCGCAGGGACGTTGACGACACCCGAGGTTGGGGAGGCTTCCACCCACAGAGGAAGGCGCGGGGAGGGGGGGGGGGGTGGGCTTCCACCTGGTTATAGGAAGACGGAGGGATCAGGTGAGAGAGGAGAAAAAGGAATTCTCCTTATTTTTTTTGGAATTTTTTTTTGGAAAATGGAATCAGAGCTTTGGCTCTGATACCATGTAGAGAAAAAATAATTGATTGATTTACTTCCAAGAGATGGGACACATATATATATATATATATATATATATATATATATATATATATATATATATATATATATATATAGGAGGAGGCTAGCCTCCTCCTTATTTTCTATCCGATGTGGGACTAAATAAGTCCCCCATAACTCAATATATATATATATATATATATATATATATATATATATAATTTTATTTATTTATTTAAAATATTTTACAACAATATTAGGAAAAAAATTATTTTAATAATTTACTAGTTTATATAACGCATCTCCCAAAAACCTAACAGTCTAGTATCTTTCATGTTATGGCTCCGGGGGTAGCACTATCCAAAATAACTCGCCACCCTAATTCTCAGTGAGGATTATATAAAGATAATAAACACTAATTGAGAATTTTCACAATTTCACTTTCTTTTATTTCTCAAATAGAGGCTATCAATGGGAATTCATGTAATTAGCAGTGCAAAAAGGTCTTTGGGTGCTTTGAAATTCATGCCTGACCAAAGTCATCTTCTATATAAAATAATCTTATTTATACCACTATATAATATGAAAAGTTAGGCGCAAAACTTTTTTTTTCAAAAATTATTTCTACCTATATCTAATATTTAAAATTGTTCATTAAATTCAACATGGACAGTTATATACTTATGTATTTAAAAAAAATTATTGTTATTGGTTCTTCCCAAAAAGTATTAAAGTTATGCGCAAAAGTTTTTTTAAAAAAAGACTCTTACCTATATTTAATATTTAAAATTGTTCATTAAATTTAACATGGACATTTAGATAGTTATGCGCAAAAGTATTGTTGTTGGCTCTTTCCAAGTAATATAAAATACGTGCAACGCACGTACAAATATGCTAGTAAATATAATAGAAAAACTTATATGTTTCACCATAAAGCCATTCTCCAACCGTATATCCGTATATATATATCAAAATATGCTTAAATTAACTAAAGATAAAATATATAAATTACACACCTCTCCACTAACATAATTATTAATCACTAATAATTACACACATCCAACTACAATAAATATTTACAATCTCAAAAAAAAAATTTACTTCAAATTTTTTATAATATAACAAAATGGATCGTCAATAGTAAGAGATGTCTCAAAACCATCGTGGAAGCCATACAACTATTATGCTACATCAACACCGAATAAAAAATATTTATTTATAAAGGCACAACTCCCATTGTTAAGGGGACATCACAATTTTTTTAAATTTTACAAAAAAACCTAGAGGAACTCACAAGTTATTAAAATTTAAAACTCGGCCATAAAAAGTCGTGGATTACATGCATCTCATCCCTTGATTTTTTTAAGGACCTAAACAGAAAAATAAATACACTTTCAATGTTAGTTAAATCCATGTGTTATACCCATATTACATGTTCTTATTTGAGTTTTTGTAGTGGAACTGGAAATTTTATTACCAAAATGTCATTGTCAAAATTGTCAGAAGACATCACATAATTATGTATAAAATCCAACATTTATACTAAAATCGGGCAGTCCTAGCAATAGTCAGGACTACCAGCCCCGAATTCTATCAAAGGACTAGCAAAATCCCAACACTGCTCCGTCATCCCCAACGGATCTGTGTCAAATTTTTATGTTAAAAATTATAATTTTGGTTCTAAACTTTAGAAAACACCAGTTAGAAAATCATTAACCTATAATCTAATAATTAATGTTTAAAATACATAAGAATCACATAAAAACTGAAATTCTAAAATAAAAAATTAGAATTGGAGAAGGAAGAGGAATAAAATTGTTCAAAAATAGGGAAGAAGAAAATAGAAAAAATTTGTGTGCCATTTTCTAGGGTTGGAAGATGAGGAGGAAGTGAATTGTGAAGGAAAAAAATGTAGGAAGAAAAGGAAGAGTGGCATTTTGTGTTTAGAGAGAGAATGTGTTGTTCCCAATAAATTTTTTTTCTAGTCCTTGACAAAAATAAAAAATTCTACGATAGCCTACATTAATAACCATAAAAATTACCACCAATATGTTACTGTTACAACAAAAAATTGTTGATTATATTCATACAGAAACCCTCTCTTTTTATTACAGTAGCTCCGAAAATAAAACTCAACTAAGGACTCTTTGAACTCGCAACATTGTTGAGTTCAACAAGAGTTTACATTTGATATGCAAAAAAGGAGAACAGTTTTGCTTGCTTGTGAATTATGAGAGGACTTTCTGGACATCAGCAGTGACCTCTTTGGGGGGCTTCTCTGCATGGAGCTCGGCCACGATCCCCTTCTTGGCATAATAGTCAATCACCTGCATGCAATCAAAAGCAGTCAATTAGTAAGTCACACTAGTGATCAAACTGCAGAACGGCCATGTCGCCATCACTCTTCAGCATAAGAAAAATCCATAAAAGAAATTGGCATAGTCTTCATGACCGTTTGTCGACCTCACACCAACCCTCTATACTTGTGTCAAAATGGAAATAGCTAAAGAGCATAGTTTGTAGTATCGGACGGTACCGATTCAATACGGCCGATACGATATGGTTTGACATGCCCCGATCCGATACCAACAGATACCCGATACTGACGGGTATGGTTTGACATGCCCCGATCCGATACCAACAGATACCCGATACTGACGGACACCGATATTGGGGATCTCTTTTCCGGTAAATTCAACAACAAAAATTGAACGAGAAAGACCAATCAACAAGAGCGTAAAAGCATAATAAGGTTGTAAAAACATGTAAAAGAAGAAAACTTATATATCTCATGTAAACTAATCGGCAAGGATGGCTACTATTCATTCAATTTCAAACTACTAAGAAACAACAATGGAAATACTTAAAATTATGCCTAAATGTATAAAATATATTTTCTAAAATGTAAAAAAATTATTTGATTTCCGATACAAAGACCGATCATCCGATTCAAAACCGCCGATACCGATACTCATAAGAATGGTTCCATACCGATTCCGATATTGCGAACCTTGCTAAAGAGCTTGAGAGGGACTTAGGCCATACCATAAAAAGTACAGTAGAGAGACCTTTAGGCTATATAAAGCTTTTAGATACACAAATTTGTTAAAATTAGGAAGAATGAAAGAAAAGCTTGTTAGAGTTGTTGTCCGCCCTCTTTCTCTGTGATCAAGAAGAGAGTGTTTTTGGACGTTGTCAGTAACGGGAAGAACGAAAGGTGCACTTTTTGCTTTTCTCCTCCAATTAGACATTCTTGCATACAGAGAAATAAATTAGAACAGAAAAATAAAAATTTGTTCCTCTTGACACAGTTCAGTAAAGCTGATCAAGTGCATCTCAGCAATGAAGTTGGCCAAGTGCATCTTATCAAGTACAGGGCTTCAATCGACAGAATGGAATACATGTATATGAGTATTGCTACATGTATATGAGTATTGCTACGCCCATGGGCGAAGCCAGGACATTGTGTGTGTGTGTGTGTGTATATATTGTGGAGGGTCTAAAATGTGAGTTATGAAGTATTTAAGGGTATTAAAATAATTTGAAGGGGTCAGCTGAACCCCTCAACAGAATGAAGCGGGCTACGCCCACAAGACGCACAAATAGTTTCCTGTCATAGAGTTCTAGGTGGCATGTTTCGCCAAGGGCATGGCACTGATGCATGTATTAAACACCTACAAACTGGTTTATGTCGCAAAGAACCCGTGAGGGGAAATGAGTTAGCAAAGTCTACGGGCATAATTGGTCTTCTGCATATGCAAGGTGAACTGTAGAAACCGATAAACACTACAATACCCAACGGGGGGGAGTTCCGTATAAACCCTCACCTTTCATGCATAATCCTATTCTTAAAATTCCATCATGCGCCACAATGCTCCCCTTCCCCCCACCCCAATGGTACAAGCCAGGTTGGTGGATTTATCCCTAAGACACGATTAAAGGCAGCAATGTTGGAGAGGGCAGGCGGAGGGTCTTGAGTATGGATTTCATTTGCAGTGTTAATTACAAAAAATCTGCAACAGTAGCAGCTTAAGCCAACTTGTGATTGTACAGGAGAAGAGTACACAAGGGTCTCCATCTTACTCTGAAATTTCTAAGGACTGGTGGAACTGTCTTGGCAGTAGCTGCTATACAGAATGTTAAAAGAAAAAATTGCTGCCAACAAATATCCAAAGTAGCATGATAGGCTAACTTCAAATTTGGAACAATGCTAAATTCTTTGAACCGTCACTCGATAGTTTTAATCAATGGAATCAGGCTTATTACCAATACCTGGGAAACAGAAGCAAGTCAGCAACCTTATCATGGCATGAGTAAGGAAGCTCACGAGTATACTTAATGGAACTCAAACATTTCAAAATGTCTATTTCCATAGTCTGCCTTTCTATTGATCCTTTAAATAGGTGGGTTAAAGCCCTGTTCCAAAATTTTTCCATTATGACGTCATGGAAGTGGTGGAGTTCACCATGCCGTGTATCAGAATACAAGATGCCCCTGGATTTGAAAGTGGTCAAGTGCACGAGGGCGGATCCTGCTTTTCTTGTAGGCTACAAAGGCACCCTCCATTTCTTTTCCAAATATAGAACTTCAATAGACCATCGAATGATAAGAGTTAACCCTGTCACGCATTAAACCATCAAAAGCCCTTTGGATATTGTGCATGTTTGTGTTTATGGGGATAACATATTGCCATGTGCGTTGGTGTGCAGACTAATCTCATTGAAGCCTTATCAACCTATTATTCTCCTAAGACCGTGTACAAAGGATATTACCAATCTACCTTTAAGGGAACCTTAAACCATGCAGGTCAATATGTCCAAAGTAGAACTTAGAACTTGGTCAGACAAGATGTAAATGGCAAATTAAATGAGTTCTAATACTCGCACATGAACGTCTCGGTCTTCATCAAGCAAACAAGATAATACCTTGGCATCTCTTTGTCATCTTTAAAGTTTTGAGTTGAAGGTTGAAGGTATATACTATTACAGATACAAAAAAGGACTGCAAACTCATCAGGTTCCTTACGAGTCGATTGCTAGACTACCAAAAAAGAGGACTGAGATCATCATTCATCAGGTTTAGTAAGGATGGGGAATGAACACTAAACAACACATTAAAAACCACAAAATATTACAAGTTTGTAGCAAAGTTTCAATGATGGTCTTAAGTGGCATTCGAAATCGATACCGAAACCACCAAAACTGGCAGATTCAAAACACATAAACCCTCCTGAAACTGCCGAAAACAATATTCATAGGAAAGTTTCAGAACTGATACCGAACCTGAGTTTTTGAACCTTGATATCAGTAGTACATCCATCAAAAGACAAAGTGCCAAAGGTCATTTATCGTCATTACAACTCACGAAAGGGAAACAAAAACAATCAAATGCATAACATGTCCAAGCGCACACACAAAAGGAGACACATGCACACACACTGAAAGAGTGAGAGAGAAACATACATATATGCATTCCTATGTGTGTATGAAAACTCAGATGAATCTAAGCACGTATACAAAATAGATTAAGCCTGCAGCTGTATGCATACATGTACATACAAATATAATTTGAAGTTCTAGTTTGTTATGGATATTAGGTTTTCAGTTCTTTAATATATTCAATAAACGCCTAAAGAGGAAGATTTTTTTATTATTGAAGGGAAAGATGAGGCAAGATACACAGAGGTCTGCAGAGTTGGGATAAAAGTGGCAGGAACCGATTTAGTTGACATGTGTGTTTCTAACTAGAACTTAAGAATGCAGAGGGAGTTGAATATGTCAAAATAAAAGTGCCCAGGTTGAAGTCGTGCAAGTTACTGGTGAGGAAGAGTGACGGAAAATGCTACCGGCAATTGTAAGAAGAAGGATCATTCAATAACCACAAATAAAATGGGCTTGTACCTATTATAAAGCATTTATGTGAATAATGTTTAGCTTAAATTATAACTAGCAAAGCATTAAGAATGAAAAATCGAACACCATGTTGGGTATCAAATAAAAGAAACCAAGAACTTAAAATACTTCATTAAGAATGAAACAAATCAAGAAACATACAGGTTCAGTTTGTCTGTGGAAAGCTTCAAGCCTTGACTTAAGAACTTCAGCCGTGTCATCCCTCCTCTGAATTAAGGGCTCTCCAGTAACCTATAAAAAGCAGCAAGAGAAGGTAAAAAAACAAACTAGGTGTATCAACAGAAGATAAAAGCATGATTTTAATGCCAACACAACCAAAATTATATAGATATTTAGACCTAGAACAGACAAACTTTTTGATAAAAACCATGGAAAATGAATTAGACGTCAACAATAGATAACAAAATAGCATTGCCTTAAACTATTGCAGCTTGGTAGTACCAGTTACACAGCAAATCCGTAGCTGTACCTAAAGAGAATCAAAACTCCTAGGACAAGCTGTCGAACCTTAGTATCATCTAAAGACCTTTATATGCTGGACATTTTCTGGTTTTTCTCTTCGGTTCTGTCAAAGTCCCTGCCACAGTGCCAAAATCTAGAGTTTTGGTGAGGCTTTAATCTTATATGCTTGCATTGTTCCAATACGCCGTAGTAGGTCAAAAGCCCACCCTTTTGTGGGTTGAGAGGTGGACTCGTGCAGTAGGTTTCCAGTTAGAAATCATTTCCAAATCCTGAAAATTGACGTTTGATCTCAAATTTTCTGAACTTTTAGGTCTATTTGATGCTGAATCGCGTGAGATTAACTTCCTTTTGCTGGAATCTCATTTATTTGCTGAATTTTGTTGCTAAGATCGTGAATCTTTTACTGTAAATTTAGAGTTTAGGGATTTAAGCTGGAGGATTTGGGGAAACATCTGAAAATTGCCCTAATGTAGCTGTTTTCCCCTAATTTGTTGGTTTCTTAGCATCCATATTTTATATCATTTGGTGTTAACCTTCACTATTCATATCAATTGGGTTCCCCAGGGTTATGTTATGAACAATCCTCTTATAGTGAATTTACAAATAAACCCTACTACCTTGCACGTTGGTCTCTTTTTCTCATACTTCACATATTTTGGAATTTTTTAGTCAATTAGTGCTGGTAATTGATTGTTAGATACTCAAAACTGTGTATTATGTGCTAGAAATTAGTTCACATCTGAATTTATGCTCTATACCTGAAAGTTTTAATTTCTAATAACCATAGTTTACTTCAATACCCAAATCGAGTTCATGAATCGCATACCAGGTTAGTCCAAATGGATAGTAATAACCCACCGAGCTCAAGAGTCGATATCTACAGCAAGTCCTAATCAACATAGTACTCATCGTTATCAGCAGCAGCAGCATCTCAGTCTAATCACGTGACAATGGGATCAGCCATGGTGCACGGTCATACACTGTGAAAGCTCCGACCAACAGCTATCAAACCCCTATGACTTCGAACCAAGTTCAACCAAGAGAAGAAAACACCTTATTCTAGTACTTCGAGGACCTTGGAAGGTTGATGATCCACCTATTTCTTATACATGGTTTAAGCTGTTGCAAGCAAAAACCAACCCTTACATTACCCTGGACTAGGAAGTGACTCTAGACCATAGTTTGCACTATTGGCCGATACCGATCCAACGATACCGATATGATTTGGCATGTTCCGATTTGATACCAACCGATATCGATACTGACTGATACCGACATTGAGAGTTTCTTTTCTAGTCAATTCGGCAAAAAATGAACGAAAAAAACCAATCAGCAAGGCTGTAAAAGCATAGTAAGATTTTAAAAGCATGTAAAAGAAAAAAACTTATCTATCGCAAATAAACTAATTGGCAATGGTGACTACTACTTCAAAACTACTAAGAAACAACACAACATACTTAAAATTACACCTAAATGTATAAAATATTATTTCTAAAAAATTTAATAATTATTTGCTTTATGATACCAAAAAATCCGATACTCTGATCGGAAACCGCTGATACCGCCGATCCCGCTAATCCTGATACTCCATAGGAAGGATCCGATACTGATTTTGATAGCGACAAATACCCTACTCATCTCTACAACCAAAATATGCACATGGCTCTATATATATATATATATATAAAGCTTGCTTAAATGAGAAACAATGAACAACTTCTAGTGGGCCTAATGGCTTACATCATCAATGCCAGGAACCTTTGGTGGTGCAAACTTTGAGTGGTATGTCCTCCCAGTAGATGGATGGATCCAACGACCAGTAATCCTTTCTTCCAAAATGGCATCATCAATTGCAAAGTTGAGCACCTTGTCAATTTTAGTACCCTGCCTTTGGAGCATCTGATCAAGCTGCACCGGTGCACCCAGAAAAAGGAGAGGAAGAAATTTAAAAATCATGAAGAATATGAATATCACTATCAGCAGAACCAAATATATCATATCCCTAATATAGCACAAAACTTCGCAGTAAGTATCATACTTTTAAGAGAGAACTAAAAACAAAGGTAAATGAACAAGGTACATCCTCACTCCACAATGGAATAGAGACATAATGCTTAGTTAGCCTATTTATACTATAAAAGGTTTGGATCATTCTCCTAAATCAAGAAGCACTTCCACTTTTGTTAACTATACCCTTTCACACAATTGGATTTCAAGTCACAGAAAGGTAAAACAGAGGTGCCAAAAATTTGGATGTACTTGGTATTGCTGCAAACAAGGACAGGCCATAAAAGTACCATGAGGAAAATGAATCCAGCAAAGGAAGCAGTCATATCCATTACATGACGGACTTAGTAGTAGCTACATTACTTTAGGCAGCAAAACTGAGGATCAAAGTTTGAACAAATTGAGAAGACTATCATTCCAAATTTCTAAATATAGGGACATTACATTTATATGTCCTAATTAACTCTAACTAGTGATATTCACGTGCGATGCACGTGAAAAAGAATTTTTTTTTCTTGATATAATTAAATAATTAGATAAAAAATAAAATTATATTAAAATAGTTTAAATATAAATTTAATTAAACAAATTTATATTTATATTTTTAGAATTTTGGATATATATTTCGATAATATCATTTAGTTGGTTTAAATTATATAGGAATTTAAATTAGATAGAATTTTAAAAAAAATTACGTGAGGGTAAAGAATATACACATGTGACATTTAAAAGAATTAAAAAAAAATTATGTTGCGGATTTATATGTATCTTTGAGCCGTTTCCAAGCTGCATTATATAATAGAAGAAGTTTGGCCCTTCCTTTAAAATCAAGTAATAAACCTTTCCCCTTTAGATTGCAATGATACTGTTTCACAGAAATAGATTCCAAGTGACAGAAGAAGGGTGAACAATTTAGTTGCTAAAAATGTGGAGTGTATAAGGTATTGCTGAAAGGATAGATCATAGAATAAGTGTAAAAGTATTATTTTGTCATTCACAACAATATACATATAAATCTCTTAAAAAGTGATTTTAATATAAAGATGTGCTCATTGACCATTTCAACAGTAAACAAACCCAAGTCATTCCTTAGTTGGGTGCCATCCACATGTACTATTATTTCAAATTTTGCGTAAAAAAGGAAGAAGATATGACAAGAGTTCCACGCATTGTAAAAGTTTTAGTACAAAAAAAGGTTTACAAACCTTTTCTGCTTGAGCAACTGTCCTTGGGAATCCGTCAAGGATGAATCCTTTCTGACACGATGGCTTCTTCATAGCTTCATCAATGATTCCAACCACCAAGTCGTCTGACACGAGATCTCCCTACAAAGACCAGAGATTAAAAAACAGCCATTAATATTAAACCAAATCAAAAGAAATTCACTACAAATCTTAAAGCAGTTTCCTAGGGAAATACCTTGTCCATAGCCTCCTTAGCTTTAATCCCTAAAGGAGTCTTAGCAGCAACAGCAGCCCTCAGCATATCACCCGTAGCCAAATGGCATAAGCAATATTCATCCTTTATAATAGGTGACTGAGTCCCCTTGCCAGATCCAGGTGGACCTGCCATTGCCAAACAAAAATCATTATCCCACGCAAGTTAGAGTTGCAAGATACTTTACTATCAACAGAAACAAAGAATGGGAAGGCACTAGATAATAAAAACTTTGAATATGATATCTCTTGAAGAAGTGTTCAGATGTTCTAGTTTATTGCTTGATTTGGAGATAAGTTGGCTTTAACAATGACCAACACTCGACCATAACCTCTCTCATATTTTCCAACTGCAACATGCCTGCTCTTAGAATTTGTAGAAGAACAGAAATATAGTATACATATAGTACAACTTATGATAGGTAGATTGTGGAGCCCCTTTTGGCTTCTTTGAAGATCGAATGATGACGAGAGAGAATGAGAAAGAAAATCAAGGAGGGAGCACTTAGACATTTCACTTTGAGTACGGGGAAGTCCGCGGGGAGGAATTCCTCCAGACATATTACCAACTTTTAGGCCATAAAAGTTGACAGTACATATGAAGCTGCTAGCAAGATATTATTTCAGATACGAACTCTTATTCTTATTTATAACTAGGTCAGACCATAACCTCTCTCATATTTTCCAACTGCCCCATATCTGCTCTTAGAATTTCTAGAAGGAAAAGAAATAATACACATATAGCACAACTTATGATAGGCTAGATTGTTGATCCCCCTTTTTATTTATGACCAACTTTTAGGCCGCAAAAGTTGACGGTAAATATGTGAACTTTTCTACTCATTTATATTAGACATGCCAATTGGTAGGAGGTCCAAATGCAATCCGATCCAAATTAAATTGGGATCCAAAACAAGTTGGAATGAGTTATGTTATATACCATGCCGCCACCATACCAAAACTCTTGAGCTATGACAAGGGTTTGGGGCATAGTTTGCAGTATCGGCCGATACCGATACGGTTTGGCATATCCCGATCCGATACCGACCGATATCCGATACTGACCGATACCAACATTGGTAAGGTTGTAAAAAATCGTTAGTCGGCCGCTAGTCGGTTTGCGGGGACTAGGGATTAATCGGAATAATCGGGGACTAGTCGGATTAATCGGTTTGATTTTTTAATTATATATATATATATATATATATATATATATATATAGTGTGTGTATGAAAAAAGAAAAAAAAAATTAGAAAAAAAAAAGTAAAACAGATAGGACCGATGAGTTGTTGACATGTAGGTATATGTGGTCCCCACCCTATGACCTTACGATGTCCAGTGGGCTGACCAAAGGGTTATGGAAGTGTGAACTTCTACATCAAAAAAATAATCACAGCAGGAGCCAAACTCCCATCCACGTGTCCCCTTCCCCACCACTACACTACTAATATATCCACCCACCAAACTCCCATCCCTCCCTCTCCCACAAACCATAGCCTTCTCATCAGAGCCAGAATTGGAGGAGAATAATAATCACAGCAGCAGCAGCAGCAGCAGCAGCAGCAGCGGTCTGGTCGGCTACTCCAAGTTCGTCCGGTCCAACCTCGGTTCGTCCGCTTCCCGATCCACTCCTTCCACTTCGTCGAGTTCTGGTCAGCTACTCCAAGTTCGTTCGATTTTTATTTTATTTTTAAATGAGCCCTAGTCAGCCAACTAGGGGCCGATTGGTCGGCCGAAGAGCCCTAGTTGCCCGACTTGACCCGACCAAGGGTCCTGCTGACTAGTCCCGCCACATAAAGGCCAAGTCAAGTCGTCGGCGGCCGACTGTCGACTAGTCCCTGACTAGTCAGCCGCCTAATCCGATTTCTGCAACATTGAACATTGGGGGTCTCTTTTTTGATTAATTCGGCAAAGAAAATTGAACGAAAAAAGTCTAATCGACAAGGGTGTTAAAGCATAGTAATATTATAAAAGAAGAAAACTTATCTATTGCATGTAAATCCATCGACAAGGGTGACTTCTTTTTCCGTCAATTACGAAACTACTAAGAAACAACACGAAAAAAACTTAAAATTATGCCTAAATATACAAAATATATTTTCTAAAATGTTAATAATTTATTAATAATTATTTGTTTTCTGGTACCAAAAAATGCGATACTCTGATCCGAAACAACACATACTGTCATTACCGCCGATCCCAATACTCATAGGAATTGTCTGATACCGATTCTGATACCGATACTGAGAACCTACTTTGGGGTTATATCTTTATATTATTCAACATGTCCCCCACAAGTCTAATGCCCAATTTATTGGTTGAGAGCTGGATTTATGCAGCAGAATATTTTTTATAAAATCCACTTAAAATAGCATTCCAAATGATATTTGGACCTGGGTACCTCTAGAGTAATGTTTAAGGTCCCTGCCACTAACACCAAAACCCTAGAGTTGTAACTTGTAATGAATTATGAGGGCTCAGGGCATTATATAATTCAACAAGTTCATAGTACATTTCTCCGTTTTAAAACCGAAAGCAGACTGCCAATGTCAAGCAGATCTATTCATACTTCCATGTTCATACATAAACTAATTATATGCCTACATTGATTTAACTGAAGAATAAACACAAGTGATTTGGATATACCATTCTTTTGTTTTCTTGTTTCTTACTTTTGTGGGAAACCAATGTTTATTAAATATTAAAATGCTTTATAAAAACTCATTATGTAAACCAACGGGGTAAAATTATATTGATTGGAGGCTCCAAATCTTCAACTCATCACAAACTCATTTGTATGAGCGTATATTAAATTTAGCTGCTCAAATACCTATATTTGAATGTTTAATAGTGATTTTGATGTATAATACCCGCATGGAAGTCACGCAAAAGGGCCCGTGGTGGTGGTTATCTATCACATGGGAAGTGTCAAGCCTATCATGCAGGATTAGCTCTAACCAAACAGCCAATCATGATAAGTGATAAGATTACTTTCCAACCCGATTCCCTTCTTTATTATATATAATCCATCTTTGGCATTTGATCCCCGCAGCTCATTAATCAGTTTCGTAGTGGGGATCGACGGAAAAGGAATCGAAGCGTTGGCAATGCTTCTTCTGCTCTTTTTTACCATCTTATTTGCTCCCTGGGATGTCTGGCAGCAGACACCAGCAACATGTTTTTTTATACTTGCCCAGATACTATTTTTATTCGCTCCCCTGGACACCGGCAAGTAGAAAGAAAACCATGTTGCCGGTGTCTGCTGCAAAGCAAGGTTCAAAGTATCGGTACCGGAATCGGTATCGGACCATTCCTATGAGTATCGGGATCGGCGGTATCGGTAGTATCGGCGGTTTCGGATCGGAGCATCGAATTTTTTGGTATCGGAAAGCAAACAACTATTAGTAAATTATTAACATTTTAGAGAATATATTTTATACATTTATGCATAATTTAAAGTATTTCCAGTATTGTTTCTTAGTATTTTTGATATTGAATGAAATAGTAGTCATCATTGTCGATTGATTTATATGCGATAGATAAATTTTTCTCTTTTATATGTTTTTACAACCTTACTATGCTTTTACACCCTTGCTAATTGGTTTTTTAATTCAATTTTTTTTGCCGAATTGACCGAAAAAGAGACCTCTAATGTCGGTATCGGTGAGTATCGGATATCGGTCGGTATCGGATCGGAACATGCCAAACTGTATCGGTATCGGCCGTATCGGATCGGTATCGGCCGATACTTTAAACTATGCTGCAAAGCATCCTGGGGAGCGAATATGAGGACGAAAAAGAGCAGAAGCAGCACTACTTTCCAACACGAGACTTTTTTCGTCCATCACTACTGCAAAACCAAAAACCAATTGATGGGCTGCGGGGATCAAGGTCCCAAGATGCATTCCTCATGGTATTTCCAAGGACCAAGGTTATTATCCTTTTGCTTGGGAGAACTTTAGATACTTTAGAGGAACCCATAGCAATTCCCTGGTCATCTCCAAATGGGAAAGTCCTTTCACCAAGGATCCTGGATATGCAATAGACTGGGGATTTGGGAGATGAGACGGTATATTTCTCATCAAGAGAAGGCAAGATCCTGGAAGCACCAGCTGTAGCCAGACCTTCCTTCTACAGCTGGAGGAGACACAAGACGTGAGAGAAAAGACTCACTCAAAGAGGAGAGCAAAATGGATCAAAGAAATGGCCAAAGATTTTCAAGCCAGCATCGAATGGATGGAGATAATCCAAGATGAAGAACTCAAGGACCACAAAGAAAATAGGAGATTCCTTCATTTATCAGTTTCAAGCTACAAAGCGCAAACACTTAAAAATCAGTACCATGTCTGTGTAGAACACATACACATACTCTAACATACATCATGACACTTGAACATTGGCTTCATTTCTTAGTCGCCTTTTATGTATCTTGTCGAATCATATCTGTGACACATTAAAAGTGGTTTTTACGCTATTTCTAAATGCACTTATTAGGAAAAGGATGGGCTTTTACTATTCATGAACCTTGATTCACCAAATTTCTACTCTAGTCCCCCAAAAATCAATGTCAGATCCGTGCCGGTTACATATTCACACAGTCTAAACTCTAGAATACACAATGACACTCCAGCATTTGCAATGTTTCCTTGCCACCATGTCCATATCTTAGTCTTGCCATATTTGTTCCGTATAAAATTGATTTTGTAAGCCATTTCTAACCTCATTTTTTTATGAAAAGTGCAGGCTTTTATTACTCAAATCTGAACCTTGGTTCACCAAATTTCTACAAGTCCCCAAAACTAACCTATTTCTACACAAGTACCCAAAATCTACCATAATTTTACATAAGCCTCCCAAAATCTTGTTATTTGCTTATAAGACCGTCATACAATGTAGATTCTGAAAACCTAAGTAAACAAAAGTTGCTCACTATAATCAAATTATGCGCAAATTAGTACAAAATTAAGTTCACTTCTATGTGAAATTAAACACTTTCCTTGATGAACAAAGAAGAAGAAGACTTTTTTTGTAACTCAAACCTGAACCTTGATTTACCAAAAATAAATATACATCCTGTCAAGTTAGTTTTGCATAAGACCCTTGGTTCTACCATATTTCTCCATAAGTCCTCAATTTTTGTTCTTTACCTAGAATTCCCTCAAACAATGTAGATTCAAAGGACATATGTAAACAAAAGTTAATCATGTACCAAATTGTACGCAAGCAATTCAAATTATGCAATTTCATGCAAAAATGGATTTTCTCGCCTTGTCGCATTGTCCATATTTTGCCGTTTCATATTCGTGTCCATGAAACAAAGGTGGGTTATTTCTAACTGCATTTTGTTTACACAATCTATTCAAGTGTCCATTTCTTTCCTTTGTGTTCACGTCCGTAAAACATAGGTTACTACTCTATTTATAACTGAATTTTTTGACAAAAAATATGGCTTTTTAGTTTATACTACTAAAACATGAAAACCATGAATCACCAAAATATCTACACATCCTATCAATGGAATTTTGTACAAAAGTCCCTCAGTTCTACCATATTTCTACATAAGTCCCCCAAAAATCTTGTTAGTTTCTTAGAAGCACCTCAAATAAGGTAATTTCAAAGGACTTGTGTAAACAAAGTTAATTCAGTACCAAATAATTATGCAAATAATTCAAAAAAACAAGCATCTTTATGCTTTGTCCATATTCAGTCACTTTACTACTCAAACATGAAAATCTCGATTCACCCACTCAAATAATTCAATAATAGGGGTGAGCATTATTCGGGTTTGGACCGAGAACCGAACCAAATAAGACATAAAGATTCGGTTCGGTTTTGGAAATACTGAAATTCCTTGTTCGGTTTCTGTTTTGGGTTTATGTCCAAAACTGAAAACCGAATAAGACTTGTGCAATTATATAATTACCCTAAATCTTATACATACCTTTTGATTAAAAATGTGTCTATTTTTGTGTATATTTTGAAGTTAACAATTCTATATATTTGTTTTAAAGTCCAAGTTTGGTAATTTAATAACCAGTCCAACTTTGAAATGCTACATACATAAGTATAAAAATTATATTTTTTTAATATAATTTAATCACGATCCCAACTTTGGGTCCAGCACATTAAACAAAAAGAAATAACCCAACTAAATAAACTGAATTAATTATCGATTCGGTTTGCGGTTATGGCTAATTTCGGTTCAGTTTCGGGTTTGGATTTTAGAAGTTCAATTTAATCGGTTTTGACTATTTTGGTTGGGTTGAAACCTAATAAACCAAACGCTCACCACTATCAATAAGCACACACTCTATTAAGGGAATTTTGCACATTAAGTCTCCCAAGATCTCGTTATTTGCTTACAAGTCCCTCGGACATGGTAGATCCAGTACACATGTACGCAAATAGCACAAAAAGGAAGGATTTTTACGCGAAATCAAACACGAACAAGGAAGGGATAGTTGAAATTTTATTACCGATGAGAATCAAGCGCTTGTCCGGCTTCGAAGAGCATTTCATCCGGCGGAGCAGCTCCGTCATCAGATCCATCGTCGGCACGTCCTCCAAATTAGGGTTAGGGTTCGTCGCCATTTTCTTTCTCTCTCTTTTTCCTTTTTTTCGTTGGATTTGGTACAGTGTTCCAATGACGACGACGAAGAAGAAGATGATGGGAGGTAGGGAATTTATTTTGTTTAGGAGAGCGAGACGGAGCTTTCAATTCAACGAACCTTCAATTCAACGTTTGGGATTACAAAAACGAACCGACGGTGTTTCCTGGCCGTTGGATGGATGGTTCTTTTGTCAGTCAGTCCAAGTCGCTTTGGTCACCCCACCTAACACGTCATATTACCGAACCTTAATGTTTTGGTTGGTTACACCAACCCATGAAAGTTATGGCTTGATTGCTTGAGAATTTTGTAATAAGATAAGGTGTGACCATCATAACAACCCTCTCTTTTTCTTTCACAATATCTATAACCAATTTATTCTATATATGGCAACTGGTCGGATCGGTTTGGCTCAGGTCGGATGTAATCGGAAGTAATTTTGACTCAAGAATATTTAGGGTCCAAGAAAATCAGACACGGTTGACCCTAGTCTCATGAAACCTTGGCTGAAATCTTCAGAATTTTTTGTCGGTCCAATCGATTTCACATTTTTTAATCATTTGATAATTTAGTTAGACCTTTCGGACTTGTCGGATGTTACGGACAGCAGTACTATGTAGAGGGTGGTCAATAGTGCTCGAATATGCAATTTCACATCTATATATTTGAAACTGGTGGAGAGCAGAAGGCATAATGAGATTTTCATATACACATGGTCGTCTAAGTAAAACATTGTAGGATACATCTACATCAATCACATTGCATGTGACCTCTGTACGCAAATCGTCTATTTGACATTTGAGGTGAATCTTCCCTAAAGGGTGGCTTCGTCCAGCATTGAAGCCAATAATGGAGTGGCTGCAAGTCTGTGCATCGGGATCCCCATAGACTATAGCAAGCTCTATGTATGATGCTGAGTGAAGAGCCTGAATCGATGTGCACCCAGTCCACTTGATAGTACCGATATAACCGGTATAGTACAATGGCATATCATGTCGGTTGTTCTTCAATAACATATCTTCATGTTGGAAGGCTATGTTGGATACACGCTCTTTCACATTGTGACAATGAGGGCAGGCTGCAGGACCTTCCGTAGGTGTCTGGACTTACGTCAGATAAAAGTTAGTGTGCAGTAACGCTTCTCTTAGTGCATCTCTGATATCCTTAGAGAGACGGAGGAGCTCATAGATGGACAGTCGAGCTGGAGTATTGGCAAGATGAGCTAATATATCAAAGTTGTATGGCTTGTCAAGTCCCTGAGGTAGAGTCTTTTTCAAGGATTTATCAAAGCGCACATCCTTTTGTTTGCTTTTATCCATCGTTGGCACTTTGGTGTACTAGTTTCATCTGCGAAAGGTGATACATCCTCCTGGATTGGGTTATAAGTCCGCAAATAAGTTTTACCGAACCTAGTTTATGCCCAAAGTGCTTCATCTTGAACTGAAGAATCATGAAGGACCATGTTACATGGGTTTCTTATTCCTCTTCTATTTGTTTTTGGAAGTAGGAGGATCACCCTCCTACTGTTGGTCTTTGTCACGACCCGCACCCGATGTAGGGGCACAAGTACCTGGATACGTCTAGCCTACGCCGCAGCATCGACGGTAGAACGTTGTCTAGGTCTACTATACTATCTATAATAATAATTCACAATATATATTTTCATCTTAATATCAATATGAATACTCAATCACAAGAATCTATAAGAAAGAAACAACACACGAATATGATATAAAGAGAAACAAGAAATAAGAGTCAATATACAACTCACGATAAGTCTAGATGCTATCAATATCCCAAAGAATCTCAAAATAGGAATATAAAACTAATGTCATAGCTGGGGACAAATCGAGTACAAATAAACTATCTAACTACTGAACTACAGCTAAAGCATCCTCGTTCTCAACTGGTATGAGTCCCTCCCGAGTCACAGACTCTAGCTCTACACCTACTACGTCATGTGGTAGTAGGGTACCACTCCTCTAAATCATCTGAAAAAATATATCCAGTCAGGATTAGAGCGAAGTACATCTCTAACAGCAGTTCCAATAAATGATAAAGACTATGTAACAGCAAATAGGAAGAAATACAAGATAAATAGAGCAAGAGCAAAAAAATATACAAGATATGAAATGCTGTAAATAAATATAAGAACAAGGTGTATCATATACAAGAGTCAAAAAAATATAACTAGCTATATGAGTGAGTACTAGCTACAACATGTGATCAGCTTGGGAACTTGAACAAGGATTATGGCCTGGTTAATCATACGTGCGGTGTATGTGTCACGTTCCAGAACCAGAATAGTGGAGAGCGGGGGAGTGACTCAGCCAACCACACCTTACGAAATACCGAAGTAACCCGCAATGTGCTAAGGTTGTCTAGAGACAAGGGGGTGCATACTACAATTAAGTCACCTAGGGTCAAGAACATCTATGTCTCAATCATCAACCAAGAAACAATAAGAATGAACATGTAAGATAAAACAGTTAGGCGTCCCTGACGCTCTATCAGAATGATCATGAAACTAGTTATACAGGATGGTACACTAGTACATTGTCAAGAGTACATGACTGTAAGTCAGCCGCAGTCTGAATAATATATGTCACGTCCCGCTCCCAGAATACTGATAAATACGAGAACTGACATGGCCAACCGTACCTTACAGAATGCCGAAGTAAGCCGCAATGTGTTTAGGTTGTCTAGAAGACAAATTGGTGAACTCTAGCATGCTATGACGTCAATCCTAAGGCCGACAAATCCTATAATCTCAATCCAATAACACAAGTACAAGAATATATCATACATGAAAGTAAAGAGGCATCCCAAATTATATGTCATATATGATCATGAAGCTAATGAATACAAAATGTTGCATTAGCAGAGTTTAAATATACATGATAATAATATACCAGTCATGGTCTAATATATACATCATGTTGACCGCAGTCTCAAAAATATAAGGATCTAACTCTACCCCTTGCTAAACACCACAAAAGAAGTAATCAATACGAGGGGTGGAAGAAGGAAACCCACTCGCGAGCTTCAGCCGCAGTCCTACGAGTGTGAGCCATCTTGCTGAAATCGCGGTGGATTCGATTTCTCTTCAGGGTAACCTGGCCATGCAAAGCCAGTGGGGTCAGAATCCCAAACAACAAGTACCACAAGGGAGCTCGAGGTGATAGACCAACCACATCACAAAATAAGTAGAAAGAGACATAAAAGAAATAAATGTAGATCAAGACTTGTACGGTACCAATGTACTTGTCTCAACATAATACAGGAAAAACTGATAATAAGTGCAGAAAATAAAGTAAAGCGACGAGCGACAAGAGAGCATAGGAACTACTCTGGATCGGGACCACAACCCTTAAACCAAACAAGGACCGGGGTTGCAGACTTTCACCCGAGCAGAACTTAGCACCCTAACCACGCGCCAGGAAAAAATGAAACTAGAAGAGCGAGCTATACAAATAACAACCATCCAATTCACGACCAAACATGCCTACGACTTGTTATAATTAACTAACTAGGGTTATCACAAGCCCTAATTACTAGAAATGCATTGTTAAGAATATTGCTACCACCGGCACTGCAGTCAACCCGGATGGCCAAGGGTACGCTTGTCTAGTAAATTTAAATACACATTCAACCATACAACAATATAACTTATTACTTATCACAAAAAAAAATTAAATTTATAAGCATAACATAAACTTGTGAATCAAAAACTAGTCTTGTAAACATAAACTTGTCTTATAATCATAAATTTTTCTTGTAAATAAATACTTGTCATATAATGTGCCACAGCACGCGTGAACTTGGTCAGTCATAGAGCCCTTGCCTAGCAGGGTTGTCCATGCCGCAAGGGGCCTTGGGGATCGGGGTAGCCGGTAGCGCAATATTCTTTCCTCCAAAATGCTCTAGGTAAATCTTATCTTGTTTAATCATTAATAATTTATTTCAAGTTCTCGAGTCGTGGACACTTGAGAACTCCCTAAAATGATGAATCACGAGTACGAGCTATTCATGAGTTATCGTATTCACGACACGCGATACATTGGACAATGCTCACACTTGATTGTCTGATGCCAAATGCAATAGATTTTCATACACAATTATTTCCATGGTGTCGTGAGGATTGTGAACTTGTACATAAACTTGTCTTGTGAACTCATAAGCAATATTTGTCTGGTATCATAAACTTGCATCAACATAAGGAAGCACACAACAAAAATTACTAAAATAAATTATTAATCAACAGGGAACACAAAAATGCACACAAGAATTTCCTGGCCGCATACGTCCACTGACCGCATGGACTCACTGGCCGCATGCACCTACTGGCCGCATGGACTCTCTGGCCACATACACCCACTGGCCGCATGGACTCTCTGGCCGCATGCGCTCATTGGCCGTATGGACTCCCTTTTGGACTTAGCAAATTTTTTATTCATTCAGCGAGTGAAAGCATAAGGTGGTTCAAGGACACTTGTATAAATAAGCAGTCATGCGTCCAACAAGATGGACGCATGCTGTCAGTATGCGGCAAAGTTTAGGCCGCATAACCCTCTCGGGACGCATGGCACTCTCGGCCGCATAGCTCGCTGGTCGCATGAAAACTTCATCTTCTCCAACAGCAAGTTCAGTCATGGCCGAAAAGCTCCAAAAACTAAAAAATTGTTCTTCATAAAAACTCTATTTTAAGTCCAAATCAAGTAAATCTGTCACGACCCACACCCAGAATTTGGGCATGAGCCGTGGGTACGTCCAGCCTACGTCGCAACATCGGCGGTAGAACGCTGTCTAGGTCTCAAACATAATACATCATGTCAATAGTCTCAAGTCCATACGGAGGACAATGATAATATGAATCCACAGTTTTATAAATATACTCAATCACAAGCTATATGAAAGTAATTGGCACGATGAGAAAAGAGAATAAAGAGTTCTATCATAAGTCAACACAAATAAGTACATCACAAATCCTGAGTCTAGATGTCCTCAAAACCACAAATAATAATACAGCTCAAATCTCAGTCTAGTACAATAATACATGAATAGAATAGTCTAAGTGCATGCAGGAAGGATCTCCTCTAGGATAGGCAACTCCTCTGGGATTTCTGGTGTAAAATCTCCCTCTAGTCCCGGGCCGTAGTGGGTGGGGCAAAAATCCTCCAAGTCCTCTGAAAATGTTATCCAGTCAGGATTGGAGCGAAGCACAAACACTAAACAGCAGTTTCATTTATGTTGACAAAAACTATAAATCAGTGTAAGGAATACAAGATAAATAAATGCTGGAAATATAGAGTACTGGAGAATATGAAATAGGCAATAGAACATCTAGCAATGAACAATATACAATGAATGTTAGAATAAGTAGATCTGAAATAAAGAATAAACATCTAGCTAAGTGTTTGAAATATCAGTTTATTATGTGATCGGCTTGGGACGAGATCAGGCTGGTTACATATGATTATCTATGATTCATGTAGGTCAGACTAACCATCTGGTTAGCTATGATGCATGTAATGGTCAGGCTAATCATATATAACAGCTATGAAGCATATAATGGTCAGGCTGCACCCGACGTGAGATGTGGGGTGAGCTATGATGCATGTAGAGTTTGGATATGATCACATAATCTACTAATAGTTCCCCATCCCCAGCTAGCACGATGGATTCCAATTACGACTCCTCATGACAGGGATCTAGGGTGCTAACCCGTGTATCCACAGTGTCAGAATCAAGTATGTAATACAACTAGATTTATAGAAGTAATCAACAAAAGCGAAAACTGTCAGAGAATGTACTCGCCTGTGGTCCCGAGGAAAATGCGAGGATCGATGTCCAAGATAAAATCACAGTGACCTAATGATAAAATATAATGTAAAAATACTGACATAAAAGAACAAACATGTTTAGCTAATTAAATGCGAGGCCTCTAGGTCAATTCTGAGGTTTACTGGTCAGTACTAGGTTAACTTGTCCATTTACATATCATAATAGTCCCTTTTGGACAAAACCTAACTAAACTAGTCAAATTCTCTATCATACTAAGGTATCTAGTATAATACTAGCTACTATTATATACTATATGTCATTTGTGTATAATAACTCCTATACATATAAATTCTATAACTTGTCTAGTATTTATATGTATCATATCTACCTTGTATCTATATACATAGACATCTAGGTCAGTACCCCTTGGTTACCCTATATATATCCTGTATTTATTACTAGATACTTAACACTCATATCCATGTATCATCTTGACACACACTTACTGAGACACACACAGCTACACAGGTTACACAACACTGACCTACACTCACACACAGCTCACACTGGTTTCACATTGGCACACACATAGAACTACTGATACACAGTCACACACAGGTTCTTAATTCCTATACTGTACAAAGCCCTAACACTGAGACACTGGTTCACAGTATCAGTTAATGGGACACTGATACACTACACAAGTTTCTCACAGGCATTCTCACTCACAGGTATACACACTACCACACACTGATACTCACAGGTTCTCATATACTCAACACTCACTCACAGGTCAGTATACACAACACTCACTGGGACTTTCATACTGATACACACAGTCACTTAAGTTCACTCACACACACACACACACACACACACACACTGGTATACACTCTCAGGTATTCACACTGATTGCTCACTCATACACACCCAGACACTCACACAGGTTGACACACAGCTACACATAGACACATTAGAACTAACACACTGAACCCTCACCCACAGCTCACTGATATACTCTCAACACTTACTCACAGGCACACATAATACACAGAGATACACTCACACAGGTTCTAACTTCACAGGCAGACATACACACACATAGGCATGCACAGTTACACTCACTGCACACACAGAAACAACTCACACACACAGGAATCTCACCCAGTCATACACTGATACATGGATACACTCTAGAACTAACACAGTTTCACTCACAGATACACAGTGGCACTCATACACTGCTATCAACACTGGCAGGAACACACACAGGTATGCATAGTTTACTGATACTCAGACCTACACACAGAGACATAACTCTAAAACTGACTGACACTGTGATACATAACATATTGCTCACTGCTACATTATGACACAGGGTTATACACACACAGCCATTCACTCACACAAGGCTACACTGACACTGGCCTGCACTAAGACACACTGGCACTCACACAGTGATACACACTGGTATATACACAGTCTGAACTACACAGTCTGATACAAGGACACACACACACATTGTCACATACACATAGGTATACACACTGGCACATACTTGCACATACATACACAGGTTCAACTCAGGCAGACACTCACTCACTGCACAAACACACAGGTAGACACTCAGATACTCACACACGGGTATACACAGACACATGAACTAAACTTCTCTGATACACCCTGATACCTAACACTCAGGTTCACTCACATGGATACTGAGACACTCTGAGACACACACTGACACAGGTAGACACTGCTACACAGCCCTAACACACTCCCAAAATAGGGACACACACAGAACTAACGAAATACCCGAATGTGCACAGAATTCCCAAATACACAGTGATACAAAACACCCGACTACACAGTGGAAAAAAACCAAACACACAACACCCCAACCTACCTATACATATATGCAATATCTACGTATATAGATTTGTGTATATCAAGTATGCAGAATTGAACACATCAGATAGATAAATCCCTAATAAATATTTCATCGAGCACTTAGTGTGCTGAAATCGAACTCATACACAGAACTTCTGAAAAACCCCAAACAAAACCCTAAAACGAGATCTGAACCTTCACGTTGGGGATGTAAACGGTCCACTAGCAAACCCCTAGGGTTAGGGTTCCTAAAATTTGGGGGAAAACACCCGTAGGTACACCAAAACCCTAATTTCTCCTAGGTCTTCATGTAGAACCCTAGAAATCGAGATCTATACAATATGGTGGGTTCCTAATGGCCAAACACAAATGAAAAACAGAAATTAAATGGATTAAATTCGGGTTTTACCTATTGGGAGATGGTTTCCCAATGAAGGTTCTCTTTCTCCAAGTCTTCTTGGTCCAAGCTCCTTGATTCCCCTTTGATGGAGGAGGAAGGTGAATGCCTAGGGTTTGATTCTGAAATTTGTGAGGTGAGGGAATAGTTTTTCAAATGGAGGCTAGGGTTAGGTTTTCTTCATGAAGAAATAGGTTGAGGGAGGCTCCCCTTCATTATATAGGCTAGGGTTAGGGTTTCAAATGCAAGGGTTTAATTAACCCTCCATGTTAAGTCATGAAGAAATTAATTTACTAGGGTTTAGTCATTTCTAGGGTTTGAGATTCTAAACCTAAAATCAAAATTTAGGGTTTCCCTAAGGCTAGATTACAAGTTAGGGTTTAGCCATTAGGGTTAGACCTAATGGGATTTTAGGGTTTAACCTAAAACCTAATCATCAAGAACACCTCTTTAATACTTAATAAACTTAACACACTAATTATTTACATGATCAAATTAAAAAGGAGAAATTACACTAATGCCCTAATCTGGAAATGTGGTAGTGACAAAATCAAAAGCCAAGATGCTCGAAATAAAATGCTCTAACATATGGAACAACTAGTTTTAAAAAACATTAAGTTTTAGTAGATCAAAACCAAGAAAAACTTATAGAACACATAAAAATCCTAAACTTGAAACTCAGATCTACAAAAATTTATATATCAAAATCCAAAACTCCAAGAACTAAACATGATCAGCAACTCAAGGGGAACATTTTCCATCAAAAATATTTTTAAAACAACAACATATATAAAAATCCAAAAATCCAAGATTTTACCATTGAGCAAGATGTATTTGCCTAGGATGGCTCCTAGCCTCTACCTCTCACGGTACAAGTCTGTCACGCTCCAGTCCCAAAATATCGAGGGACTGGCCATGAGGAAATGGCCAGCAACACAACTCTAATGGGCAAACCCAATTTAATGGACTCGTTAGAGTGCACTTAAGCTGTAATAATTATCAATACAAGTCTTCACCATCTATCTCAGTATAATTCTAATCTCATCCACAGAAAGTAAACACAATTCAATATGATAGACCAGTCAAGATAATAGATAAAAGAAAATAGTCCCATCTTCAGGTCCAAATAAGTAGTGTCTCGGGGAATAATCCGACAAAATAAGAAAAGAGAATAACACCAATACATATGTCCATAAGTCCATATATGAGATAACAATAAGCATAGATAACTTAATAAGTAACTGAGTACTCAGAAGAAATCCTCTGGCACAACCTCGTCCTTTGGTGTCAATACTGCTCCAATGTCAGCTTATCTCCCGTAAACCTCGGGGTAATCCTCCTTTGATGTACCTGGGGACATAATCCGGATCTAGGTCCTCAGGGGACATAGCAAGGTACAAGAAACATTCAATAAAAATAAAATATAGTAAATAAAAATAGATCCTTAGTGCAAACTATGTAACCAGCTTTATAAAATGCAAATGCGAGCATCACTAGTACTCAGGCTGAGACCACTACAGGCTTTGTGTCGGGGAGCCCATAGCAGCAAGTAATATCATGTATTCCAGTAGTATAGTATATATATAATCAACCTGTAGCCTGTGTGTCTCTTCCCACCTAATGTAACCTCACGTCTCATGTCCACATTGTCTCATGTCCATAACACGCAAGATCATGACCTCTAGCTAGTACAACGAGTCATAATAATATCTCTATAAATGCAAGTTGTATATCACAAATCCTATAAGCCTACACAAAATCACCATGAACAACTCAAGAAAGATTCTGTCACATAAAATAGTATCAAATGTTCTATGGTATGACGTACTTGGTAAAGCAAGCATGTAAAAAATAGGATCGTAGAATCAACTCTCTAAATGATGTTATACGACTCCGTGTACGACGTCGACACCCGAATCTTGTTCGGATGCTGAGCAACGTCTCACGATCCTAGGTTGAACAGGTACATCACAGAAGTATATATATAGAAATAACACAAGCAAATAATATAACAGAATCTCTACAGGTTTGGCAAGGTACAGTTGTCTGGGTTCTGCACTCCGTCAATTGCTCCTGTAAAAGTAGAATCTCCAAGTACGTCTTCGGATGATGTAATAAACATCACCAATGCTCTCAGAATACTTGAAATAGCTATGATTGACTACCCATAAGTCCAATTTGGACACAAGACATAATTGACAGTTTTTGGGTCAAAGCGGGGTCCACATGTGGCCCACTTCGCACCAAAAAATGTGTCAAAGATAAGGTTCTCCAAATTAAGCAAACTTAGTGTCTATGAGTCCAAAACGATGGCATAAAACCAACGAAACTTCTAGAACTGGATTCCAATGAGCCGATCACGAAATCGCTCGTCAAGTAGAACCGTGGGGCCCGCAAAACGATGTTTCATCAACGTTTTCAGAATTGAACCAAACTTGGGTCACAGGACCAACGTAACGCTGCGAATCCGATGGGGCAAGTTTTGTTGCGAAATGATCAGCACACACAAAATTATAACAAGTGTCAGAACAGGCCGATACGGTATTTTTCGACGGATACGCGTTGATTCCGTTGTGCACGGACATCCAAATCAAGTTTCGCAAAATTTCACATGTCTACGTTAACGATACGCGTCTTTCAGTAAAATCCTCACACGACGAGTCGCCTCGTTTAGCGGGACGCACCCCGTATCGAAAAAATTTGGGTTTAAGAAATCAAGTTTTTGACGGATTTCAGCATTAAATAAAACATAGAATAATTCAAATTAAAAGAAAGTGTTTAAAAGGATTAAAACTAGGTTATGTTATCTAAATTACTGTTCAAGTAGAATTTTAAAATATTAACTAGGTTGGAAGAAAATTAGACACGAACATGGGAGGTTGGAGTAGTTTCTGATCTAAAAACTGGGTCATTTTATTTCTGTTTTGTGTCGCGATTTGCGATCGAGACAGGACACGATAAGCTAAACTAATTAAACAGGGTTCATGGGGTCATGCAGTCTTCACATAGGATTTGATGGGTCATTATTTAGTTTACTGTGTAGGAAGAAACATGGGTGAGAAGAAGAGTACCTCGTTTAGCTCTGCTGCTCAAAATTTGGGAGGGTTGTTCACGGCGGCTCGCGACAGCGGTTGACGGCGACGGCGGTGGTCGGCATTGATAGTCTGGACGTAGGGGAGATACTGGTGGTCTGGTCTCTGCTCTTGGTGGTGTTATATAGGGTGAAAGGGGTTCAGGGAGAGGAAGAGAGGGGGTCGGGACAGTTTCAGGAGGGGAAGAGAGGCGGTCGGGGGTTTCAGAATATGAAGGGGTCGGGACTGGGCGGTACTATAGTGGTAGGGATATTACAGGTACGGGTGAGTTCGGGTTTTGGGTTCAGATGGGTTTAGGGTTTTGGATGCGGGTTGGTTTGGGTGCGGTTGCGGGTTTAGGATCCGAGTTTGGTTTAGGTTTGGGTTTAGGGTTTAGGTTTAATATTAATATATTAACCATATATATATATGAATATATATAGCTATTAAAAATCGGCTGGAACCCCAAATAATTCTCAGAAAAATCTGCAATTATCTAATAATAGTTGTACACCCAAAAATATATTTACTGTGTAATATTATTAATTAATTAAATATACAAAAATATCTATACTGAATATTATATTTACTAATTAGCTAAAAAATAATAATAAATTCTCTCTTAATCACAATAATTACATAATACCAATTTAAAATTTAATTCTAAAAAATCAGGGTGTTTACAATCTACCTAACTTAAAAGAATTACGTCCTCGCAATTAAAAAAATGAAACATAACCGGTCAGGAAATGTTTGCTCCAGAAGAGATGACTTGGTTATATGACATTTGTTGAAGCACGACACAAAGGATAAGGGACCATGAACAAGGAAAAAAATTGAGAGGAAGGGTAATGGTTTTGTTCAAGCAAAACACGTAGGTAAGCAATGAAAACTTTTTCCTAGGCAATGAGAGATAAGTAACTCAAGAGTAAAGGAGTCTTATTAGAGCGAGGATCAACTACAACTTTTGAAAACTTGGGTACCACTTACATATTTCTACTCTAGACCAACAAGTTCATGCTAACATAATACTTGGTATAGGCTAGGGAATGGAACTAACAGGCACAAGCTAAAGTATTACTAGGATTATTCGTTACTATAGCTAGCTATGATAAAACTAAATCTTACCCATATTCACTACTCCTCGAGTCCGTGCCTCCTCCACTGTCATCGCAAAACCATGTTCACGTCCCTGAGCTAATGTCCTCTGCTGTTGCTGGGCCTGCTGGAAGAGTGCTGCCTGTGATGCCAAGGGTGGCCTCGGCTGATATCCTTCCGGTACTGGTGGTCTGAATCCTCCGTCTTCTGCCTGTGGGGCTCCTGGTGCTGGATAAGCTGGTCGATATGGCTGTTGGACTTGCCCGGGTGCTGGTAAAGTGGGTTGATGAACCATAGGTGTTCCTCTCCGACGCTCAGGATAATCCCTTGCTGAATGCTGACTGGATCCGCAAGCAAAACATAATCCCAATTTGCGTTTGCACTCCCTCTCAATATGGCCTACCTTGCCACAGTAGTGACAAGTAGGAAGGGATGGGGCTCGTGATGCTGCTCTCTGTGGTGGATTCATCTTGGGTCACTTTGCAGGTTCCCCGTTTGGTGCTTGAGCTGGTACTAATGCGTACGGTCTCTTCTGACTGGACTCCCGTGGATGCGCTCCATGCGTCGAGTTGCGGCAAGGACGTCCGTATAAGAAGTAGGTGCAACTGCGCCAATCAATCTCTGTAACTCCAAGCTCAAGCCCGTCAAAGAATTTCTCCTTATTCTCTTCTTCTGTCGGGATCAGTGTAGGGTCGAACAGTTGAATCAAGCATGATGCAAGTCAAGAAATTAATTCGAATCCAATATAGAGGTCAAGAATGGGTCAACAAGTGGATGAGTCCTATAATTTATTCTATCCTAATTTGCAGGCATACGCAGTTCCTTAGTTAAAACCGAAATAATATATTATCTGACCTGTATGGGCCACCACAAAAATTATGTCATATCCCAGTCCCAAAATACCGAGAGACTAGCCACATGGCAATGGTCAGCAGCACAACTCCAATGGACAAACCTAATTTAATAGACCCGTTAGAGTGCACTTAAGCTGCAATAATTATCAATACAAGTCTACACCATCTATCTCAGTATAATTCTAATCTCATCTACATAAAGTAAACATAATTTAATATGATAAACTAGTCAAGATAAAAGATAAAATAAAATAGTCCCATCATCAAGTCCAAATAAGTAGTATCTCGTGGAACAACCCACAAAATAAGAAAAGAGAATAACACCAATTCATATGTCCATAAGTCCAGATATGAGATAACAATTAGCATAGATAACTGAATAAGTAACTGAGTACTCAGAAAAAATCCTCTAGCACAACCTCGTCCTCTGGTGTCAATACTGCTCCAACGTCAGCTCATGTCCCGTAAACCTCGGGGTAATCCTCCTCTGCTGTACTTGGGAACATAATCCGAATCCAGGTCCTCAGAGGACATAGGAAGGTACAAGAATTACTCAAGCCAAATAAAATGCAGTAAATAAAAATAGATCCCCAGGGCAAGCTATGTAACTAGCTATGTAAAATGCAAATGAGAGTATCACTAGTACTCAGGCTGAGACCACTACAAACTTTGTGTCGGGGAGCCCATAGCAGCAAGTAATATCATGTATTCCAGTAGTATAGTATATATATAATCAGCCTGTAGCCTGTGTGTCTCTCTCCATCCAATGTAACCTTATATCTCATGTCCACAATGTCTCATGTCCATAACACGCAAGATCATGACCTCTAGCTAGTACAATGAGTCATAATGATATCTCTATATATGCAAGTCTTATATCACGAATCATGTAAGCTTATACAGAATCACCATTAACAACTCCAGAAAGATTTTATCATATAAAATAGTATCAAGTGTCCTATGGTATGACGTACTTGGTAAAGTAAACACGTAAAAAATAGGATCGTGGAATCAACTCTCTAAATGACGTTACACGACTCCGCATACAGCGTCGACATCCGAATCTTGTTCGGACGCTGAGCAATGTCTCATGGTCCTAGGTTGAACAGGTACATCACAAAAGTATATATATAGAAAGAACACAAGCAAATAATATAACAGGATCTCTGCAGGTTTGGCAAAGTACAGTTGTCTGGGTTCTGCACTCCGTCAACTACTCCTGTAAAAGTAGAATCTCCAAGTACGCCTCCGGATGCTGTAATAAACATCACCAATGCTCTTAGAATACTTGAAATAGCTATGATTGACTACCCATAAGTCCAATTTGGACACATGGCAGAATTGACAGTTTTTGGGTCAAAGCGGGATCCACATGTTGTAACGCCCCGCAACCGCTCGGAGCGTTACGCTGAGTCGGATTGAATAAATCAATTGCTGGTTACATTTGAAATATTGGATTTTGGGAAGAAGGATTAATAGAGTTGGTTTCAATGTGCAGATGGCTAGCGGGTTCGATGGAAATCAGGTGTTCGTTCAGAACAGTACTGAATAGCTGGATGGGAGCGATAATGCCGACTTCCTTAATCCGATCGGTCGGATGATTTGGAGAGCACGGCCTGCTCGCACGGTCATACCAGTTGAGTAGATCACGCTTTCATCGGACCACGGGTTCAAGGGATTGGCCGTATCGGCAGGACAGGATGCCTAACGGGATCAAATATTATGAGTGGGCTCTTTCCCTTCTCCTCTACTCCTTCATGCCTAATAATATGGAAAACACGTAAAAGGCTTAAACACTTGGGCTGAAACATTGGGAATCACTACACTGAGGCGTGCATAGAGTGTACGTCATTGGCTTAATAGGATTGTGGCTTAAAATGATTTACGTGTTGGTTAGTTGGAACTAGAGTTGGATAATACATTTGAGGCAGTCGGTTGGATACATTGGGATTATGCTTGGACGGTTGGAATTATACAAGTTGGAATGATACATTGAGGCAAATGGGAATATCGAGAATTTGGGCGAGCGAGTGTGCATCCGTGCACGAGTATCACTTGGTCGCTTTGTCTTGTAAAGCGAGCAGTTGTGGTTTAAAACCGAACAACTGCATCGGCGAGGGTGTTGTGCCGCTTGATGGGGCATCGTGCCACGAATAGGGCATTGTGCCACTGAAACAGCATTGGGCCATGGGATTGCTTTGAGAATGGGTGTTGCACCAATTCAGAATACATTACTGTAAAGAGGCAATGAGAATATGAGTATTTTGGTGCCTTGGGCTATATATGTTGAGGTCGAGATTTGGAATCCTTGGTTGGATATGTTGGAAGAATGGTTATGGATGCTTCGGTTGGATATTCGGTTGAACGAGTCTAGGATCGCTTGGTGGGGCGAGAATGTTCGATCCTCTCGTCATACCTACTTTCTGCATGTCACGAACAACCTGTGTACACAGGGTTTGACATTTCCTCGAAACGGCTTCCGGGGGCACTGGGACCGTATCGATCCGGAGGGAAATATTAATTTGTGCTAGTCACGATGCATTGCGGGACCTCCAGCGGGGCTAATTACCCGGGCTGATAGGGCGCGCCGCTAATGCTTGGAATATGTCCTTTATGGCTTTGCCAGTGACTTCATATAGATAAGAGTTGGCTTGCTTTTCTTTTGTTGGTTTGGCTTTCGTGTAGGCGCGGCCACCTTGCCTCGGCAAGAGTGTGCATTCGAGATTGGAATATAAACTTTGGTTGAGGATGGATATTGAGGCGAGACTGATGGTTCGATATGTTATCGTGCAAGCGATGGCATTGAGTAAGACGGGTCGGTTATATATGCTTATCGTTTGGTTTGAGATTAAATGTTTGCATGCTTAAACTGCTTTACAGCTTTCCTTAACATGTCATTCATATGCCATGAAACGAATATAGGATTCAACTAGAAAGATCACCATATAACTGCTTGTATTCACTATTTTACTTAGTGTCGGCTTAGACGAGTGGGTTATCCCGCTCACCAGTACGGTTGTGTACTGACCCACATTTGTGGGTATTATTTCAGGTACACAGGCGTAGTGGCGCTGCTTGGATATACGGGACAAGATGTATGAACTGTAAGTACCTTTGTGGGCTAGAGAAAAGAGCAAGAGCATTTTATCGTCTCCGTGGCATCGCCTTTGTGGCATTGCCTTCGGGGCATTTCATTTGGACCCTATTGTGAGCTTCGCTGCGTATACTCTGATGTGTGCTTGGTACACAATTTGGCTTCCGCTGTGACTTGGTTGTTTCGATGATAACTTTGGTGTTAATAACATCGCCTTGTACGAGCGTAACTCCAGGCTCGTACGGCATCACGTCCCGATGAGAACGATTGTCCCGCGGAAGAGCTGCAACGTGGTGATTTCACGTTCAGCAGGGACAATTGAGCTTGCGGGAGATTGGGGCATGACAGATTGGTATCAGAGCCAGGTTCATTTCTTCGGACTTGGTCCTTCGCTTCATCACAAACTCTAAAATAGCTTCCGCGTGTCGTCTAGCTCTTGACTCTACTCGGTGCCGCATTGGATATTTCATGCAATAAGTCTATATATTGCTGGTCGTGGCTGTATTTTTTATTCTTGGTTGGTTTGCCTTGGTTGGTTTTCGTAGGATCGCTTAGCCTCGTTAGGCGTTGTTGCATTCGTGCAGCAAGTTGGTTGGCATTGTTGCAATTGTGTAACAAGTTGTGGGCTTTCGTTGGGTTGGCTTGTTGTTCAGGAGATTCTGATTGCCTCGTGGATCAGTTGGTTGGGCTAACGAGATTTGGTTATGCGACATATTTTGAGTAGAAACATTCGATGGGAATGAATCGTTGCACGAGTTGCTCGTCTAGCGACTGTGTTGGATAGAAGTTGGAATTTCGACTGTGGCGCATCGGTTGAGCAGATTTGAGTTTGGCTTGAGAAATATCAGATAAGTTGGCATAAGTTGCTCGTACAATAAACGTGTGGAACCATTGGGAATTGGGTTGGACTACTTGGAATACAATCGTTCAGACGATTGCTTGTGTTGCAAAAGTATCAGACGGTTTAAGAATAGTTGGAAGTATCGAGAATGGAATATGGCACGAGTTGCATAGCGAGATTGATAGGAATAGTTGGATAATTCAAGCATTGTCTGAGTTCTGTGTCAGACTCGAATTGGGAAAGGCATGATCACACATAAGGGATGGTTCGAACAGATTTTAGATTCTGCAAGGAAATCGTAATGCGAGTAGCGACTTGATTCGGAGTGGTATATGGGATACCACCTTTTGAGCAAGGCATTGGAAAATGTTTTGGTTGGACATCAATGAGAATTGCCTGAACGGACTCGGGTAATGAGAATATAAGTTGGTTGGTGCACGTCGGCTGAGTTGGGAAGAATGAAAATGAAGTAAGCGAATATTGAGTTGAGCATATCGAGAACGGACTGATGCAAATGAAAGCATCGTTGGGCTTAAGAGATGGACGGAATCGAAATGAACAGTTGAGATACGCTTGAACGAGTGATCAGTGAATCGAATGATAGCGAGCACGAACTACGATTTTGGGCAACGCATTTGAGTTGTTGGTTGAGTAATAAAACACGATTTGGTTTGGAGGGACAATGCGATGGATTCACACAAACTTGAAGGATTTTGGATATTGCTGCTCGAGAAGTTGACTCAGGTTAAGCGAAAATGGAATTTTGGGCAAGATGGTACAACAATGGAAAACGAATTCTCCGGAAGACGTGGACGGATTGTGGCAACAACGGAAGGCAAAGATTATGGCAGATAGACTTTTAAAGATAGCTAAATATGGGAGCAACGTCAGAACAAATCATTGTGATGCTCGAGTAAGTTGGACGTGCGAGAATCGAACATGCAATTCAGAAATTGATGGATTCAGGGCAGAACGACGGATTGATGGAAGACGGTTTCAACGAGCGCGGTGCTCGGATTCGGAAGATCGCTCGAATGAATGGTTGGAATTTTGATTCGGATTTACAGATGAGATATAGCATGGTTTATAGTAACTGTCCATCGTGATGATTACAATTATCGAGCGTAGCTTCGGAACAGCTGACCCTAAGCGACCTTGTCCGCTGAATCAGAAATGAATATGGTAGACCCATAGAACGACCCTTGAGGCGGCGTATTTGGGAATGCGTCGAGGGCAGATGTGAGCAATGAGATTTGCCTTATTGACTGAGTGTTGGATTTTGAGAGACCCTTGGGATAGTCTTCAACTGAAGAAGCAGCCAGAAGATCGAAGCAATGGTGGAAGTAGCCTAGTCAACTGATGAGATTCAGAGTCGCAGATTTTTATCGATGGCATCGCCTCTGACTCATCGTGCCTTGGAAGGGAATAGCATTCTTATGAATTGACGACTGTAAAACTAGCTCGTGAAGTTAAAGTAGCGGCTCGTTCAGATCAAATCTTTACGAATACTGGAAGGGACATATTTGCCTCAGATTTATAAGATGTCGGAACTTAGTCTGGGAAGCGAGCTCGTTCGGAAGGCAAAGGTGATATCCTAATGCTTTGAGGCAGTGGAAGCAGCACGAAGGACTATTCCATGCGTAACCTAAGAATTGTGGCGAGTGTGTCCACGTTAAAATCGTGGCGACACTATCCCTTTGGCGTGGCGGCGAGATCTTCGTGGATCACACGAACCTCAATATAGATGTTCACCCTGTGAGATTTTGAGATGGCAGGAAAGGTGTTGGACTGATCTGATCTAACCAAAGTTGATATTTGGGTAAGTCGCCTAGCTGGGGTAGTATCAGTTGAGTTGATCGTTCGATGCATGAGATATATTTCGAGATGTTGCTAGTGCGAATTCAGAAATAGTTGGATGGATTGAGTTGGAACACGAACTGATTGAGTCGGTGAGAAATCATCATATTTGAGAATAGTGCTCAATCGAAAAAGTTGGAAAGGAAATCAGGATTGATTCAATTGGGAGCAAAGCAAATGGATGCCTCGAACATAAAGATACCCTTGTAACTTGTTCAAATTTGCTATCGCAAAGCTCGGCTGAAATGCATGTATTTTAGGGATGCCTTAAATATGTGTACGATCCAAAACTAAGCGATACGAAGAATTCGTATTGAGCTGCAAGGAGGATGTGGGAATTCGTGAAATTGTACGAGCGTTCAGCAGAGCGAGATGCCGAGTCAGAAATTGTGAATATGAGAGTTGCATAGAGCAGATCTATGGAATTGTATTATGGCATACTAGTAAGGAATGAGTAACAGCACGGTTCATGGACGAACCTGATTCTAAGTGGTATATTATGTAACGCCCCGCAACCGCTCAGAGCGTTACGCTGAGTCGGATTGAATAAATCAAATGCTGGTTACATTTAAAATGTTGGATTTTGGGAAAAAGGATTAATAGAGTTGGTTTCAATGTGCAGATGGCTAGCGGGTTCGATGGAAATCAGGTGTTCATTCAGAACAGTACTGAATAGCTGGATGGGAGCGATAATGCCGACTTCCTTAATCCGATCGGTCGGATGATTTGGAGAGCACGGCCTGCTCGCACGGTTATACCAGTTGAGTAGATCGCGCTTGCATCGGACCACGGGTTCAAGGGATTGGCCGTATCGGCAAGACATGATGCCTAACGGGATTAAACATTATGAGTGGGCTCTTTCCCTTCTCCTCTACTCCTTCATGCCTAATAATATGGAAAACACGTAAAAGGCTTGAACACTTGGGCTGAAACATTGGGAATCACTACACTGAGGCGTGCATAGAGTGTACGTCATTGGCTTGATAGGATTATGGCTTGAAATGATTTACGCGTTGGTTAGTTGGAACTAGAGTTGGATAATACATTTGAGGCAGTCGGTTGGATACATTGGGATTATGCTTGGACGGTTGGAATTATACAAGTTGGAATGATACATTGAGGCAAATGAGAATATCGAGAATTCGGGCGAGCGAGTGTGCATCCGTGCACAAGTACACTTGGTCGCTTTATCTTGCAAAGCGAGCAGTTGTGGTTCGAAACCGAACAACTGCATCGGCGAGGGTGTTGTGCCGCTTGATGGGGCATCGTGCCACGAATGGGGTATTGTGCCACTGAAACGACATTGGGCCATGGGATTGCTTTGAGCATGGGTGTTGCACCAATTCAGAATACATTACTGTAAAGAGGCAATGAGAATATGAGTATTTTGGTGCCTTGGGCTATATATGTTGAGGTCGAGATTTGGAATCCTTGGTTGGATATGTTGGAAGAATGGTTATGGATGCTTCGGTTGGATATTTGGTTGAACGAGTCTAGGATCGCTTGGTGGGGCGAGAATGTTCGATCCTCTCGTCATACCTACTTTCTGCATGTCACAGACAACCTGTGTACACAGGGTTTGACATTTCCTCGAAACGGCTTCCCGGGGCACTGGGACCGTATCGATCCGGAGGGAAATATTGATTCGTGCTAGTCACGATGCATTGCGGGACCTCCAGCGGGGCTAATTACCCGGGCTGATAGGGCGCGCCGCTAATGCTTGGAATATGTCCTTTATGGCTTTGCCAGTGACTTCATATAGATAAGAGTTGGCTTGCTTTTCTTTTGTTGGTTTGGCTTTCGTGTAGGCGCGGCCACCTTGCCTCGGCAAGAGTGTGCACTCGAGATTGGAATATAAACTTTGGTTGAGGATGGATATTGAGGCGAGACTGATGGTTCGATATGTTATCGTGCAAGCGATGGCTTTGAGTAAGACGGGTCGGTTATATATGCTTGTCGTTTGGTTTGAGATTGAATGTTTGCATGCTTAAACTGCTTTACAGCTTTCCTTAACATGTCATTCATATGCCATGAAACGAATATAGGATTCAACTAGAAAGATCACCATATAACTGCTTGCATTCACTATTTTACTTAGTGTCGGCTTAGACGAGTGGGTTACCCCACTCACCAGTACGGTTGTGTACTGACCCACGTTTGTGGGCATTATTTCAGGTACACAGGCGTAGTGGCGCTGCTTGGATATACGGGACAAGATGTATGAACTGTAAGTACCTTTGTGGGCTAGAGAAAAGAGCAAGAGCATTTTATCGTCTCCGTGGCATCGCCTTTGTGGCATTGCCTTCGGGACATTTTATTTGGACCCTATTGTGAGCTTCGCTGCGTATACTCTGATGTGTGCTTGGTACACAATTTGGCTTCCGCTGTGACTTGGTTGTTTCGATGATAACTTTGGTGTTAATAACATCGCCTTGTACGAGCGTAACTCCAGGCTCTTACGGCATCACGTCCCGATGAGAACGATTGTCCCGCGGGAGAGCTGCAACGTGGTGATTTCACGTTCAGCAGGGACAATTGAGCTTGCGGAAGATTGGGACATGACAGATTGGTATCAGAGCCAGGTTTATTTCTTCGGACTTGGTCCTTCGCTTCATCACAAACTCTAAAATAGCTTCCGCGTGTCGTCTAGCTCTTGACTCTACTCGGTGCCGCATTGGATGTTTCATGCAATAAGTCTATATATTGCTGGTCGTGGCTGCATTTTTTATTCTTGGTTGGTTTGCCTTGGTTGGTTTTCGTAGGATCGCTTAGCCTCGTTAGGCGTTGTTGCATTCGTGCAGCAAGTTGGTTGGCGTTGTTGCAATTGTGCTAAAAAAAATTATATTTACTAATTAGCTAAAAAAATAATTAATTGTTTTCTCTTAATCACAATAATTACATAATACCAATTTAAAATTTAATTCTAAAAAATTAGGGTGTTTACAAAGTCGCAGCAAATTCCCTTAGGGTTAGGGTTTAGGGGGAGCTTGAGGGAGAGGAGGAAGGAGGAAATAAAATGAAGAAGAAGAAGAAGAAAGAGAGGAGAGAGAAAAGCCATATATATACTAAGGGAGGTAAAATAGGGTTTAGTCATGGGTTCACCCAAAATGAACCGAACCAAGTGTCAATTCTACATGCGGGTCCTAAACCGGGTCTATGGCAATGACAATAGATATTCTACTGGTCTCGGGTAGTCTCTCTCAACAGCAGAAAGATAAAACAATAATAAAATGACAGGAACCAACATATAAAATACATCATAAAATACATTAACTAGAAAAAATTTAAATTCTAGAAATTCAAGAAATACTAAATCTGGAATCGGGTGTGACAATATATAATCATGTAGAGGAACTGTCAAGACCCGCACCCAGAATTTAGGACACGAGTATGTGGGTACGTCCAGCCTACGGTGCAATATCGACGGTAGAACGCTGTCTAGGTCATAATACTATCTAAACAATCTCACACGAGCATCCAACTCCATAAGGAGTCACAGATATCACAATATAATATAAAAAATACTCAATCACAGAACTAAAGCACGATAAGATATCGAAGAAAATAAACGAAATGCAACACAAGTCTAAATAGAATAATCTAACTCAAACAATAATATCCAAGTCTCAAAGTATGCCAGAAACAAATCCGGTACCAATAATCTGCTAAAAGAAACTAACTGAATAACTAGTGATCCCGGCTAGACCTCCCGGAATCACATCTGAGCTACAAGGTCCAAGGCTGCAGCTACTCTCCCTGTGGTCCATAATATGTCGGACACCAGTCCTCTAAGTCGTAGTCTGGAAAAATATTTCCAGTCAGGATGGAGCGAAGTACAATCCAATAACAGTTCCAATTAATTGACAAGGACTATAAAATAAATATATGATGCTATATACTGAGAGAAAATAATAAATAAATGTAATGACAGAATAAAGAGAACAGGCAATATAGGCAATATGGTACAGTCAGTGCATATATAAAATAAAGAGAAAGAGCTACAATATCATATACGGGTGATGTAGTATATGAACTGAAATAGAGAACTGTAACTATTCTAAGTGTTTGAAATAGTAGTTTCGAAATATGATCGGCTTGGAAACTTGTACGATAGCTACATGGCCTGGCTAATCATACGTGAGGTGTATGATTAACACTAATAATATTTACACTTGTACGATAGGGATTTGATCACATCTCTCACTAGCTATTTCCCCGCCCCCAACTAGTACAGTGGATCCAACCATAACACGTCACGATACACGATCAATGTCCAATATATCATGTACAATGTCTAATATCAATATCTAATATCAATATCGTGTACAATATCAATACGATAACCAATGTAACATCTCATGACTGCAGATCCAATCTAAATACTAGTCCGTGTAGCACAGTGTCAAGAATCAAATGTAACATTTCTAAATACTTGAATTATAGAAATTATCAAATAACGAAAATTATCAGAGAATGTACTCGCCTGGGGTCCTTAGCTGGCAATACCAATGTCCTGCTCCTGAAGTCTCGTAGAACAATCTAATGGTCCTATATACATATAATATAATACAATACAACATCAGCCATTACACTAGCACACACAATATAATTATGCTGAATTCAACAGCTATACTAGGGTGACACTGGTCAACTAGGGTCAAGTGTGCATCTAATTACACGGGTGTTGCATCCTCAATGATGTGCATAATCAGACGGTCAAACTAACACAGGTCTCGCTAGTACGTCAGTATACATAAGGCGGTCTTCTCACAATCACTCAGGTCACATGGTCAAAGCAATTACGGGATATCCGTAATTAACACTAGGGTCTCACAGTACATATACAATTATGTCCATAGTCCTAACTAGCATAGTATTTAATTACCACATAGTATATATACACCTACTTAATATATATATCTATATATACCAAGTTGAAGAATACATATATACTAAACATATATATATATATATATACACACCAATTTGAGAAATGTATATATATATATATACCAAATTGAATGATATACGCATACACGTACGTATGCGAATGCGAGTTGGGTTCACCGACACGGGGTCTGATGTCAACTAACTATCATAAAAAAATACGCTAACCCTAATGGATACACAAACACATAAAATCACGAAGGGCAGTTCTAACCTGCGCGGGCACGCACGGGGTTGACGTTGCCGGCGATGACGACGATGGCAATGATGACGACGATGATGAGGGTGATGATGATGGTTATGATGATGATGATAATGGTTATGATGATTGGTGATGATGATGAGGGATGGACAGGAGGAGGTCAGGGAGGTCCGGTGAGGCAGGGCTCAGTCGAGGAGTTCAGGCGAGGGAAGGAGGTTATGGGAACTCAGGGAGATGTCGACGAGGGAGGAGGGAAGATGAGGATGAAGAGGAGGTCGAGGAGGAGTTCAGCGGGTGGAAGGAGAGGGAGGCTGGTGGTTCGTCGACGGGGGAGATGGTTGCTATCATCGTGAGGGACTGTGGTGGCAGTCGTGGAGTTCTCAGGTGGGTGGTCGGGATGAGAACGGCTGTTCTCAGGTGATGAGGTGGACGCGGTTGGTGTTTCAGCGGGTCGGCGGAAGGAAGTGCAGGCGGGTCGAGGGGGTTGATGTCACGCCCCGATCTTTCATAGGCAATCGGTCGTTCCCGCTAGGCGGGAATCACCCTCGCCAGCGCTCCCGCGGAACGATCGCTTGACCCATCCGGGCGTGATGCCGCACGAGCGTGATCTACGCCCGTGCAAGGCCATGGTTTATTGGCTGGCGACAAGAGTTCTAAGCCACAGAGTCGCACAGATTATCCGAGTGCAGCAGAGTCATAAACACATAGGCGATCGGTAACAGGTTCACTGAGTCGACAATATAGCGGAAGCATTGAAACACAAGTTAAAGTAAAGCAAGCTCTTTTATTGATATGAACAAGTGTTACAGGCGACGTATAGCCGAGATTAAAAGTCGCTCAAGCCTCTCTCTCTGAAACAGTAAAAGCGTGCCAAGTGGCTACAACTGTGGAATGATTGTACAGGCGATGTTCAGGCGAGTTCGGGCTATGTTCACAACATTATGTCTTGTATATGTGCTTCTATTTCGGATGCACCATTGCTTCGGAGTGATGTCCACGCCTTAGCACGTACGAAGGAGGCATACGCACCGAACGAGGTTCTCCCGCACCCTGCATACAAACTGGTGGATTATCAGTATATTGAATGCACTGGTGGGGAAGCTACTCGCCCGCTCGACAAATCCAAACACATAATATAAGTTTCGTGCACCAACTATTGAGTTGTCTTTCTAGTTGCCTTAGGATCAGTTTCATGCAAATATTGAATAGCCTAACTCATGTGGTAGTGCGCCGTGCGACATGAGAGGAAACACGGCGAGACTTACCAACTTACCATTTTACCTTCCCTGTCCAAGGCAAATATTGAAATTCTAAGCACAGGCATGTATAAGCATTCAAGAGGCATAGCATTAGCAGACAGATGTTGTTATAACATGATCATTCATGTGTTCAGTTGTTCATTGATGCAATGCAATGACTCGCACGCGGATAGCCGCTAAGCGAGGATGACTTATTTATCTTCCATTTTACAAGCAAGCATGCAGCAGGTTTAAACACACATGAAAATCACACGATGCATTGCAAGCCATATTCACACGATAAACACATGAGGCATTGTAAGCATATACACACGATGATCATTGGCTTGATGCCATAGTGGACTAGTCAAGGACAAGGATAGCATGCAACAAGAAAACACGAGGAGCTCATAAAACACGATGCGTTACAAGTTATCCCGTCCGAACACGATTGACTATAAATACGAAGTCTGCCCAGATCGGATCGGTGCCAGTGCCCCAGCACCGTCCGCAGAACTTATATCCTTGTGCACAAGTTATCCATGATCGAACACGATTATTAATTCAAACTTCATGCATTTGAGGCAACACGAGCACACGACAAGCAGTATTGCATGATTCATTTAGCTATTGGATATGCACAGTCTACTGGGCTGATGTAAGCCCGCTCGAGGGAGACTTGCAGAGAGATCCGAATACCTGAATGAGTCTTGCCACAGGAGCATGATTCTTTTACTTGGCATGATGCAGTCCCCTGAATCGGGAACTGCCTTGGCGACCTAACGGTCCCGGATACTTGCAGGTTTATTCAGGCACGGAATGACTACTTGGTAGTCTTTCGAGGTTTGGATGAAAACAATGCAATATTCAAGCAGACAAGCATGCGTTTCTAAGGAACACAGGTAAACACATTTGCTCGGACCCGAAGGTAAGCCGAGAGATAAAGTCGTTAGGGACTCAGCATGAGAGGGTCTGAATATAAGCAGTATTTCAATTTCCATGTTCTAGCATAAGCAATACAAGTTGAGATTATTCCCTTAGCTAGGTGCGTTGGATTTATTAGCATGCAGGGGGTGAATCACCTAGCGACTAGCATGAATATTCCAGATTTTTATGTGTGTTGGCTAAGCAAAGACAAGTTCACCGTAGCCACCCACCTTAGCGATGATTCGCTTCGGTAGAGCGATATGTCAAGCGAGCCTCTGAAAGCCTAAGCCGGATTCCTGTAGGGACAAGTTTGGATATCCTTTGCTTCTCGTTTGAGGCAAAGCAGGTCAGGACAGTTGCACTTTTGCCGATTGAGTCGGCAGTCCACTAGAACGGAACGGGGTGTTACATCCTACCCAACTCAGAAAAAGTCTCGTCCTCAAGACTTACTGAGGACAAGCAGTAATCTAGGGTTGAGGCAATCCTAGACAAGTCGTTGTACTTGTTCATTTGGATATTCATTTGCACAAGCGTCGAAATCAGCATATCGCTTAGACTGGATCGTGCGCACTTTCAAAGTGCACTTCTAGCGTGAACACGTCAACCAGCTTAGTGATAGCGAAGTCTCAGCACTCGAGTTTCACCTTTTCTTAAGTCTTGGATGGTGCACTAGTTCAAGGCGTCCCTCGAATAGATGTATTCAACCAAACTTAGAGTTAGTGAAAATCGGACAATCTACTAGCGATACTCTCAAGGGTTCGCACAGGTTGGCACAAAGGCCACTCGCAGCATACAACCAGACAAGCAATCATATCATTCAAAATGCATTTTGAAAGTATTTAGACTTATTATTGGAATATCCCATCGAGGCATTGAGAGAGAGCGTGCACATAACCCATGAACGAGCTTTCGAAACTGAGATATCGAATCGAAGTCCAAAGGCGTAGAAGCCAGGCTCTGATACCAACATGTCATACCCCGATCTTCGCAGGCAATCGGCCGTTCCCGCTAGGCGGGAATCACCCTCGCCAGCTCTCCCGCGGAACGATCGCTTGACCCATCCGGGCGTGATGCTGCACGAGCGTGATCCACGCCCGTGCAAGGCCATGGTTCATTGGCTGGCGGCAAGAGTTCTAAGCCACAGAGTCGCACAGATTGTCCGAGTGCAGCGGAGTCATAAACGCATAGGCGATCGGTAACAGGTTTACTGAGTCGACAATATAGTGGAAGCATTGAAACATAAGTTGAAGTAAAGGAAGCTCTTTTATTGATATGAACAAGTGTTACAGGCGACGTATAGCCGAGATTAAAAGTCGCTCAAACCTCTCTCTCTGAAACAGTAAAAGCGTGCCAAGTGGCTACAACTATGGAATGATTGTACAGGCGATGTTCAGGCGAGTTTGGGCTATGTTCACAACATTATGTCTTATATATGTCTTCTGTTCCGGACACACCGTTGCTTCGGAGTGATGTCCACGCCTTAGCACGTACGAAGGAGGCATCCGCACCGAATGAGGTTCTCCCGCACCCTGCATACAAACTGGTGGATTATCAGTACATTGAATGCACTGGTGGGGAAGCTACTCGCCCGCTCGACAAATCCAAACACGTAATATAAGTTTCGTGCACCAACTATTGAGTTGTCTTTCTAGTTGCCTTAGGCTCAGTTTCATGAAAATATTGAATAGCCTAACTCGTGTGGCAGTGCACCGTGCGACATGAGAGGAAACACGACGAGACTTACCAACTTACCGTTTTACCTTCCCTGTCCAAGGCAAATATTGAAATTCTAAGCACGGGCATGTATAAGCATTCAAGAGGCATAGCATTAGCAGACACGATGTTGTTATAACATGATCGTTCAGGTATTCAGTTGTTCATTGATGCAATGCAATGACTCTCACGCGGATAGCCGCTAAGCGAGGATGACTTGTTTATCTTCCATTTTACAAGCAAGCATGCAGCAGGTTTAAACACACATAAAAATCATACGATGCATTACAAGCCATATTCACACGATAAACACACGAGGCATTGCAGGCATATTCACACGATGATCACTGGCTTGATGCCATAGTGGACTAGTCAAGGACAAGGATAGCATGCAACGAAAAAACATGAGGAGCTCATAAAACACGATGCGTTACAAGTTATCCCGTCCGAACACGATTGACTATAAACACGAAGTCTGCCCGGATCGGATCGGTGCCAGTGCCCCAGCACCGTCCGCAGAACTTATATCCTTGTGCACAAGTTGTCCATGATCGAACACGATTATTAATTCATACTTCATGTAGTTGAGGCAATACGAGCACACGACAAGCAGTATTGTATGATTTATTTAGCTATTGGATATGCACAGTCTTTTGGGCTGATGTAAGCCCGCTCGAGGGAGACTTGCAGAGAGATCCGAATACCTGAATGAGTCTTGCCACAGGAGCATGATTCTTTTACTTGGCATGATGCAGACCCCTGAATCGGGAACTGCCTTGGCGACCTAACGGTCCCGGATACTTGCAGGTTTATTCAGGCACGGAATGACTACTTGGTAGTCTTCCGAGGTTTGGATGAAAATAATACAAAATTCAAGCAGACAAGCATGCGTTTCTAAGGAACACAGGTAAACACGTTTGCTCGGACCCGAAGGTAAGCCGAGAGATAAAGCCGTTAGGAACTCAGCATGCGAGGGTCTGAATATAAGCAGTATTTCAATTTCCATGTTCTAGCATAAGCAATACAAGTTGGGATTATTCCCTTAGCTAGGTGCGTTGGATTTATTAGCATGCAGGGGGTGAATCACCTAGCGACTAGCATGAATATTCCAGATTTTTATGTGTGCTGGCTAAGCAAAGACAAGTTCACCGTAGCCACCCACCTTAGCGATGATTCGCTTCGGTAGATGTCACGCCCCAGTCCCAAAATGCCGAGGGACTGGACACGTGGCAATGGCCAGCAGCACGCACCGATAGACAACCCAATTTAATGGATCCATCAGGGCATGCTTAAGCTGTAGTCTAACAATAAGTGGAACCAATGATACAGGTCACAGTCTATTCTAATCTCATCCACAACAGATAATCACAGATCAAATGCCAGAATAATGCAAATAAATGTAAACTAGCATATCTCAATAAAATGTCTCGGGGAACAATCCGAGAATATATCTGATACATCTATGCAAATAGACAGGAATACAGGAACTGGAAATAGAAACAGGAATAACTGACTATATATCACTAATACTCAGGAGAAGTCCTCTGGCACGATCTCGTTCTCAGGTTTTGGTACAGCTCTTGGAAGTGCTCCAATACGGTATATCTCTGGATGGATCTCTTCGGCTATACCTGGGGACATAATCCGGATCCAGGTCCTCAGGGGACAGTAAGGTACAGAAAATACAAGCCATAATAATGCAGTGAAATAGTGAATGAAATAAACAGGGTAATTATGTAACCATCTATGTGAAATGCAGGTGAGAACATCATCAGTACTCAGGCTGAGACTTCTACAAGCTCTGTGTAGGGGAGCCGGGTAGCAGCGATATCATGTAGTTGTCTAGCTCGTAGTGAGACTAAGACGCCGGCATAATATAGTCAACCTGTAGCATGTGTGTCTCTCCAGCAATAAATGGAACAATAGGAAAACACTACATAACCAGCTAAGTGATATGCAAGATGAGAGCAGCACAAGAACTCAGGCTGAAACCACTACAAGCTCTGTGTCGGGGAGCCGGGTAGCAGTGATATCATGTGGTTGTCTAGCTCGTAGTGAGACTAAGACGCCGGCATAATATATAAAATTAACCTGTAGCATATGTGTCTCTCCCCACCCAATGTAATCATACGTCTCATGTCCATGTAGCCCCATGTCCATGTCACGTAAGATCATATCTAATGCAATAAGTCATATAGTATCTGGGAACATAATGTCAATGTCAAGTCCTGTATCCTATACAGAATTACCATGAATATCTCAGGAAGATTCCGTCTCATGATTAGTGTCAAGTGTCCTGGGTTATGATGTACTTGATAAGACAAGTACAAGAAATATCGGGTCTCGGTATCCATGTCTATGTGACGTTACACAACTCCGCGTACGGGGTTGGCACCCGACTATGAATCGGACGCTAAGTAAAGTCACTCGGTCCTGGGTTGAACAGTAAAACAAGTTTATATATGAAATCTACAAGAACTCAAGTAAAATACTATAACAGGAATCACTGCGAGTTGACAAGATCTACTTGCCCACTGATGCAAAATTAAGCCAAAGAAATAAATAGTAAGCTGCAGGGTTTGGCAAGGTACACTTGCCTGTGGTTCTGGCTCCAACTGTAGCTCTGGTATTTGTGAAATCTCCAGGAACGTCTCCGGATGCTGAAACAAACATTACCATCAGCTTCAGAAAATATCAATCAGCTAGAAACGTCTGTCCTTGAGTCCAATTTGAAGACAAAAACAAAAATAGTAATTTCGGGTCAAAGCGGGGTCCACATGTGGGCCCGCTTTGCACCGAAAAACGTGTCAGGGTCAAAGGTCTTCAAATTTGCCAAACTTAGTGTCAACAGGTTAGGAACGATGATACGAACCCAACGGAACTTCCAGAATTGGATTCCGATGAGCCGATCACAAAATCGCCCGTCGAGTGGGGCCTATGGGGCCCACGACATGCAATTTCGTCAACGTTCTCAGAATCGAACCAAACTTGGGTCACAGGACCAGCGTATTGCTACGAGTCCGATGGCACAAGTTTCGTTTCGATCCGACGTGTGTACACAAAGTTAGGACGCGTTCCAGAAAGGGCGGATACGGGACGGTGTCGGCGGATACGCGTTGATTCCGGTGTGCACGCACATCCGAATCGACTTCTGCGAAATCCTACACGTCCGTATCAACGTCGCGCACGTTTCGGTAAAGACCGCGTGCGACCAAGTCGTCCCGTTTGGCGGGGCGTACTCAGTTTCGGGGTGAAACGGGGTATTATTTTTCCTGTTTTTGGATCGCGGCTCGCGATCACCACAGGACGCGATGCACCGAGCGGGTTACACGGGCACCGAGAGGGTCATACAGTCTACGTGTAGCAACTGACGGAAATTAAAACAGAGTTACGAGGAGAAAGTTACGAGTACCTGAACAGGGCTCAAAAACAGCGATCTCCGTGTCCGACTCGTGTCCTGTGTCCTGGACACTGTATCCGACACGCCTAGGGTTAGGGTTTAGGTTCTGGGCTTCTGTGTCGGTGTCCTTGGCTACTGTTGGCGGACATATCGGAGGGGCTCAGGGCTGTGTCGTCGGCTCTGCACGGTGGTGAGGACGGCGGTTCGGTCTCCGGCGAGGCGCTGGGACAGAGTGGGCAGCGAGGAGGATGGGCTCGGGTGATGGCGGTGCTGGGGTCGACGGGGACGGGGGCTAGGGCACGGGTCGTCGAGGGGATCGTCGTCGAGGGTTGCTGCGGCGAACTTGGGTGGAGCAGGGAGAACGGAGGGAGGGTGATAGGGAGTCTGGCCGCTGGGCTTGCTGAGGTTGGTGGCGGTGCTTGGGCACGGCTAGGGGGGAAGGAAGATGAGGCGGAGGCGGTGATGGCCGAGAGGTTTGAGCGGTGGGGCTGAGTTGCTGGGTGGCGGAGGAAGGAGTCGTCGACGAGGGCCTAGGGTTCTGCGAGTCAGGGGAGGTGGAGACTCGGGTAGGGGCGACGTCGTCCGTGGCAAGGCGGCTAGGCGGGAGGCGCTGCACGGCGGTGATGGTCGAGAAAGGCGGCGACGCGGATCCTGATGCGGCTTAAATAGCCGCAACAGTAACTCTGGCATTAGGGTTTCCATCTGATTTCGGGTCCGGGTCGGGTTTGGCTCGGATCCGACCCGACCCGACCCATTAAGTTGGTTTGGTTCATGCAGTGGTCCGGTTCAGGGTTGGTTTAACTTAGGTTTGGTCTGGTTGGGTTCGGTTCACATATCCAATAGTTCTTAAGGCTTTGAATGCGTTCCCGGAGTCCAATAAATACACCAAAAAATATCACATGTCCGATTTTCTATTTTACACCATAAAATATTATTTCCATAATATTTTAATATGAATTAACCAAAATTAAAAATCATTAAATCAACAAAGGCCTAGGTTTCAATTCCCGAAAATTTTAGAAAATTTGGGGAAAAATCCAAATTTAAAATTCTGAAAATCAGGGGGCTTACAATCTACCCAACTTATAAAAATTTTGTCCTCGAAATTAAAATAGGGTATGGTTCTCTTTATTAAATCTCACTTGATTACAGTCTAAAGAATTTCTCCTAAGTGAACATTGTGGTCTCTACCCAACTTAGAATTTACCCATCTATCATCTAAGGCTATACATCTAAGAAAGCTATGTCCCAACTTATTTAATCATGTTATTGAATCTCAAGTCTTTAACACCAAATATATCACCTATGGTATTCCCTTAATCATATATAAAAGAGTCATCAACATTGCGACCGTCCTGTGGGGTATATCTAGTACTGTCTATATATCAAACTTATACCAAGCACGAGGTTTCGTCTTTCTGAATTAAGGGAAGACAAAAATCAATAATAAAGAGTTCAAGGGTGAGGTAATAGAATAGAAGTATCAGGATCAAGGCGTTTAACGAATTCAAATGTGATTTGTCAAGACAATTGTGGATTAAAATCCTATTCTGGTAATCCTTTGTTCGCATGCTCGTATTAGTACAGTTATGTAACTGATACGATATGCTCGGACATATCTAGAGGGCAAGTATACTAGTCAACTATATATCTCAATCCACGTGAAGTAGTCGTGCGAAGAGAGAACCAAAATGCACTAAGGTTGATCAGACCGTAATACATTGATTCTGAATAGACAATTGTATTAGTGGGGTCGATCAGGCCCCAATAACACATATGTCCTGAATAAGGTTGATAAAGAATAGGCTTGCAAAAACTAGGCTATAATATAGCAGCATAAGTCAAGGTAGTATATGAAATATAAGTACGCTAGATGAGGATGGAAGGAGGTACAACTTAATTCAAGTTCACAAAACAACACAAAATAAGCACAATAGCAAAAGACTCTACAATCTCTACAATTATCAATTATAAAACAAGTTCAAAATTAGTAGGTCAAGGCTAAGGTCACGAACCAATAGGCACGAGCTAAAACAAATCTAGAAACAGAAAACTACGAAAAATTACGCGCATTAGCTACTCCATGAGTCTGCGCGTCCTCTAAAGTCATTGCTGGAGCTTTTCACGTTCTTGCAGTTGATTTCTCTGCTGTTGTTGAGCCTGCTGGAAGAGCAGTGCCTGGGGTATCAAAGGTGGCCTCGGCTGATACCCTCTTGGAGCTGGTGGTAGGACTTCTTGAACTTCCGTTTGTGGTGCTTCTAATGTTGGATAGGTTAGCCTCGGTACTGGTAATACTTGTTGGTTTACCGTTGATGCTACTTCTCTACGCTCAGGACATTCCTTCACTAAATGCTGACTGGATCCGCAAACTAAACATAATCTCCTTTTCCGTCTGCACTCGATCTCTATATGGCCTCGCTTGCGACAATATGGACAGACAGGTATTGCCCATGGAGATGCTTCTGGTGGCTGGTGACTGTGAAATCTTTTTGTAGCTTCTTCCTGTGGTGCTCCGGCTAGTGCTGATGTGGATAACCTCTTTAGACTGGTCTCTCTCCTGATGACGCGCTCCATGCGTCGTGCTGCAGCAAGGACGTCCGAGTAAGATGTAGGTGCAACGGATCCAATTAGTTTCTGCAGCTCAATGTTTAATCCGTCGAAGAACTTCTCAGCCTTCTCTTCTTCTGTTGAAATCAAGGTTGGGGCAAAGCGACTCAAACGAATAAATTCTGCGTTGTACTCTTCTACTGTCATACGGTCTTGAGTGAGGCGATTAAACTTGTCGCAAAGTTCTGATCGAACGATGGCTGGTAGGTACATCTCCTGAAAGAGTCTGGAAAACTCTTCCCAAGTGACTCGGTCTGGTCCGAGCCGTGTCTCCTCAGATAGCCACCAGTGATGGACATTGTCTGTCAACTGCATTCTGACGGCAGTCATCCAACGTTCCCTTGGAAGCTCGGCTGCTTCTAATTGATATTGTGTGTTGGTGAGCCACTCATGAACTTCTGTGGGCTCCTCTTTGCCTGAGAAGGTACGGGGCTTCAGCTGGCGAAAATCGGAAATAGAGCCCGTCGTTGGCCGTCGTGCTGGTAAATCTGCCTGCGCTAGTGCGATTGCTAGGCTGCGACTCAAAGCCTCTTGTTGAGCTTGTATTATTGCATAGATCATTTGAAATATCTGCTGTCCGTCCACGGCCTGCCCTTGTGGAAATACGGGCATTGGTAGAGTAAACTGCGGTGGAGGTGGGAGATCATCTTGCTGAATTCTCAAGGCGTGCTGACTTGCTTGACTACGTTGTTGAGCGGTTTGACCTTCGTCAACTGGTGTTACTTCCTCTTCATTGGTTACCAAAACATCCCGTGGTGATCTTGCAGGAGTCTCTTCGTTTGCTCGCGAATCCATAACTCTGCAACCAAAATAAACAATGAGAGGCGCACAGGAATCAAGGCAGGATGCAAGTCAAGAATTAAATTCGTATATGATATAGATATCAAGAATGTTTCAAGCAAGTGGATGAGATCCTAAAACTTATCCTATTCTTATTGCAGGCTTGCTCGGTCCCTAAGTTGAAACCGAACAATTTAGTCGTAGACCTGCATGGGCCACCACAAAAACCATGTTACGCCCCAGTCCCAAAATGCCGAGGGACTGGACACGTGGCAATGGCCAGCAGCACGCACCGATGGACAACCCAATTTAATGGATCCATCAGGGCATGCTTAAGCTGTAGTCTAACAATAAGTAGAACCAATGATACAGGTCACAGTCTATTCTAATCTCATCCACAACAGATAATCACAGATCAAATGCCAGAATAATACAAATAAATGTAAACTAGCATATCTCAATAAAATGTCTCGAGGAACAATCCGAGAATATGTCTGATACATCAATACAAATAGACAGAAATAAAGGAACTGGAAATAGAAACAGGAATAACTGACTATATATCACCAATACTCAGGAGAAGTCCTCTGGCACGATCTCGTTCTCAGGTTCTGGTACAGCTCCTGGAAGTGCTCCAGTACGGTATATCTCGGGATGGATCTCTTCGGTTATATCTCGGGACATAAACCGGATCCAGGTCCTCAGGGGACAACAAGGTACAGAAAATACAAGCCATAATAATGCAGTAAAATAGTCAATGAAATAAACAGGGTAATTATGTAACCATCTATGTGAAATGCAGGTGAGAACATCATCAGTACTCAGGCTAAGACTTCTACAAGCTCTGTGTAGGGGAGCCGGGTAGCAGCGATATCATGGTCTAGCTCGTAGTGAGACTAAGACGCCGGCATAATATAGTCAACCTGTAGCATGTGTGTCTCTCCAGCAATAAATGGAACAATAGGAAAACACTACATAACCAGCTAAGTGATATGCAAGATGAGAGCAGCACAAGAACTCAGGCTGAAACCACTACAAGCTCTGTGTCGGGGAGCCGGTAGCAGTGATATCATGTGGTTGTCTAGCTCGTAGTGAGACTAAGACGCCGACATAATATATAAAATCAACCTGTAGCATGTGTGTCTCTCCCCACCCAATATAATTATACGTCTCATGTCCATGTGGCCCCATGTCCATGTCACGTAAGATCATATCTAATGCAATAAGTCATATAGTATCTGGGAACATAATGTCAATGTCAAGTCCTGTATCCTATACAGAATCACCACGAATATCTCAGGAAGATTCTGTCTCATGATTAGTGTCAAGTGTCCTGGGTTATGATGTACTTGATAAGACAAGTACGAGAAATATTGGGTCTCGGTATCCATGTCTATGTGACGTTACACAACTCCGCGTACGGGGTTGGCACCCGACTATGAATCGGACGCTAAGTAAAGTCACTCGGTCCTGGGTTGAACAGTAAAACAAGTTTATATATGAAATCTACAAGAACTCAAGTAAAATACTATAACAGGAATCACTGCGAGTTGACAAGCTCTACTTGCCCACTGATGCAAAATTAAGCCAAGAAAATAAATAGCAAGCTGCAGGGTTTGGCAAGGTACACTTGCCTGTGGTTCTGGCTCCAACTGTAGCTCTGGTATTTGTGAAATCTCCAGGAACGTCTCCGGATGCTGAAACAAACATTACCATCAGCTTCAGAAAATATCAATCAGCTAGAAACGCCTGTCCTTGAGTCCAATTTGGAGACAAGGGCAAAAATGGCAATTTTGGGTCAAAGTGGGGTCCACATATGGGACCGCTTTTCACCGAAAAATGTGTCAGGGTCAAAGGTCTCCAAATTTGCCAAACTTAGTGTCAACAGGTCAGGAACAATGATACGAACCCAACAGAACTTCCAGAATTGGATTCCGATGAGCCGATCATAAAATCGCCCGTCGAGTGGGGCCTGTAGGGCCCACGACATGCGATTTTGTCAACGTTCTCAGAATCGAACCAAACTTGGGTCACAGGACCAGCGTATTGCTACGAGTCCGATGGCGCAAGTTTCGTTTTGATCCGACGTGTGTACACAAAGTTAGGACGCGTTCCAGAAAGGGCGGATACGGGACGGTGTCGGCGGATACGCGTTGATTTCGGTGTGCACGCACATCCGAATCGACTTCTGCGAAATCCCACACGTCCGTATCAACGTCGCGCACGTTTCGGTAAAGACCGCGTGCGACCAAGTCGTCCCGTTTGGCGGGGCGTACTCAGTTTCGGGGTGAAACAGGGTGTTATTTTTTCTGTTTTTGGATCACGGCTCGCGATCACCACAGGACGCGATGCACCGAGCGGGTTGCACGGGCACCGAGAGGGTCATACAGTCTACGTGTAGCAACTGACGGAAATTAAAACGGAGTTACGAGGAGAAAGTTACGAGTACCTGAACAGGGCTCGAAAACAGCGATCTCCGTGTCCGACTCGTGTCCTGTGTCCTAGACACTGTGTCTGACACGCCTAGGGTTAGGGTTTAGGTTCTGGGCTTCTGTGTCGGTGTCCTTGGCTACTGTTGGCGGACACAGTGGAGGCGGCTCAGGGCCGTGTCGTCGGCTCTACACGGCGGTGAGGACGACGGTTCGGTCTCCGGCTAGGCGCTGGGACAGAGTGGGCAGCGAGGAGGATGGGCTCGTGTGATGGCGGTGCTGGGGTCGACGGGGACGGGGGCTAGGGCACGGGTCATCGAGGGGATCGTCGTCGAGGGTTGCTGCGGCGGACTTGGGTGGAGCAGGAAGAACGGAGAGAGGGTGACAGGGAGTCTGGCCGCTGGGCTTGCCGAGGTTGGTGGTAGTGCTTGGGCACGGCTAGGGGGGAAGGAAGATGAGGCGGAGGCGGTGATGGCCGAGAGGTTTGAGCGGCGGGGCTGAGTTGCTGGGTGGCGGAGGAAGGAGTCGTCGACGAGGGCCTAGGGTTCTGCGAGTCAGGGGAGGTGGAGACTCGGGTAGGGGCGACGTCGTCCGTGGCAAGGCGGCTAGGCGGGAGGCGCTGCACGGCGGTGATGGTCGAGAAAGGCGGCGGCACGGATCCCGATGCGGCTTAAATAGCCGCAACAGTAACTCTGGCATTAGGGTTTCCATCTGATTTTGGGTCCGGGTCGGGTTTGGCTCGGATCTGACCCGACCCGACCCATCAAGTTGGTTTGGTTCACGCAGTGGTCCGGTTCAGGGTTGGTTTAACTTGGGTTTGGTCTGGTTGGGTTCGGTTCACATATCCAATAGTTCTTAAGGCTTTGAATGCGTTCCCGGAGTCCAATAAATACACCAAAAAATACCACATGTCCGGTTTTCTATTTTACACCATAAAATATTATTTCCATAATATTTTAATATGAATTAACCAAAATTAAAAATCATTAAATCAACAAAGGCCTAGGTTTCAATTCCCAAAATTTCAGAAAAATTGGAGAAAAATCCAAATTTAAAATTCTGAAAATCAGGGGGCTTACAGTAGAGCGATACGTCAAGCGAGCCTCTGAAAGCCTAAGCCGGATTCCTGTAGGGACAAGTCTGGATATCCTTTGCTTCTCGTTTGAGGCAAAGCAGGTCGGGACAGTTGCACTTTTGCCGATTGAGTCGGCAGTCCACTAGAACGGAACGGGGTGTTACAGTTGACGAGATGAGCTGCTTCGGCGAGTTGGTCGGCTCAGCGGGTTTGTCAGCTCAGTAGGAGGGTGAGATGACTGGAGGGGACGTCCAGCAGGGTCCGGCGGGTTGGGAGGGGATGTAGCAGGTCGAGGAGAGGTCGGGAAAGGTACAGTCGACGGAAGAAGCGCTCGGCGAGGCTGTTGTGATGAGGATCCGGCAGAGAAAGGTGATGGCGGTGAGCAGCGAGGTCAGTCGATGGCGGAGGGTCCAATTGAGGAAGGGGAAGTGGCCACGGTTGGGAGGAGAAGGAGGGAGAAGAGGATGAACAGAGATGGGAGAGAGAGAGTCGGCTGAAATAGTTTAGGTTTAGGTGAAAAATTAAAGAAAGGTATATTTATATGTAAAAAAGTAGGATTTTGAGGTTGACCTAGGGTGGGGACCGGTCAACACCTCTTTGGAATTTGGGCTTCGGCTTTACATGTAGAAATTGGAGGGCTAGGATTGCATTATTTGAAATAGATGGCTAGGATTTGATGAAGGGAAGGGTGTTGAGTGTTACACACTCCAAAAAATTATGGAGAAAAATTCACATGAAGGAAATGGGTTTCTTCATGTATTGTGTCCAATGGGGTGGACACCTTAATGCACTTTTGCATAACAGTGCCCAACAATTGGGAAATTATACAAAGTTGGATTTTGGGATTAATTTAATTAAAACTAATACAATGGGTGTTCTAAAATTAATTAGAAGTACATAGGATTAGAATTAGGTGGGGCACAGGTGTCATGGGCTTAGAGGGCTCAGAATAGAATATTATCATAATTTGGGTTGCACAAAATGGGTCGAGATTGTGTCTCCAATTTTGATTGGAACGCACACGGATACAAAGTTGGATTTCTTTAGAATTAAAAATAACGTCCGTGACAAAAATTGTGCGACTAAAATGAAGAACAAGAGAGCATATTTATGAGTCACACAAGGGTCAGATTGGAAGGCGGGCACGTCTAGGACAAGGTTGTAAAATTTGTAGAAAGGCAATGGCTAGTGTAGCGCTCCAAATATCGAAGTAACGGTAAGGCGCAAAAATTAAATAAAATCACGGTAATTAATTACAACCTCCATAATTAAATCCCAAAGTGCTAATTAAAATCTATGATCATATAATTCAGTCAGGGCTTCATCTAGTGGGCTTCTAGGTCTAGTCTACTAACTCATGCATTAAGAACATTATATACTATATATATAAATACACATATCATGCAATTAATTAAAATAAATTCACACAATACTTATAATAAACAAAAAGTCAAAAATACCCCTATTTCAGAATATGGTAGTGACAGGAACTAATGTCCAGATAAATCGAGTAACATGTGTCATCAGCTAAATACCAAAAAGGTAATACAAAATGATGCTTATAATGGGGAATAAGAAACCTACTCAAGTTCCTCGGCAGACATCCTCCTAGTGTGCGCCATTAGTCAGATACATGACAGGATCCTCGGTCTCTGCTACTAAACTTGGCCATACAAAACTAGCGGGGTCAGGCCCCGATAGCAAGTACCACAAAGGAGAATAAGTGAATGAAACAAAAACTAATAAAGTACAAAAAAATAGGAAATTCGTGCCACAACGGCAAGCGTATGACCTTTCATCAGAGCAGTAAGATACCTCTACAACCAAACAATGACAAGAGGTGTCGCACTACTTCGAGACAGGGTACGACTCACCAATTATGAACACGACGAAGATACAACACATCAATATAATCCAGAGCACACATGCCATAATACAAGCTAAGATATAGATATAATATGCAGTTTTGGTACATGACCTATTTTGACACATTGGCGCAATCCTACAACCAAACAAGGACAAGGGTTGAACCGTCGCACCACAATAGTTCATGTCCCCAGACTACCAGCACATTCTCTTTTAAACTGGCCAATCAATCCTATAACTTGTTATGTGGAGTCTGAGCTATCTCAGAAATAATGTATAATAAGCATCCTCAGATTACGCTAGTGCTGAAAATGAGCTAACCGAACCAAATAAATAAAACAGGCACTTGTAGGATGCACCAGTCCCCCGTATGGCCACTGCGCTAAAAACACGGTATTAGCGATTCCAGTGTTCCTATAGTAAAACAATGGCTCGGCATAATAATAGTCAGATACTACACTCCACTAAGGCAGATGATATACAGTATATGTGGTAGCCAGCCCCCAGCGCACTTAGAATAAATCTCTGTGGGAAGGTTCGTTAGCATGATCTCGGGATACCGTTCTCTCCTAATGTTACTACCACTTTTAGTTACCTAATTAGCCCTATGTTGTTGTTGAAATCTCAAGGCGTGGTCACATAAGAATTTCTCTTAAGATGTCGTACAAAGTATGGGCATACTTGATACGAATCCATGAAAGTCAAATTTGGATTCACCCGAGCGTGTATGCAACATTCAGACAATCAATATCTTAGCCACGCTTTGGTAGTTGACTCGCTTATTATGCCCGTATTGAAAAAATAATATATATTTATAATATCACGCGTTCAAAAATTTGGAGGCATTTTCGATGCACAACCCAAATATAATCACTTAACACGTGACACGATGTGTCGTACCTCAGTGCAGATTAAATTATGAACAATTATCAGGCAATAGTGGTATCAGCTCGAATATATTATTCGAGTCAAATCACCAAACTTACAATTGGTCATATGAGTCTTATCATACGGGGATACTTGTTTAAAATATAATCTCCTCAAATCAGGTACACAGACTATCAATCAATTGGAAGTCTAAATTTATGATGTGAACTCCTCGAATTAATAATTTTGCCGCCGAACGTGACTAAGGGAAAAAGTGTGAACTACTCTGGAGCAGATCCACAATCATTAAACCAAACAAGGATCGGGATTGCAGATCGTCTCTCGAGCAGAACTACACCCCTCACTCTATTCAACGAACAAAAGGATAAGTTAATCTACTAATCTGCGTATACTCTGGGTTGCCACATGGTATACTACAACATATAATCATACTATGCACATAGTCAGTTCTAGCACATAGCCAAGTCTAGTACAGTCTAGTTACTAAGTCCACTCTTCCTTAGAATAACACAAACAAGCCACAATCAACCATATAGGGTACGATAAGAAACATTCAAAATAAAATAATTAAACCCAAGAAATCGTTGAACGTGTACATAGATTACTAGGGTCGCATAGGATCACATATGCGCATGAGAAGTACACACATGTATTACTGTATGGGTCAGGCAATGCACTGATCAGGCACATGAGTAACTGGCCGCATGGACGAGCTGGCCACATGGACAAGCTGGCTGCATGGACAAACTGGCCGCATACCACCCCAGGCCGCATATGAAGTCAGGCCACATGAACCACTTGGCCGGATGCACTGATCAGGGTTAAGGTCTACTCACTGGGACAAGTGTTTGAAGTGATAGGCAATAAAGGATGTCAGTGATGTGACATAAAGTGACTGATGCAATAAAGTATGTCAAAGAGAAAAAACAAAACCAAATAAATAAGTGCCAACGGTTCAAAGCCATGCATCCAAGAAAAATAGTAGTTGCATGCTCTCCAGGATGCATAAGTGTCGGTGCCGCATGGAGGTCAATGACGTATGGAGTCGATGCTGCATGGAGGTCTCTTGGACTTAGCGAAATTCTCATTCGTTCAGCGAGTGAAATCACAAGGTGTTCAAGGACACTTGTGTAATGACAATCATGCGTCCAACAAGATGGACTCATACTGGCCAATATGCGACAAGAGTTCAGGCCGCATAACCCTCTTAGGCCGCATAGCACTCTCAGCTGCATAGCTCATTGGTCGCATGCGAACTTCGTCTTCTCCAGACAACAAGTTCAGCCATGGGCAAAAAAACTCAAAAAATTCAAAAATTATTTTCTTCATAAATACTTTATTTTAACTCCGAATCAAGTGAAACAAAAGCCAAAATGCTCAAAATAAAATGATCTAACATAAGGAACAACTAGTTTTTGAAAACACTAATTTTTAGTAGATCAAAGCCAAGAAAAACTTAAAGAATACATAAAAATCCTAAACTTGAAACTCAGATCTACAATAATCTATACATTAGAATCCAAAATTTCAAGAACTAAATATGATCAGCAAGTCAAGGAGAACATTTTCTATCAAATACATTTTTTAAAATAACATATATATAAAAATCCAAAAATTTATAATTTTACCACTTTGAGCAAGATGTACTTGCCTTGGTGGACTAACAAACCTCTTCCTAGAACCAAGTCTAGGGATAGGGCTTAGGGTTTCGGTCAAGGGGAGCTCTTGAGGGAAGGAGGAAGAAAAAAGAAGAAGGGAAATGGAAATGAGGAAGAATGAGAGAGGATAGAAAAAACACATATATATATACCAAGTAGAGAAATGAGGTTAGCCCTAGGATTAAGTCATGACACTCTCCAACCAAATTTCAACCATCCAAAATAGGTTTAGTGGTTCCAAGAGTGAACCGAGTCTGGTATCCATCCTATATACGGGTCCTAGCACGGGTCTATGGCAATTTGCCAAGGTGTTCACTACTAGTCTCGAGTAGTCTCCCACAATAAACATGAATATAATTAAATAAATACAACATATTTAACAGGAACCAATATACAAATACAACATGAATACATCTACAAAAAAATTTTAAATATAAAAAATTCAAGAATACCAAATCTGGGTACGGGTGTGACATCTCTATCCACCTTAGAAAAATTATGCACTCGAAATTCGCTAGGCTAGTCGAGCTGATCACCAAGCAAGAAAACTCATAATCAAACAGGAAACTCACGATCCAAAAACCTTATGAACTACCAAATCTCATGAACTACAGTTAACTGAATACCAAGCATAGCGAAATAGGCAGGTAATAAAAGCAACAATAATATAAATAAAGGTGCAAGCAATCCACACAATTAAAAGGAAAGAGAAAGAGCAGGAGGCATACAGATACATATGTCTCTCGAGTTAGTCAAAATTGGAATCCGTCCTCGTTGGCCTATGCTGACTTCCAAAAATGGACAGGGGTCAAGTCTCGAGATAAATCGGTATCAACGACTTAGTCAAGAACATGACTCTACCTAGGACGTACCTTCGTAGTCGGGACATATGACATACATCATGTATCACGAGATACGAAGGCAGAAGATTGAGATGAAAGATCATCTCCACTCGTAGAATATACGAAACCCAAAAGATAGATAAAATGGGAAGAACTCAAATCTTACCCTCGACTTGACCACCTTCTGTTAACATCTGTTCTAGCATGCCAAACTCAGCTTGTTCATGTCTCGGTGCTGTTGGAACTCTGTCATGAAGATGTCTCTGCTGACCAAACTAATATTGTCTCTGGTGAAACACTTGTTCTTGCGTCAACATCGGACGTTGGGCTAACGGTCAAACTGCTAAAACTGGCTCTTGATACGGAACTGCTCCTAGAGCTGGCAACGCTGGAAATTGTTGATACAGTCCTCCTTGCCTCTGTATTTGTAGGCAAGTAGCTATCATGTGGTCGGAACCCCCATACCTCAAGCATCTTTCACTTACCATCCTACATACATCCTAAGTGCGCCTCTTTTGCCATAATAGGTACATCCTACTGGATTCACTGGGCGTTGTTAATGTTGTCTCGGATGTTGTTGCCAAGTTATCATTGTCTCATCTGATGCCACTGGCCCCTGTGGTGCCAAATCACGAATACGAATGTCGGGTGCTGGTCCTCCACTTGTGTTATGGGCATGAGACCTCTTTTTCCCTCCAGTCCTCGAAGCTAACCTTTGGATGGTAAGCTCATGTCTCCTGGCTGGCATTGAATGTCTAGTAGTCATGTCCTTCAACTACTTGCAAAATCTCGAGATGAAGTCCTTGCTGGAATCTTATAGCCCTTGCTTGCTTCGTTATCACCATAGCTAGAGTAAACCTGCTCAGCCTGCAAAACTCTGATGCATATCCATCCACTGTTCTGCCGGATTGCTTGAGATCAATAAATCTCTGCTGCAGCTCGTACTACGCCACTACTCCAAAATACTTGGCTCTGAACCTGGTCCTGAAGTTGTCCTAAGAGATAGGATGCCTCAAGTCGATTGCCTCGGTCGTCCACCAGTCACGAGCAAGATCTTATAGTTATAATCGGACTTGGTCGACTTGCTCCTCTGCTAGAATCTTAGCTGTCGCCATAATCATCTTAATGTCTTTAAGCCAAGCATCTACCATAAAAGCATCCTCTGTGCCATCAAAATAGCTCGGGTTGAGTCGACAGAATCTGTATAACGTCCTATAATCTTCCTCTTCACTCTCCTCCAGAGCCGTTTGCAGTCCTTGGTTTAACATGACATTATGCTCCTATTGTCGAAGCTGCTGGTGCTGCTGTACTGCTATCTGATGCTATTATGTAGCCATCATACCTCTAATAATTTCTAACAGTGTCGGGGTATCAAGTGTTGATGGTGTTATTAGAACGACCGGGGGTACCGGAATCTCTGGTACATGTTGCCCACCTATTGGCTCTACTCGAAGCTGATCTTGAGGAAGTACTGTCTCTTGTTGGTGCTCAATAGGATCTTGCTCTGCTAGCTGTTCTACCATATCTGCTGCTCTAACTGGAAGGGAAGAGATGCCCCTGAGGAAAAAGTACACCAACATATCAAATGACAGGACATGAAAGAACAAGGAAGCAAACTGTTGATAGTTCAAGCTCGGTGTCGAAGAAGACAATTTTTTTTATTGAGACTCCTAGAATAAGACACCCACAAGTCTGAAAAGACATACTTGCATGGGCCACCACTAAAACTTTGTCACAGCCCAGAACCAAAATAGTGGAGAGCGGAGGAGTGACTCAGCCAACCATACCTTACGGAATACCGAAGTAACCCGCAATATGCTAAGGTTGTCTAGAGACAAGGGAGTGCATACTATAATTAAGTCACCTAGGGTCAAGAATATCTATGTCCCAATCATCAACCAAGAAACAATAAAAATGAACATAAAGATAAAGCAGTTAGGCGTCCCTGACGCTTTATCAGAATGATCATGAAACTAGTTATACATGATGGTAGATAGTACATTGTTAAGAGTACATGACTTTAAGTCAGACGCAGTCTGAATAATATACAATTATGTAGAGGAACTAATGTCCATATAAATCTGCTAACAGGTACCGTCGGCTAAACGTCAAAAAGCTAATAAAAATAATACTCATAGTGGGGAAGAAGAAACCCACTCAAGTTTCTCGACGAACATCCTTCTGGCGTGCGCCATCGGTCAGATACATGACAGGATCCTCAGGCTCTGCTACTAAACCTGGTCAAACAAAACCAGCGGGATCAGGTCCTGATAGCAAGTACCATAAAGAAGCATAAGTGAATGAAGCAAAAACCAATAAAGTACAAAAAATAGGAAATTCATGCCACAACGGTAAGTGTATGACCTTTCATCAGAGTAGTAGGATACCTCTACAACCAAACAAGGACAAGAGGTGTCACACTACTCCGAGACGGGGTACGACTCACTAATTATGAACACGATGAAGATACAACACATCAATATAATCCAGGGCACACATGCCCTAATACAAGCTAAGATATAGATATAGATATAATATGTAGCTTCGGTACATGACCTATTGTGACACATTGGCGCAACCCTACAACAAACAAGGACAAGGGTTGAACCGTCGTACCATAATAGTTCATGTCCCTGTAGAAGCATGAAAAATACGCTGCAGAGTTATATGCAGTGTTTCAGTGCTGTGTGGCGTAAAATTTAACTTCAGAGCCATCGGCGTACAATAGAGCTTTTTCGCTAAGTACAGTGTAAAATATAAGCTCAAGGACAATCCACGTAATGCAGTATTTCCAGGCTGCTTCAGCGTAAAAAGGGTATTATACCGCCTTTATGGCATAAAACTCATCCTCATTTAATGCAGCATAGAAGTGTACGAGGAACGCTTCGTATTCCTCGAATGAATCTGTCAGATCATGCAGTAAACCTGACTCTTGACAAAGAGTACTGCACGACTATCCAGACGACGGCTGTAATGATGGTGCGGCACAGAGACCCAAACCGTCGTTTAGTGACGTTTCCCTGATACAAAGTGCTTTTACGCATACAAGGGAATACGCTGCCTAGTTTTACACAGGTAGATATGAGCTTTTACGCTCAGCAGAAAACAAAACGAACTGCCACGTCAAAAGATGTTCTTCGTACAGAGCTTGAGGCACGTCTCTGCATTTAATGATCAGAATTGTGGCAGATCTTCGTACAGAGCTCAAGACATGTCTCTGCATTTAATGCTCAGAATGGTGGCAGATCTCTACATTTAATGCACGAGATTTGATTATATCTCCAAAGACTGGGCAAGCCATAATTACGACTAATATGTCTACATTATCACCCCTGCACATTACGCCATCAGGCTATTTTCAGCTATAGGAGCACGATGTACGCTATCTTCTTGAAATACGCCTCTGGGCTATTTTCAGCTATAGGAGCATGCTGTACGCTATCTCCTTGAAATACGCCTCTGGGTTATTTTTAGCTATAAGGAGCACGCTGTACGCTATCTCCTTAAAATATGCCAACTCGGGCTATATTTGCATTGGTGCGTGATAAGGCTATTCGGTCCAGAATACGCTCAAGACCTCAGTCAAAGAAGGAGGATCAGCTATCTTTTACGCTAGCTACCTATCCATGCAGCATCAGGCTTCTACGCCTACAAGGCTTCTACGCCTATTTGGCTTCTATGCTGACTCGACAACCACTTGGCTTCTACGCCAACCTGACAACTATTTGGCTTCTACGCCATGGTGACAGTTATTGGCTTCTATGCCAACATTTTCTACGCGAGGGACAGTTACCTACGTGGCTTGCATGCCGTAATCTTCGTAGCAGTTATACGTATTATCTCATGATTGGGCACGCGTCACACGCAGATTCAGAAGATCATTTATACGTACGTGGCAGTTATTATAATCGCCGCGTAAAAAGTGCCATACTCTCCACTATCCGGCTTCTACGCCGACTTGACGGTTACTGTCACTAAAAACCTATAAATAGAAACCTCTATTGACAGAGGTCCGAGGTAGAAAGGTAGAATTGTCAAAAATTTCAAGGTCGGAAAGAGTTAAAAGAAATCGAAGAACGGAGAGTAGTGATCGACGATTTTGGCATCGAGCATCCACTCCCTCTTGCAATCTTTGAAGCATCTCCTTCTTCTACAGCACTTCTTCATCATCGTGTGGTCCAAGGGACAAAGTGATCGACTGCAGATCAGACTCCTATAGCAATATTTACCCAGATTAAAATTTGTACTTAACATCCTCATATAGGATTAATAGTACTTCTTGTTTGTAAACCTAAGAAAGGGTTTTGTATAAACCTAGTTTTTATTTCTTTCGTTTATTATCAAACACAAGATGGCGACTCTGCTGGGGACCTCTTTCTCATCTGACGAGAAAGCAATTGCTCAACACGATGCAGTATCTGTAGGATCAATGAAGAAGACCTTGGTCGTCCAGTTCAACCAGTCTGCCTACGAAGATATGCTTCGAGCAGGGGGTAGCTCTCACCCTCTCTCTGTCCAAGACAACAGGAAACTGCGTAAGGTCTGGATGCCCAGGACATCCTCTACCATTCCTGCCGACTCTCCGGTTTCTCCCACCAGCCAGGTTGTAGCTGCGCAACCTTCGCTCTCCGCGCGTAAAGCTCTGTCTCCCGTCTGTGACGTGGCAGACAAAACTTCTGACAAATGTCTCAGTGCTAGTCCAGAAGTCTACTCCGTGCTCTGCACGTAAAACTCTGTCTCCCGTCTGTGACATGGCAGATAAAACTTCTGACAATGTCTCAGTGCTAGTCCAGAAGTCTATTCCATGCCCCGTGCGTAAAAGCTTTGTCTCCCGTCTGTGACGTGGCAGACAAAACTTCTGACAATGCCTCAGTGCTAGTCCAGAAGTCTACTCCGTGCTTTGCGTGTAAAACTCTGTCTCCCGTCTGTGACGTAGCAGACAAGATTTCTGATAATGCCTCAGCGCCAAATCAGAAATTCCAAACGCGCTCTGTACGTAAGAATGCATCTGCCCTCCGCGGAAAAGCAGATGGTCCCTGCAATCTACGCAGGGGAAAACAAGTGGCGGACTACTCAACTTCTCGGCCTTTATGCCAGCAAGGGAAGAATCTGCCCGCTCTCCAGATTATGCGAGAAGCGGATGGCCGATTGAGGGCTTCCTCAATTTTACGCCAACCTGAACAGAGTTCCAAATTAAGCCAGGTTAAACCCCTCAGCGTAAAGAAAACCTGATTTGCAGAGAAACACGCTCCTCGGGGATTATCTGCTACTCAGATGGCTAACCTGTTGTATACGGGTAGTAGGAGAAAAGTTATGGTTCCCAATATCCGCATGCCAACTGATGTAAATAAGAGGAACAAGCCATCTTCTTCTTCTTCTTCTTCTTCTGTAAAACCTCCTGACTTGCGTGAGAATCTGATCCAGAAACGCAAGGATAGGGGATCTTCCAGCATGTCTACTACGCCTCCTAGGGAGCACTATTGTAATAGTCATAGTATTGTAGTTAATTATTGCTGTTCTAAAGCAAAATGGTCGGTTTTTGACCGGTTGAACTACTCTCTGTCTTTCCAGGAAGAAGACCCTGCACATGCATCAGTGAACATGGCTTCACATGTTCCTAGAGGAATATCTAATTCAAGACGTCATCCCTCTAGAACTCCAAGCCAAAGGAGATTCAACAAACTCCTTGAGAACATTGAAGTTGGGGTGTTCCGAAACACCCGTTCGAGGTCACGACAACCGACTTCGTATTCTTCTGATTCCGACACTGGGGGTCGCCAGTTTCCCGAATCCGATGCTGAAAGTATAGAGTCATTCTCTACAGAGACTTATACTAGTCCTTCAATAACATCTAGAGAAATGGGGGTCTATGCCATTGAAGATGAACACGAAAAGGCTTCCTCGTTAGGAAGTACCGAGCAACGCATTGCTGTGTTGGAGACATCTCTAAAAGAGATACAGTCCATGATGGAGAATATGCACCAAATGATGCTGACTCAACACACAACTGCTATGGCTCAAGCATCGGTCCCTCCAACTCAGATACGTATGGGGGTGGACTTACCACCATCCAACGCGAATCAGGAGCCTGCTCTGGATCAAGAGTCAGCAGCTCCCCCACTTTCTAACTCGGAGAATGTACTGCCTACTGTTGGAGTTACAGTACAACCGATCCCTCATCACTCCGTGGTCCCGCTACCAGCTGAAGATCCAATGCAGGCAGTGCGGGAATTGAAAGCCCAATTTGATGTCTTGAAGCACAAAGATCAGCTCAAAAAATTGGAAATCAACCAACCGTACCCAGCTATTTGGGATGAGGTTCCTTTCTCTCCTAAATACAAACCACAGACTATGACTTTGTTTGAGGGAAAAACATCACCGAGCCAGTACATGAACTACTTCAGTATGATGACAGTGTTATTGCAAGGGAATGACGCCCTCCTCACTCGGGTTTTCAAGGGCTATCTCTCGGGAGTGACTTATCAGTGATACCGTAGTCTTGCGGACAACTGCATTACTTTCTTTGAAGATTTTAAGACTTTATTCTTCGTGCGATTCTACGAAGGAGGGATCGACATGTCTATGTCCTCTCTCATCGAAGTGAAGCAGAAGAAAAAAGAGAACGTTCGTACTTTCATCGAACGTTTTCGTCAAGCCACTTTGCAAATGCCTCCTGAAGTTCCAGACTCGGCATTGGTGGACATTTGTAGGAAGAACCTTCTTCCGATGATCTCGGTGTTCACAGGTCCATATCAGTTCCATGATTGGCCCTCGTTCATCATCTCAGCGGTAGCCGCTGAGGACAACAGTCGGAAGGCGCGTGATAATGGCATCATGATCTCTGCCTCCGATAGAGGCAAAAGGTCATCCTCCAACAGCGACCATCCCCGTGGTTCCAAAGGAAAAGAAGCTCTGGCGATCAATACGTCCAGGCAAAAGACTGTGGCAACCACACAGACGAAATCTGGGACTTCCAGGCCCATTGAAGTGTACTCTTTCGACGACGACGATATTCCGAGCATATTCGAGTGTCTCGTTAAAAGCGGCAAGATTACCCTCCCAGAGGTAAAGTGGCCTAATGAAGTCGGCAGTACCAGTAACCCCAAGTACTGCATCTTCCATAGATACATACACCACCCTACAAAAGCGTGTTATGTACTGAAGAGAAAGATCCAGGAGCTGATCGATGCTAAGGCCATCACTTTGCGCAACAGCGAGAAGACGATCACAGCCAACATGATCTCTCTGCAATTTGGCAATCTGCCTCCCCAAGAAGTCCCGGATGATGTTATACCTATTTCTCGGACAACGATGAACACCGTTAATCTCCCTCCAGCCAGGGGTCAAAATATGACCTGGTACCCCTAACTACCCAGCGAGGCGAGATTATGTGGGTTCATCCAGATCTGGTGTCAGATATCGAAGAAGAGACTCAAGCTGCTAAGGCTAAGTCTAAGAAGAACTCGAAGCGTAAACCATGTCACATGGTTACGGTGCACTCGGCATCAGAATATAAGGTTTTGGCTACTGGAACCTGTTCAGGGAAAGCTTACCTCAAGGACTTGGAGGAAGTCAGGAAGGAGCATCGGCAGACGCTCCAGCTGCCAAGCCTTCAGAACCGGAACCTGTCATACCAGAGGTCGGTCCTTCGAGACCAACTTCGACAGACAAGGGGAAGCAAAAGGAAGTACGCTTCGATAAACCTTTGAAGAATATTCAAAGCAAAGGTTTAGAGAAGCCGTATAACTTCGACATCCTAGCCCAGTTGGCTCATACACCAGCCAGATTGTCCATTTTTGAATTACTCAGGCTCTCTAAAGACACTCGTCAAGCCCTGAGTGAAGCATTAATGCAGGCGGATGCATACTTGACCCAGCTCAAGTCCCCTGATGAACTACCTGTGGCATGTCCTCAATGCCATAGTGTGATGGAGGTGGTCCCGAATATCACTTTCACTCAAGATGACATGTTGTTGAAATACAACAAGCATGACAGACCCCTCTATTACACCGGATATGTCGGTTCTATGGAGGTTGACCGGATTCACATAGATTTGGGATCACCGATCAGCATTATTCCTCATAGTCTGCTCAGACCGCTGAGGATTCCTACCAGCAAATTGGCTTACACTACCACTACAATCGTGGGTTTCAACGCCAGGAAAAGTAAGCCGTTGGGGAAGATTCATCTGAGGATCCAGATTGGCGACCTCAGATCAGTGGCTACATGTTATGTCATTGATTCAGAGGTGTCCTACAATATTCTGCTGGGTAGACCTTGGATCCACGACCACAACATCGTTCCTTCGACTCTACATTAATGCTTTAAATATGTAGGTGCCCAAGGAACAGTACAAACGGAGTTTGCTGACCTTAACCCGTTTAAAGGAGTAGAATCCTACTACTTTGATGCCATGTTGTACACTCAAGACTACATGGAGGAGGTGTCCGGCAAAACAGAGAAGGAATCCCACCGGGAGCCAGAAGAACCCTCTGCCAAGCAACCTCTGTCAATTAAGATGAAAGGGCGAACTACTCGTCCGAAAGCCATGGAGCCCATGGCTATCTACCTGAACAAAACTAGGTCAGGAAAAGGAGGTGATCCTCTAGTGATCACTTTGAACCAGAAGCCTCCACCCTTGGTCATCAACCTTCGGCGCAGTAAGCAACCGGCTGATGTAAATATAACCAGGAACGTGGTTTCTGATGATAATAAAGATCCTCTTTTCCAGTATATTGACGCTCAAATTCCAAATCAGGAATCCTCTCCCCATGACGATATAGAACCTATAACACAAAAATTCTTGGAAGCTATAGATTCCTATCATCCGTATGTGTGGGAAGTAGCGTCATCATCTAATATCATCACGACATATGGACCATATGAGGATTCTATCTTCATTGTTCCGCCTACTTGCAGCAGTCAGCTTTCAATAGTCTTCAGTCGCATGCGCAATGAACCGACTGTACAAGAAGATTCTTCCGATGATGATGCTGGTAAAATGCAGGTTCACAGATACAGCCCGCAAGCTTTGAAGATTATGCAAAGTATGGATTATGACTTGAAGTTGGAACCAGGTCTCAACTACGGGAAAGACAAACGAATGTTGTTGCACGGTAATCCCTACTGTCAACGAACTCATTTTGGGTTAGGGTATGCCACCTCCCTTGCAACTTCTGAGTCAAATGAGGATATCTTTTCCTCTTCTCAAAACGGCTTGTCACCCTCCGGCTCATATGATGCTCTTGAACGAGCATTATCAGTAAACACGGTATTGTCAGATTCCTTCGAAGCAGACGAACAAGAATCTGAACCGTTTGAGCATGACTCTTGGGCTCAGCAAATGGATACACAGTGGGAACTCTGGTTCGAACAGAGAGAACCTTCCACTGAAGATAAAGTTATCCAAATTGACATTGGAGATGAACTTTCGCCAAAGCCAATATTTATCAGTAACAATCTTTCCGAAGAAGAAAGGAAAGAAATGATCCAGCTGATAAGAGAATATATCGACATCTTTGCGTAGAATTATGAGGATATGCCAGGCCTTAATCCAAAGGTGGCTAGTCATAAACTCAATATATTGCCCAATTTGAAGCCTGTGAAGCAACACTAACGCCGGTTCCGCCCGAATATGATGGACACCATTGAAGCTGAAATCAAAAAGTTGATAGCATGCGGCTTCATCCGGGAAGAACAACATCCTAACTGGGTCGCCAATGTTGTTCCGGTCATAAAGAAAAATGGGAAAGTACGTGTCTGCATAGATTACCGAGATTTGAATGCAGCCTGCCCCAAGGATGAATTCCCTCTTCCCATCACAGACGTCATGATCGATAATACATGTGGTTTTGAACGTATATCTTTCATGGACGAATTTTCAGGATACAATCAAATCAAGATGCATCCTGAAGACAAGAAGGATACTACCTTCCGAACACCATTGGGGGTATATTGCTATACGGTCATGCCCTTCGGATTGAAAAATACCGGAGCTACGTACCAACGAGCTATGAGTAACATATTCCACGAGAATTTACTCAAAATAGTGGAATATTACGTAGACGATATAGCTGTCAAAAGTTGCCACAAGGATAATCACATCCAAGACCTGAAGACAGTGTTCGAGTTGATGCGCCAACATCAACTCAAAATAAATCCTACAAAGTCCTTTCTGGGTGTATCTAGTGGAAAATTCTTGGGATTTGTCATTACCGCTAAAGGCATTCAAGTGGACCCTGATAAAGTCAAGGCCATCTTAGAAATGCGACCACCCCGTAATCTGAGGGAACTCAGGGGATTTCAAGGTCGTCTAGCTTATATTCGGAGATTCATATCCAACCTTTATGGGAGATGTCAGCTTTTTTCTCGTCTCATGAAGAAAGGTGTATCCTTCGTATGGGACGAAGCCTGTCAGCAAGCGTTTAATGATATCAAACTCTACCTCACTAATCCTCAAGTTCTGGTGCCTCCCGTCATAGAAAGACCATTCTTGCTGTATGTTCGAGCGATGGATCATTCTCTGGGAGCTCTTCTCGCACAGAAGAATGATGAGGGTCATGAACAGGCTATCTACTACCTAAGAAGGATGATGGTCGGAGCTGAACACCGGTACAGTCCAGTAGAAAAAGAATGCTTGGCTCTGATGTTGGCTATTCAGAAAATGGGACACTATGTCACAGGCCAGACTATTCATATCATCTCCAGGATCAATCCTCTTCGGGTATTGATGAACAAGCCAAGTGTTCTTAATTTCCGACTTGCGACTTGGGCGATGTTATTAACACCGTATGACATGGTGTACGTCCCTCAGAAGTCCATCAAAGGCCAAGCGTTAGCTAATTTCCTAGCTGCTCATCCGATCCCGGAGACCTCCAAGCTATACGAGGACATTCCCGACGAAGTTGCAGAATATAATTCCGCAATGGAAAATGATACATGGCAACTATTCTTCGATGGTGCCTCCAGGATTGGTCCCAGGGGGAACGTGGTTTCAGGAGTAGGAATTATCGTGGTCACTCCCGATAAACTCGTCATCTATCGAGCATATTCTCTTAGCGAGCCCTATTCTAATAATGTGGTGGAGTATAACGCTCTACTAATTGGGCTCCAAGTCGCTAAAGAATTGGACGTCGAATCTCTGGAAGCTTTCGGTGATTCTCTGCTGATCGTCAATCAAGTCAGAGGAATATATGAAGTCCGTAATCCAGACCGCATTCCTTATCACCAAGCAACGATCGAAATAGCTATGTCTTTCAAAGGCTTCTTCCTAGAACATGTGCCTCGATCTCAGAATCTGGAAGCTGATACCTTTGCCAGTCTAGCTGAAGATTTAGCTATTCCTATAAGAAGGCAGAATTCGGTGACCCTTCTTAACAGAGATTTATTCTGTGTGGAAAATAACTTTCACATAGAACGCAGCTACGCTGTGAACACCGATCCTCCTAAGAGAGACTGGAGAAGTCCTTTATAGATTTCGTAGCATATAGAATCTTGCCGGAAGACCCTAAAGAAGCAGTATCCGTCAAAAGACGATCATTACGCTTCTATTTTGATGCGTCTTCACAATGTCTATATCGCCGGACTTACGACGGACTGCTATTAAGATGTCTCTCCGATGACGAGGCACAGCGGATTATCTGTGAAGCTCACGACAGCGTATACGGAGCGCATCAACCCGGTCCTAAGCTACAGGATCGTATCAGGAGGATGGGCTATTACTGGCCTACTATGATCACAGATGCAATAAAATATGCAAGACAATGAAAAGCATGTCAGGTTCATGCAGATTTTATACATCAACCTTCTGAACATTTACACCCTACAGTAGCATCTTGGCCTTTCGAAGCATGGAGTATGGATATCATTGGTCCTATTCACCCATCTTCTTCCAGAGGTCACCGGTTCATATTAGCTATCACGGATTATTTCTCCAAATGGGCAGAGGCAATCCCCCTTACTGAGGTAAAGATATCTAACGTGATCAGCTTCATTAAGCATCATGTCATTTATCGCTTTGGGATACCCCGAAGGATAATTCATGACAATGGGCCTCAATTCATCAGCCAAGCGTTTCACCAATTTTGCGATAAAAATCGGATACAAAATGTGGCCTCTACGGCATACAATCCTGCTGCTAATGGTTTGGCGGAAGCTTTCAACAAAATCATTATCAAACTCTTGAAAAAGTTTGTCTCTTCGAAAAAAAGAGATTGGAATGAGAAGCTAGGAGAATGTCTCTGGGCATACCGTACAACGGTACGAGCATCGACGGGTTGTACCCCATTCTCATTGGTTTACGGAAGTGAAGCAGTTCTCCCCATCGAAATCCAAATTTCGTCACTCAGGATAGCAGTGGCTAATGAGTTGACTCAAGAAAAGAATGACCTATTAAGGCTTCAAGAGCTAGAAGGATTAGATGAAAAATGCCTCCAAGCTCAACAGCGTATCGCGTTCTACCAGGCACGTATTTCTAGAGCGTTTAATCAAAAAGTAAAGGAAAGAGTGTTCAAAGTTGGCGAGCTAGTTTTAGCTGTGAGAAGGTCAATGATTATTACTCACATGAGTAAGAGTAAATTCCAACCCAAATGGGAAGGCCCTTATATGATCGAGACGACGTTCTCAAACGGCGCTTACAGATTAGCTAAGCCTAATGGAGACTTGTTAATGGCTCCTATCAACGACAAATTTCTGAAGAGGTACTATGCTTAATCTCCTTTGCTAAACGGAGTATGGTGAAGATCTCACTCTGACAATACTACTTCCAAAGAACTAGTTGGATCATATTCTATCATGTCCATATAACCTCTAAATAGATATGTTTAACTAATTTGGAACTTCAAGACCTATCACATCCATATTACCTCTGATAGTGTTTTGTACACAAATTTAGTTGGATCATATTCTATCATGTCCATATAACCTCTGAATAGATATGGCCAGCTGAAGCATGCCGAAGCGATATCACGTCCATATTACCTCTGATATCACTTTCACTCTACCCTATCATTTATATTCCAAAATGATAGGTCCACCAAAGTCAGATAAAATTTCTTTATTCTCTCCCGAAGGAGCAAAATTACATGAAGAAGCAAAAGGTACATCATTTAGGAGGAGCAGTTAAGTCGCGAATCTGTCGCGCCAGAGTAACCATCCTCTCATCCCTGGTGCTCAAGACGTCGACGTGAGCCCGCTCCAACCTTGCCGCATCATTGTTCAAAGCAGATAGCTCGGACCGAGCATGTACAAAACCTGCGTGGATGACACCCACATGTGTCAGGTTCTGCTGAGCAGTCTCCATTCGATTCTTCAGCACATCTTGAGATGCCGACAAAGAGAGAGCCTTCTCCTCTACTTGAGCGAGTTCATCTTTCAATTTGCGGACCCTCGCTGTCTCTTCCTTATATTCGACTTCGCACTGAGTCAGTTGGTTAATGACATACTCCAATTCAGCATGCTCTTGATCCATCTCCTGCTGCTGTTCCTGGACGAATTTGTTCAGAGATTCTATTTGCCCAGCAAGCTCTGTAGTTAAGGAGTCATACCTAGCTTGAACGAGACCATCAATGCTGCCTCGAGATAGCTGCAAATAATCGTTAATGGGTTGTTCCAAACCATTAACTACCTGCTCCAGTGTGTCAGCTCTCCCAACGTCGTTGAAGTCTCTGATCGGCGCTATCGCAAACTGAGAGGACCTCCTCAGAGCCTCGAAGCCTAGATTCTTCTCTAGCACTATTGATATCAGCATTTTCAAAGTGGTGTAGAAAATACTAGTATACTGCTCAATCAGCATGGCGAGATCCCAATGGACGCTGGGAGTGGCTGCAATATCGGCGAATCTCCCTCCAGGAATGACTGCAGACGATGTTGCCACAGTCGTCGCCTCATCAGATGGTGCGACAAAAGAAATGCGCCAACAGCGGATGAAGTAACCGGCGTACTCAAAGGAGGCATTGTTGTAATGACAGGCTCATCCTCCTCTCGAGATATTGGAACCATTACGGGCGAGCCGGCACCCGAAAATGTTTCCTCTTCGAAGTCGGGTACCTCCATGTCATCGGCAGGAGCTGAAACAGAGCCAAAAGGCACGTCAACACTGCCCTCCCCGTAGATGTCTTCCCCTGAAAAGAAGACAAGAGAAAGTTAATATCAATATGATGTTAATTTTTTTCTAAAAGAGGCATAAAGACGACATTTACCCATGGCCGATGGTATATATGTCGCATCTGCAGCCAGTACAGCTAAATTATTTCTTAATGATGCTAAGCGAGCTGTCATACCTGGAGAGGAGGGTGCACCAAATGACGACTGAGGGTAGTCATCCAAGTCTTCACCCAGATCCAATCAAGGTTCATCAGGTGGAATCTCGCTGGGTATACTTACAGGTGCGGCAGGGGTTTCTCCCGTTGCTGATCTGGATAAAGATATCCTTATTTGGCTCGTCCTCGAAGGTGATCTCGTACCACTACCTGAAGCGGTAGCAGCGACAGCAGCCTCGAGCAAAGATTCTCCGGCACTGCCAGCCGGAACCGTAGAGATTCCCTCTCTAAAAGGCGAGGAACCTCTAATCAAAGGATCATCCCCAACAGGGGAAACAACAGGTTCACTTCTAGGAACCTCAGGGTGGGAAGTCCTGACAGGACCACCAACCGTCTTCTTCTTCTTGCGAGGGGAAGTCTCCTTCAGAACAGGAGCCCTTCGCTTACGAGAGATAACCAGAGGCCCTGCAGGCGGAGGTATTTTGCCTCTCGGTACTGCCAACAAAGGCTCATCTGGATGGAATAATTTTAACCCTCGTCAGAGGAAACTGAGAGGATTTCGTCTCTTCCCGTAGACTTAGAAGAGGGCATCCTAAAACTTCCATGCATATCAAAATCGCGATGGAAGGTATTGGTTGCCACATAAAACTGGGCATACGAATAGAGGATACGCAACTCCATGGAGAGTGAAGTCGCGGGCACAGTAAAAGCTGCTTCAGTGTAACCCATTATGAAGTACCGCCATCCTCTCGCTCCCTCAATAAGTGCACCCCTGGACTTGAAGCTGGTGACGGCATTGCCCACATGCAATTGGTCATACCCAAACTGCCTGGCGAACCGACTAGGCAGGTAGGGTTCCAAGAAGCAATGGTCTTCACTTCTGTACAATAAATGGGAAGGTCTAATGCAGACCAACCAATAAAAAACTTCAGAAGAAAGAACGGTCTTCCCTTCACCTAAATCCTGAAGTCGTGTCCCATGTTGATTGAGATGTACAGTTGGGACGGTGCATAAGAGCTTCCAGCTGAGAGCAAAATTTAACGCTCGCCGACAGTCTAAAACTGTGGTCACGTTCCAAGTGGAGTTCTTGTAATTCAACAAGAAATTACTCCCCGAACTACTGCCAGAGCCAGGAGACATCACTCTGGGGTTATGAAGAATTAACCATCCCATCAAATATAGGAACGGTAATTCTATCCTGGGAAAGATGTCATGCCGTGTTTCATCGGCAAGCAGCCCATCGGTCATGGCCCTCAGGCCAGCTTGTATCCGGCATACCATGGCAGGGAACAAGTCCAATCTTGCCCCGAATACCAAACGTACTGCAGGCCATAATGTCACGACCCACACCAGGACATTCGGGCACGAGTGCGTGGGCACGTCCAGCCTACGCCGCAGTGTCGGCGGTAGTACGCTGTCTAGGTCATTATCACAGGTAATTTATAATCTATCTCATCCACAGTAAAGTAAATAGACAAGGAAAATAACAGAAAATAGGAATACCCAGATTTCATAAGACAAAATGATATACAGATCCATAGTTTAATACAGAATCCAGAAGATAAATCGGGGACAAACCCGATTGTTGTGCTGAAAGGAAATACTAGCTAACTGACTACTACTCCTCAAAAGTAGTTTCCTGAGTGGGAACTGGCTCCTCAAATGTATCACCTGCTATCTCATATGGGTGGGGGCAAAGTTCTCATTATCGCCTAAAACAACGGATCCAGTCAGGAAAGGAGCAAAGTACACAATGCACATCAAGATTTAAACTAAATAATTGTGACAGGTAGAAAATAATTGACTAAGCATCATGTTGAGAATATGCATAAATAAGTAATAACCATAACTAGGAGTTAAATGCTGTAAAATAGGGATATGAGTAAAACAGGAATAAATGAGACAGGAAATTGGAACTACAACCAGATAACAGGAACTGCAACAAGACAAGAAACTATGTGTGTGAACTTGTGTATTTAGAATACATAGTTGGCATGTAGGGGGTTATAAGGCTAATAAGGCCGTCCTAGGCGGCTAGCACACAATGAACAATCGAGTATAAGGCTGATGGTACAGTCGCGTACCAACAGCTAGCGACATGACAGGGGGAAGGGTAAACCACATGCCTCCTAATATTCTCCCACCCGACACGAAAAACAAGACATGAAATCCAATATTCAAGACATAAAATCCAGATTCTAACACTACGTGTAAACATCCAATGGTACTAGTAGAGCAAGGAAACTAATTATCATAATATAAAGAATAAACTTGAAGTGCAGGTACTTGCTTGATGTTTGGATCCAATACAGTTCTATCCTCGGGAAATTTCCAGAAATGACTCCGAATGCTGAAATAAATATTACCATCATGCTCAGAAGATATCAAATAGCTAGAAACGCCTATCCTTGAGTCCAATTTGGAGACAAGGGCAAAAACGGCAGTTTTGGGTCAAAACGGGGTCCGCATGTGGGCCCGCTTTGCACCGAAAAATGTGTCAGGGTCAAAGGTCTCCAAATTCACCAAACTTAGTGTCAACAGGTCAAGAACGATGATACGAACCAACGGAACTTCCAGAATTGGATTCCGATGAGCCGATCACAAAATCGCCCGTCGAGCGGGGCCTGTGGGGCCCACGACACGCGATTTCGTCAACGTTCTCAGAATCGAACCAAACTTGACCCACAGGACCAGCGTATCGCTACGAGTCCGATGGCGCAAGTTTCGATCCGATGTGTGTGCACGAAGTTAGGGTGAATTGTAGAAAAGTCGGATACAGGCGATGTCCGCGGATACGCGTTGATTCCGGTGTGCACGCACACCCGAATCAGCTTCCGCGAAATCTCACACGTCCGTATCGACGGTGCGCACATATTTGTGAAGACCGCACGCGACCAAGTCGTCCTGTTTGGCAGGGCGTACTCAGTTCCGGGGTGAAACAGGGTCTGTTTTTTCCTGTTTTTGGATCGCGGTGTGCGATCACCACAGGACGCGATGTCCCGAGCGATTTGTCCGGGCACCGAGAGGGTCATACAGGCTTTGCAACGCAATTTACGGAATCAAAATCCGAGCTACGAGCAAGAAAATACACGCACCTGAACTAGGCTGAAAAACCCGGGGTCGACTTGTGTCCGACACGACACTGGACACGTGTCCTGTGTCGAACACGGGAAAAAAATTGGGAATTAGGGTTAGGGTTAGGGTTTTGGGAGCTGCCGGCGGGGGCCGGCCGGAGGCGCGCCGGAGAGGGGCTGGGGGCGGCTCGCAGCAGGGCGGGGGACGCTGGCGGCTGCCGGAGGCGGAGCACGGGCGGCTGGAGGCTGGGAAGAAGGGGAGGAGCAGGGGGCCGTCGGTGGCGCCGGAGCGGAGGAGGAAGGAGAGGGAGAAGGAGGAGGAGCAGGCCGCAGCGGCGGAGACGGGCGGCGGGTGGCGGCGAGGTGGCACGGCCGATGGCGGAGGTTCGTGGTGGGAGGGATGGCCGGAGTCGAGGGGCCTGGGGGCTTTTATAGGAGGAGAGGGAGGTCTGGGCGGCCGGAGAAGGCGGAGGACGTGTCGTCGAGGCCGGGCGGGGCGGAAGAGGGGGTCGTGGGGGGACTGGCCGCCGGAGGCGGCGGAAAACGCGGCGCCGGACCGGATCGTGGGGAGGAGACGGGTCAGCCGGGTCGGGCGGCGCGGATCGGGTCTGGCTGACCCGACCCGACCCGGTAAGTCAGGCTGGGCCGCGGGGCTTTGCTGGGCCGAATGGGCCAGGGTGCTGGGCCGGTTTACAGGCTGGGCCGGGCTGGTTTAAACAAAAAATATAATAATAATAATAATAATAATAATAATAATAATAAATAAATAAATAAATAAATAAATAAATAGTAAATAATTAAATAATTAAGTAATTAATAAATGTTTTAGGTGATTAAAAAATAGGTCCGGGGGTCCAATAAATTCCAGAAAAATTACCCTAAGTCCAGTTTTTCATTTTACACCCAAAAATATTATTTTCATAATATTTTAATATTATTTATTAATAAATAAATAAATCATTCAATAATTAAGAACCCTGATTTTTATTACAGAAAATTCTCAGAAAATTTCAGAAAATTGTGAAAAATCCCAATTTAAAATTCTTGCAAAATCTGGGGGTTTACACATAAGGTGTTACGGTGGATGCGATCCGAAGATGCAAAGCCAGGTACTACCAGTCGGCGTAGCCATATGGAGATGAAGCCAACCAGTTGAGCTTCCTTGGACAGAGGCCTGCGGCAATGCCTCAAATAACTATAGGCTTTAGTGCCTGCAGGATATTTCCCTATCCCTTCATCGATAATCTGATCCGAAGCCCCAGCGTCTTCAATAAGGTCATCGACTACTTGAGCAGTAAGCACGCTCATAAAGCTCAAAGGCCTATCCCTGCTATCCGCGACTTTGTCTGGCTTAGCATATTTAGCCTGATGAAAGAAGAGGTAGGATGCCCATTTGTTGGTATGAGCCAAATCAGAGGGCTCATTATAGAAGGCGGTGCACGCTAAATAGTGGCACATCAGCTCCTGGTACACTGCCACTACCCGAGGGTCTGTATCCTCCAACTCCCGGTTTGTGGGAACATAGTCTTCATAAGGAGTATCCCCCATTGGCAGTCTTGAAATCTCTGCCATTTCGTGAAGGGCCAATCCCAACTCCCCCAGTGGAGTGGCAAAAGTCCCGGTGAGCGAGATATATCGCTACATCAAAGCCAGAAACAGGTTGGGGTTGAGAGGTAATCCAACACTGGTAGCACTCATAGCTGCGTACAGACCAATGCTCTCCAGCTCCGTCTAAAAGTTCTTCAGGGCCCAGTCAGCTAAATGAACCCATCGAAGATTTGTAGGGGTAAGCCACCCATTGGTCCGAGGATTAACCTTGGGGTATACTCCTCCATGGCCCATGAAGTTATTGCAGAAAGTCGATAATTGGACTGGCTGGAATAGTTCAGTGTCTTCACTCGGGATAATGCCCGGAAATAATCCCCTGAAAGGGATGACTGGACCAGAAGGGCGGCTCACAAACGGCCCTTGAAATAATCCCCTTCTGATAAAATATCTTCCCCGGCTGGCCGTGAAGATTGGGAGTCAGAGTCCATGACATCCTCCTTGGATGTGTGGCATGGAAAATGCCAAGATAGGGTAATCTCTCAGCATCTTGGGCAGATACAGGACCAGGCCCCCGGCAGAAAAAACTCAGTTTTCTTTCTTGGGCTTCGTCTGGGATTGTTTGTCAATCATATCCCCGAAGAGGAAAGCTGGTTTTATGTATTTTACCCCGTCTATAGACGTCAGGGGCTCTCCGTTGATCATGCTCAACAGCATTCACTCTCCTTGAGACGATATCAGGGTTCCCCTTCCTTCAGGATACTGGGGTCCGTGTCACGACCCGCACCCGGATATTCGGGCACGAGTGCGTGGGCACGTCCAGCCTACGCCGCAGTGTCGGCGGTAGTACGCTGTCTAGGTCATTTTCTGGGATCAATAACTAACTATCTCATAGTTAATGCTGTAAACAGGAATATGAGAAAAGCAGGAAATAAATGAGACAGGAATGAAACTACAACAATCAACAAGAGCCATAACTAGACAAGAAGCTATGTGAGTGAACTTGTGTTTTTAGAATACCTAGTTGGCATGCAGGGGTCTATAAAGTTAAACTGGCCGCCATGGACGGCTATTATTCACGAAAAATCGAGATCCGGCTGATAGACAGTCGTGTACCAACAGCTATTATTCACGACACGGGTCAGGGTAAACTGCATGCCTTTCAGTATTCTCCCTCCCGACACGAAAAACAAGACATGAATTCCAACATTCAAGACATGAGATACATTATTCTGACATTACGTGTAATCAGCAAGGGTACTAGTAGAGCAGGAAATTAATTATCACAATATAAAGATTAACTTGAGGTGTAGGTACTTGCCTTTGTTTGGATCCGTTTAATAGGTCTTCGGGGAAATATCCAGAGATGAGTCCAAATGCTGAAATAAACATCACCATCACGCTCAGAAGATGTCAAATAGCTAGAAACGCCTGTCCTTGGGTCCAATTTGGAGACAAGGGCAAAAACGGCAGTTTCGGGTCAAAACGGGGTCCACCGGTAGGCCCGCTTTGCACCGAAAAACGTGTCCGGGTCAAAAGTCTCCAAATTCACCAAACTTAGTGCCAACAGGTCAGGAACGCTGATACGAACCCAACGGAACTTCCAGATTTGGATTCCGATGAGCCGAACACAAAATCGCCCGTCGAGCGGGGCTTGTGGGGCCCACGACACGCGATTTCGTCAACGTTCTCAGAATCGAACCAAACTTGACCCACAGGACCAGCGTATCGCTACGAGTTCGATGGCGCAAGTTTTGTCTCGATCCGACGAGTGTACACGAAATTAGGGTGAATTGCCAAAAAGGCGGATACGGGGCGATGTCCGCGGATACGCGTTGATTCCGGTGTGTACGCACACCCGAATCAGCTTCTGCGAAATCTCACACGTCCGTATCAACGCTGCGCACGTATCTGCGAAGACCGCACGCGACCAAGTCGTCCCGTTTGGCGGGACGTACTCGGTTCCGGGGTGAAACAGGGTCTGGTTTTTTCCTGTTTTTGGATCGCGGTGTGCGATCACCACAGGACGCGGTGCCACGAACAGTTTGTCCGGACACCGAGAGGGTCATACAGGCTTCGCAACGCAATTTGCGGAAACGAAAACGGAGCTACGAATAAAAAGTTACACGCACCTGAAGGGGACCCGAGAATCAGGGTCGAACCGTGTCCGACTCGTGTCGGACACGTGTCCGGACACAGAACAGTAACTAGGGTTAGGGCTTGGGAAGTCGGCCGGCGGCGGGGACGGCGGCGTGGGCGGCTGGGGCTGCGGCGGAGGGGCCGGGGACGGCGCGGCGGCGCGCGGCACGGCGGCTGGGGGCTCGCCGGCGGCCGGGGACAGCGCTGCGGGCTGCCCGAGCGGCTGGAGGTGGAGGGAGGAGCTGCGGGCGGTGGCTTCTCGGCTGGGCGACATCGGCGGCGAGGCGAGGCCGGCAGAGGGTGCAGCGGCGAGGCGGACGGTGACGTCGACGGGGAGCTAGGGTTCCGGCGAGGGGCGGCTGAGGGGAAGATCGGGGAGGCGGAGGAGAACGGGGGGGAACGGGGTTTTATAGGGCCGTGGCGGTGGGGGACGGGGCCGAGGAAGGCGGCGACGTCGCGGTCGTGGGGTGAGGTGGCCGCCGGAGCGGGCGGCGCGCCGGGCGGGGCGGCGTGAGAAGCGGGCGGGGACGCTGGGTCGCGCAGCGTGGGGGAGACGGGTGCGGGTCTCGGGCTAGCGGGTCTGGCCGACCCGCCCGACCCGCTAGGCCGGGGATGGGCCGGGTTCGGGTTAGGGCCCAATGGGCTGGGCCGACGGGCCGGGTTATAATTTAAAATAATAATAATAATAATAATATAAAATCATTTAATAAATAATTAAACAAATAGTTTTTAGGTATTTAAAAATAGGTCCGGGGTCCGATAAATTCCAGAAAAATTGCCCTAAGTCCAGTTTTCCATTTTACACCCAAAAATATTATTTTCATAATATTTTAATATTATTTATTATCAATTAAAAATCATTTAATAATTAGAAACCCTGATTTTAATTATAGAAAATTCCCAGAAAATTCCAGAAAATTGTGAAAATCTCAATTTGAAATTCTTGCAAAATCTGGGGGTTTACAGTCCGGAAATAGGAAATGTCACATGGGACAAATCCTCCAGGTAATTGGAATGCAGCATCCCAGCAGCAGAACCCATCACCTCAGCCAACGGAGATACATGCAAGTTAACTACAAAGTGCAAGAAAAATACGTCAGTTTCTATACTAGACCTCACAATCTTGCAGCCTATGCCAAAAAGCAACAGTCTGTGCTTTTACATCAAGACTGTAAAAACTTGATTTTTTACGCTGGAATCTTATTCCAAGGCGTAAAATTCAATACTGGCAGTATACACAAAAACCTGACAGTCTGTGTTTTACGCCAGACTGCCAAAGTTTGAGTTATTACTCCAAAATTTTCATCCAGAGCGTAACACTCAAAGTTTGTAGTATACACCAATTTTTGACAGTCAAAGCTTTTACGCCAGACTACGAAAATATAAAGATTTTACGCTGACACATTAGAAATATGGGCGTAAAAGATGAAACATCTCTGTGCATCATCTTCCTCGAAGAGGCTATCAGCACAGAAGATGACCTAGCGCATTCACGTACAACGTGTGAGAAGGGTTTTCTTCGTTCTTGTCGTCCCAAAAGCTTTACCTATAACGCCCGGTGCATAGCTCATCGGTGGGACACTTCGTTCAGAGCGAGGTTCGCCCTGCCCGACGGGAGTCGCTCTTGCTTGGGCAGAGGAGCGAGAAGAGGAGGCAACCTTCTTTCCCTTAGAGGAGAAGATTGGTTTTGGTGCCATTGCTAAAAACTCAGAATGCTCAGAGAGAAAACGAAGGAGAGAACTCAAAGAGACAAAAAATTTCTTTTGCAAAAAACAGGTGAAGAGTCTTCTCTCTGAAAGCCTTGAGATATATATAGAGTTCAGATGGACTCCTCGAATCCCTAACCAAATCCGATATTTAATATTCGGTTATGAGTGGGGACTACGTCAGCCTATTACTCAGGGAAGGCGGACAGTCAGCGAATTCAAAAAGTTTTCGTGCAGAGCATATTCGTGATTTTACGCCAAGGAGCTTTTTTACGCTCGGGAAGCTACAAATCTACAGTTTTACGCTCAGAGACTATAAGTCTATGGTTTTACGCCCGGATGCTTTTACGCTCGGTAGCTTTTACGCTCGAGAGGCTACAAACCTACGACTTCACACTCAGAAGCTACAAATCTATAATTTCACGCTAAGAGGCTTTTTTACGCTCAGAGGCGACAAATCTACGACTCCACGCTCGAAAGTTTTCTTTTCGAGAGGCTATAAATCTATAGTTTTACCCCCGAATGCTCTCATGCTCAGCAGCTTTTACGCTCGAGAGGCTACAAACTTATAATTTTATGCTCATCTACATTACAGATCTATGACTTTCCGCATATCTGAGAATATGCAGGCCAGAATATGCGTATATCTGAACCATTCTCAAGATGGCCAATTACAAGGGTTCACAAAGAAGATGCTCCTTCTTGGTCTTAAAAACATCCCAAGTACCCAAAGCATACAGAGTTCAGCATTGAAAATGACTCTTCTTCTTGGGTCAATTGGAAGTTCATCCAGAATCCAGTCTGAATATTTCCTCTACAGTTCAAGATGGCGACTCAGTTTTGACAGCCGTTTCTTGCCCTATTTCAAGAGATTTTTGGGAAATCATTCTTGAAAACGATGGTCTGAACAAAAATTCTCCTTATCAGAGAGGTGACAGTTCCAAATTCTACGCAGTTCCTCATTCCTAACAGCAGGACAGTTCGAATATTCGACATAAATGCTAAAACGGCTTTCTGCGCATCTTCAGTTATGCGTAAAAGACAGGACGGGACCAAATACTCTTTCTATCAAAGTCGGCGTGAAATTATCCAGACGTATCGAAGCTACACATATTCAGACTTCATCACAGCAAAATACATATGGCAAATAATCAGATGCATAAAAGAAGACGATTTTATTAATCATGATTACATATGAGAGAAATTCAGTCTACAAAGGATTTTTTCTCATCTTCATGATTACATATGAGAGAAATCCCGTCTACAAAGGATTCCCCATCTTTATTTAAAGATCATGCCCAGGTTCTCGCATGGGGGAGATCTTTACCCGTCTTCTACAATAGTTCATCGACTTCCACAGTCGATGAACAAGAAAATGATTAATGGTGGGAGGATACACAACTGGGCATATATAAATTATTCAAGAGCCCATCCTCCATACGCCATGACAGATTGAGTTGAGGTTTTAGACCCAACTCAGTACTGGAAGACAAGGCTAGTTTGTCTTCTCTCGTCCACGAACAACGGGAGAAAATACAGCTTGCAAGCTGTGTGGTCTAATGTGACCCTTCCTCTCTCCTGGACGAATCGCCATATGAAGTTGCTGATTATCCCGAGCAAAGAAAGCTATGATATCCTTCCATGATCCATCGTTGCAGAGGATATTTGCTCAAAGGCGCCTTCTTTTTTGGCTCCTTACATGCTGGAAGAATATGATCTTCTTCTTCCTCAAGTCGACCTGACGAACTCCGGCAATCATCTCTGGGTGGTGAAGGAAATATGGGAAGAACAGGTTAACTACTCAGCCTTTATATAGGCAAAAGAGAACACACCGAATCCCAACAAATCCCCAAAACTTTGCCAAGAAATCAGCCTCGAAGAACGAGTCAGACTTGACCGTTTCATGCTTCATTCAAAGTGTTTCAAATTACGAGGAATTTGAAAACTTTGAAGGGGGTCTTGTAAAAGCATGAAAAATACGCTGTAGAGTTATACGCAGTGTTTCAGTGCTGTGTGGCATAAAATATAACTTCAGAGCCATCGGCGTACAACAGAGCTTTTTCGCTAAGTACAGCATAAAATATAAGCTCAAGGACAATCCGCGTAATACAGTATTTCCAGGCTGCTTCAGCGTAAAAAGGGTATTATACCGCCTTTATGGCGTAAACTCATCCTCTTTTAATGCAGCATGAAAGTGTACGAGGAACGCTTCATATTTCTCGAATGAATCTGTCAGATCATGCAGTGAACCTGACTCTTGACAAAGAGTACTGCACGACTATCCAGACGACGGCTGTAATAATGGTGCGGCACAGAGACCCAAACCGTCGTTTAGTGCATTTCCATGATACAAAGTACTTTTACGCATACAAGGGAATACGCTGCTTAGTTTTACATAGGCAGATGTGAGCTTTTACGCTCAGCAGAAGACAAAACGAACTGCCACGTCAAAAGCTGTTCTTCGTACAGAGCTCGAGGCACGTCTCTGCATTTAATGCTCAGAATGGTGGCATATCTTCGTACAGAGCTCGAGACACGTCTCTGCATTTAATGCTCAGAATGGTGGCAGATCTCTACATTTAATGCACGAGATTTGATTATATCTCCAAAGACTGAGCAAGCCATAATTACGGCTAATACGTCTACATCATCACCCCTGCATATTACGCCATCAGGCTATTTTCAGCTATAGGAGCACGCTATACGCTATCTCCTTGAAATACGCCTCTGAGCTATTTTCAGCTATAGGAGCACGCTGTACGCTATCTCCTTGAAATACTCCTCTGGGCTATTTTCAGCTATAAGGAGCACGTTGTACGCTATCTCCTTGAAATATGCCAACTCGGGCTATATTTGCATTGGTGCGTGATAAGGCTATTCGGTCCAGAATACGCTCAAGACCTCAGTCAAGGAAGGAGGATCAGCTATCTTTTACGCTAGCTACCTATCCATGCAGCATCAGGCTTCTACGCCTATTTGGCTTCTATGCCGACTCGACAACCACTTGGCTTCTACGCCAACCTGACAACTATTTGGCTTCTACGCCATGGTGACAGTTATTGGCTTCTACGCTAACCTTTTCTACGCGAGGGACAGTTACCTACATGGCTTGCATGCCGTGATCTTCGCAGCAGTTATACGCATTATCTCATGATGGGACACGCATCACACGCAGACTCAGAAGATCATTTATACGTGGGTGGCAGTTATTATAACCGTCGCGTAAAAAGTGCCATACTCTCCACTATCCGGCTTCTACGCCGACTGGACGGTTACTGTCACTAAAACCCTATAAATAGAAACCTCTATTGACAGAGGTCCGGGGTGGAAAGGTCGAAGGGTCGAAAATTCCAAGGTCGGAAAGAGTTAAAAGAAATCGAAGAACAGAGAGAGAAGAGCTCAGACAGAGAGTAGTAATCGACGATTTTGGCATCGAGCATCCACTCCCTCTTGCAATCTTTGAAGCATCTCCTTCTTCTACAACACTTCTACATCATCGTGTGGTCCAAGGGACAAAGTGATCGACTGCAGATCAGACTCCTATAGCAATATTTACCCAGATTAAAATTTGTACTTAACATCCTCGTATAGGATTAATAGTACTTCTTGTTTGTAAACCTAAGAAAGGGTTTTGTATAAACCTAGTTTTTATTTCTTCCGTTTATTATCAAACAGTCCCTAGACTAGAACACATACTCTTTTAGATCAGCCAATCAATCCTATAGCTTGTTATGTGGAGTCTGAGTTATCTCATAAATAATGTATAATAAGCATCCTCAGATCACACCAGTACCAAAAATGAGCTAACCGAACCAAATAAATAAAATAAGCACTTGCAGGATGCACCAGTCCCCCGTAGGGCCACTGCGCTAAAAATATGGTATTAGCAGTTCCAGTGTTCCTATAGTGAAATAGTGGCTCGACATAATAATAGTCAGATACTGCACTCCACTAAGGCAGATGATATACAGTATCTGTGGTGGCCATCCCCCAGCGCACTTAGAATAAATCTCTGTAGTAAGGTTCGTTGGCATGATCTCGGGATACTGTTTTCTTCCAATGTTACTACCACTTTTAGTTACCTAATTAGCCCTATATTGTTGTTAAAATCTTAACGGGTGGTCACATGAGAATTTTTCTTAAGATGTCGTACAATGTTCGGGCACGCTAGATACGAATCCATGAAAGTCAAATCTGGATTCATCCGAGCGTGTATGCAATATTCAAACAATCAATATCCATGCCACATTTTGGTAGATGACTCGCTTATTATGCCCGTGCTGGGGAAACAATATATATTTATAATATCACGCGTTCAAGAATTTGGAGGCATTTTTGATGCACAACCCAAATATAATCACTTAACACGTGACACGATGTGTCATACCTCGGTATATATTAAATCATGAATAATTATCAGGCAATAGTGGTATCAGCACAGATACAGTATTATAGTCCAATCAACAAACTTACAGTTGGCCTTATGAGTCTTATTTGTCATGCCCTAGTCCCAAAATACTGAGGGACTAGCCACGTGGCAATGGCCAGCAGCACGACTCCAATGGATAAACCCAATTTAATGTACCCGTTAGAGTGTACTTAAGCTGTAATAAATATAAATACAGTCTACATCATCTATCACAGAATAATTCTAATCTCATCCACATAAAGAAGCATAACTAAATATGATAGACTAATCAAGATAATAGATAAAAAGAAATATAGTCTATCAATAAGTCCAAATGAATAGTGTCTCGGGGAACAACCCAATAAAATAAGTTAATACATAAATCCAAGAGTCAAGATATAAAATAACTGGAAGCAGAAATAACTGAGTATGTAACAGAATACTCAGGGGAAATCCTCTGGCACAACCTCGTCCTCTGGTGTCAGTACTGCTCCAACGTCAGCTCATGTCCCGTATATCTCAGGGTATTCCTCCTCTGCTGTACCTGGGGACATAATCCGGATCCAGGTCCTCAGGGGACATAACAAGGTACAAGAATAACTCAAAACAAATAAAATACAGTATATAAAAATAGATCTACAGGGCAAGCTATGTAACCAGCTATGTGAAATATAATTTGAGAGCATCACTAGTACTCAGGCTGAAACCACTACAAGCTCAGTGTCGGGGAGCCGGTAGCAGTAATATAACGAAGGGCCAAATACATGTGCCAAAGCTCTGGTACGAAGACTAAGGCACTCTCCAGTAACATAAGTATATATATATATATATATATATATATATATATATATATATATATATATATATATATATATATATAATCAGCCTGTAGCCTGTGTGTCTCTCCCCACCCAATGTAACCCCACGTCTCATGTCCATAACACGCATGATCATGACCTCTAGCTAGTACAATGAGTCATAATGATATCTATGTATGCAAGTCTTATATCACGAATCCTGTAAACCTATATAAAATTACCATCAATAACTCAAAAAAGATTCTGTCAAATAAATAGTATCAAGTGTCCTATGGTATGACGTACTTGGTAAAGCAAGCACGTAAAATATAGGATCGGGGAATCAACTCTCTAAGTGACGTTACACGTCTCCGCGTACGGCTTCGACACCTGAATCTTGTTCGGACGTTAAGCAATGTCTCACAGTCCTAGGTTGAACAGGTACATCACAGAATATATATATATATATATATATATATATATATATATATATATATATATATATATAAAGAACTCAAATAATAAAGTCACAGAATCTACTACAAGTTGGCAAGGTACACTTGTCTGGGTTCTGAGCTCCGACAGTTGCTCCGATATAATTGGAATCTCCAGGTACACCTCCGGATACTGAAACAAATATCATCATCACTCTCAGAATATATGAAATAGCTAGGATTGACTACCCATAAGTCCAATTTGGACACAGGGACAGAATTGACAGTTTCTGGTAAAAGCGGGGTCCACTTGTGGCCCACTTCGCACCAAAAAATGTGCCAGAGATAAAGTTCTTTAAATTCGTCAAACTTAGTGTCTACAAGTCCAGAACGATGATACGAACACAACGAAATATCCAAAAATGAATTCCGATGAGCCGGTCACAAAATCGGCCGTCAAATGGAACCGTGGGGCCTACGAAATAGTATTTCGTCAACATTCTCAGAATTGAATCAAACTTGGGTCACAGGACCAGCGTAACGCTACAAATTTGATGGCATAAGTTTCGTTGCAAAATGACAAGCACACACGAAATTATGACGAGTGTCAGAACAGGCCGATATGGAACTTTTCGACGGATACGCGTTAATTTCGGTGTGCACGCACATCCAAATCAACTTTTGTAAAATATCACATGTCCACGTTGATGATAGTGTCTTTCGGTACAATTTGCATACGACAAAGTTGCCTCGTTTAGCGGGACGCACCCTGTTTCGAAAAAATTCAGATTTAGAAAATCAATTTTTTGGTCAATTTTAACCGCGAATAAAATACATCATACAACAAATTAAAATAAACTAATTAAAGAGATTAAATCTCGGTTATGTTGTCTAAATTACTGTTCAAGTAAAATTTTAAAGTATTAACTAGGTTGGAAGAAAAATGCCATGAACATAGGTGTTTGGGATAATTTATGAACTACCAAATTGTGTTATTTTTTCTTATTTTGTGTCACAAATTACGACCAACACAGGATACGATAGGCCAAACTAATTATACGAGGTTCAAGAGGGTCATGTGGTCTTCGCATAGCTTTCAATGGGTCGACATTTGGATTAATGTGCAGAGAGATACAAGGGTGGGAAGTAGCATACCTCACATTACTGCTGCTGCTCGAATTGGCCGGCATGTCTTCGCGGCGGCGGCGCACGGCTGTCCGGCGGCTGGCGGCGGCGGCGATGGTCGGGAATTGAAGAGGAGTTGATGGTGGTGGGGATGGTCTAAGCTAGGGTTTATATAGGGTGTCGGGGTGGAAGTTACGGGGAGTCGATGAAGAGGGGTCAGGGCCGTTTTGGAATAGGAAGGGAGGGGACGTGCGGGGTTTACAGCGGGTTACTGTAGTAGTAGGGGATGCAGGTCGGGTTAGCGGGTTGCGGGTTGCGAGTGTGGATCCAGATCCAGTTTGGTTTGGTTTAGGTTGGTTTGGGTTGAGTTGGTTCGGTCTGGATTGGTTTAATTATAACAATGCATATATAGCCATTAAAAATAGTTTTGGACACCAATAAATTTCAAAAAAATTTACACAATACTCTATTATTAATTATACAACCAAAAATATAATTTTTGCACTAGTTTAATAATTAATTTAATACACAAAAATATAAATCCATGAAAGAACATTTATTATATTTAACTAAAAATAATAAAAATTTCTAAAATAATAATTAATGAAATTTTAAATTAAAATTTAAAATCTGGGTATTTACATTTTCACATGGGGACATTTGGTCAAAATATAATCTTCTCAAATCAGGTACACAGACTATCAATCAATTGGAAGTCTAAATTTATGATGTGAACTCCTCGAATTAATAATTTTGCCGCCAAACGTGAGTAAGAAAAAAAAGTGTGAACTACTCTGGAGCAGATCCACAATCCTTAAACCAAATAAGGACCGGGATTGTATATCATCTCCCGAGCAGAACTATGCCCCTTACTCTATTCAACGAACAAACAGATAAGTTAATCTACTAATCTGTGTATACTCTGGGTTGCTACATGATTTACTACAGCATATAATCATACTATGCACATAGTCAGTTCTAGTACATAGCCAAGTCTAGCACAGTCTGGTTACTAAGTCCACTCTTCCTTAGAATAACACAAACAAGAAGCCACGATCAACCACATAGGGTACGATAAAAAACATTCCAAATAAAACTATTACATCCAAGAAATATCGCAGAACGTGTACATAGATTACTAGGGTCGCATAGGATCACATACGCACATGAGAAGTGCACGCATGGATTGTCGCATGGGTCAGGCTGCATGCACTGATCAGGCACATGAGCAACTGGCCGCATGGATGAGCTAGGAGTATGGACAAGCTGGCTGCATGGACAAACCGGCCTCATACTACCTCAGCCCACATATGAAGTCAGGCCGCATGAACCACTTGGCCGCATGCACTGATCAAGGTTAAGGTCTACTCCTTGGGACAAGTGTTTGAAGTAACGGGCAATAAAGAAAGTATCAGTGATGTGACATAAAGTGACTGATGCAATAAAGTGTGTCAGAGAGAAAAGACAAAACCAAAGAAATAAGTGCCAACGGTTCAGAGCCATGCGTCCAAGAAAAATAGTGGCTGCATGCTCTCCAAGCCGCATAAGTATCGGTGCCCCATGGAGGTCAATGCCGCATGGAGTCGATGCCGCATGGAGGTTGTAAACCCCCAGATTTTTCAGGAATTTAAAAATAAATTTTTGGAATTTTTTGGAATTTTTTAGGATTTTTCAGGAATTAAAATAAATGTTTTCTGGTGTTAAATAATTTTAAATGTTTTTAATAAATATTAAAATATTATAAAAATAATATTTTGGGTGTAAAATAAAATATTAGACATAGGATAATTTTTCTAGAATTTATTGGACCCCGGAATCATTTTTAAAGACCTAAAAAAATTAATATTTTAATTAAACCAATTTAAACCGGTTTAATTTTAAACCCGGTTTAATGAACCAAATCGACCCTGAACCGAACCCCTAAACCAATCCTGCGGGTCGGGTCGGGTATTAACCCGACCCAAAACCCGCTAACCCGAACCCGTTACCCATTTTTCTGTACAGTAACCGTAAGGTTTCCCGATCGAAACCGACGCCGCAGTCGCCGCTCAAACGCCTTGACTCACCGCCTCCCCGCCGTCCGTTCAGCGACCGATCACCTCCCCGACGGCTCCCCCGCTTCCCGCGACCTCTCCCCTCCCCGTAACCGCCCCTGCGCTCCACTCTATAAAACCCCTCCACCCGCCTCACCACCAACACCACCGCCTCCGACCTCGACAGCCCCAGCCGACGCCCAGAGCTCCGCCGCCTCCAGTAGGCCCTGCCATCGAGAGTCGCACAGCGCCGCCTCCGCCGTGCCCTAGTCGCCGCCACGCCGCGTTCTTCCACGTCAGCAAGGTACTTGCTTTTCCGTACACGTAATTCCATATACGTAGATCCATTTTTTATTCTGTCAAATCCTACGCGAACCCTACGTGACCCTCTCGAACCCCGTGCCAATAGCCACGGGTATCGCGTCCTGTGTCGGTCGCAAACCACGACGCAAAATCAGGAAAAAACTTCCCCATTTCTGAAAATTCAGAATTTGTCCCGAACTCCCCAGTTCGCGACCGTTTTGCGACAAACCTGTGTAATGTTTTCAAAATCCATCTGAACAATTAATTAGACCATATGACCTAGTTTTTAATCCTATTTTTAGTATAATTTATTGTGCTGTAGATTTTGATATTTTTGAGGGTAAAAATGACCAAAATATTGATCATTTAAATACCCTGATTTTTTTGAAACTGGGTGCGTCCCGCTAAATGGGACGACTTGGTCATGTGCGGACTTCACCGAAAGGTGCACGCCGTTAATACGGACGTGTAAAATTTTACGAAAGTTAATTTGGATGTGCGTGCACACCAGAATCAACGCGTATCCGTCGACAACACCCCATATCGACCATGTTCTGAAACTCGTTGTAACTTTATGTACGCTCGTTGTTTCGAAATAAAACTTGCACCATCGGACTCGTAGCAATACGCTGGTCCTGTGACCCAAGTTTGGTTCGATTCTGAGAACGTTGACAAAATTGCATATCGTGGGCCCCACGACTCCACTTGACGGACGATTTTGTGATCGGCTCATCGGAATCCAGTTCTGGACATTCTTTGGGTTCGTATCTTCGTTCTGGAATTATAGACACTAAGTTTGATGAATTTAGAGAATATTCTCTCTAACACGTTTTTCGGTGTGAAGCGGGCCACATGTGGACCCCGCTTTGACCAGAAACTGTCACTTTTGCCCCTGTGTCCAAATTGGACTCATGGACAGGCAATTCTATCTATTTGATATCTTCTGAACCTGATGGTAACGTTTATTACAGCATTCGGAGGAGTACCTGCAGATCCCGCTGATACCAGAGCAACAGTTGGAGTCAGAACCCCAGGCAAGGGTACCTTGCCAATCTTGAGTAATTGCTACATGTTATTTTCTTGATTTATTTATATGTTGTATCTGTTCAACCTAGGACCGTGTGATATTATTTAACGTCTGAATAATATTCGGGTGTCAACGCCGTACGCGGAGTTATGTAACGTCATCTAGACATGGATATCGAGACCATATACATTCTCGTGCTTGCATTATCAAGTACGTCATACCTCAAGACACCTGACACTATTCATGAGACAGAATCTTCCTGAGATATTCATGGTGATTCTGTATAGGATACATGTTTATGACATATACTTTATACATGCTTAGATATCATTATGACTTGCTGTATTAGATATGATTCTGCGTGACATGGACATGAGACATCATGGACATGAGACGTGTGATTACATTGGGTGGGGAGAGACACACAGGCTACAGGCCAATTTATATATAAATTTATTATGGTGCCTTAGGCCCAATACATAGTAAATTACATAGTATAATTACATAGTATATCTGCTACAGGCTCCCCGACACAGAGCTTGTAGTAGTCTCAGCCTAAGTCTAGTGATGCTCTCACTTGCATTTCACATAGCTGGTTACCTAGTTTACCCTATTGATTCATTTATTATTGCACTGCATTTATTTTTGGCATGAGTTATTCTTGTACCTTGCTATGTCCCCTGAGGACCTAGATCCGGATTATGAATCAAGTGGATGAGATCCTATAACTTATCTTATCCTTATTGGAGCGCCGGGGCGGTTACGAGGAGGGGAGAGGTTGCGGGAAGCGGGAGAGCCGTCAGGGAGGTGATCGATCGCTGAACAAACGGCGGGGAGGCGGTGAGTCGAGGCGTTTGAGCGGCGGCCGCGGCGTCGGTTTCGATCGGGAAACCCTACGGTTATTGTGCAAAAAAATGGGTAACGGGTTCGGGTTAGCGGGTTTTGGGTCGGGTTCAGACCCGACCCGACCCGACCCGACCCGCAGGGTTGGTTTAGGGGTTCGGTTCAGGGTCGGTTCAGCATGGTTCGGTTTGGTTCATTAAACCAGGTTTAAAATTAAACCGGTTTAAATTGGTTTAATTAAAACATTAATTTTTTTAGGTCTTTAAAAATGATTCTGGGGTCCAATAAATTCCAAAAAAATTACCCTATGTCTAATATTTTATTTTACACCAAAAAAATATTATTTTCATAATATTTTAATATTTAATAAAAATATTTAAAATTATTTAACACCAGAAAAAATTTATTTTAATTCCTGAAAAATCACAGAAAATTCAAAAAAATTTTGAAAATTTATTTTTAAATTTTTGAAAAATCTGGGGGTTTACAATCCCCAGGGTTAGCAGAGGATATCTACCCTGAGGTGTACAGGACAGGAGCAGTCTTTGGAGCAGTACTAGAACCCGAGGACGAGGTGATCGCTGATGATTTCTCCTGAGTATCTGCTTATTCTATACTCAGTCTTGGCTGTTATTAGACTCTTTTATTTCTCGTTTAAATTGTATTAGACTTACTATCGAGTTGTTCCCCGATTTACTTTATTGAGACTTGATGATTATTATATTTTATTTTGCTGATATTAATATATTCATTTCTGTGGATGAGATTAGATTGTGACATATTATTTAGACCTTATTATTGTATTACAGCTTAAGTACACCCTGATGGGTCCATTAAATTGGGCTTGCCCATCGGTGTATGCTGCTGGCCATTGCCACGTGTCTAGTCCCTCGATATTTTGGGACTGGGGCGTGACATGGTTTTTGTGGTGGCCTGTGTAGGCCAACGACTAAATTGCTTCTGTTTCAACTGAGGGACCGAGCAAGCCTGCAATAAGGATATGATAAGTTATATGATCTCATCCACTTGATTAAATCGTTCTTGATATCTATATCGGATTCGAATTAAAATTCTTGATATGCATCCTGTCTTGATTCCTCTGTGCGTTCTCATAGTTTTCTTTCAATGCAGAGTAATGGATCCGAGAACCAGTGACGAGAATCCCTTAGGTACACCACACGATGCTTTGGTCACCTATGATGAGGGAGTGACACCAGAAGACAGAGGACAATCAGCTCAAAGCAATCAAGCGGGCCAGCATACTTCAAGGTTCTGGCTTGATGACATCCTACCTCCGCCGCAGTTCACTCCACCAATGCCTGTTTTCCCACCAGGACAAGTCATGGATGGGCAACAGATGTTTCAAATGTTTTATGCCATGATGCAAGCCCAACAACAGGTTCAACAAGAGGCTCAACGTCACGAGGCGGAGAACTTGAGGAACAACCTAGTAACCGCACTGGAGCAGCCGAACCCACCAGCACGACGGCCAACGACGGGCGCTATCACCAATTTTTGCCAGCTGTATCTTTTCTGGCAAGGAGGAGCCCACTGAAGTTCATGAGTGGCTCACAAACACACAACACCAGTTAGAAGCAGCTGAGCTTCCAAGAGAGCGTTGGATGATTGCCGTTCGGATGCAATTGACGGGCAATGCACATCACTGGTGGCTATCTGAGGAGAGACGACTCGGACCAGACCGAGTCACTTAGGAGGAGTTCTCCAGACTCTTTCAGGAGATGTACATTCAAGCTATTGCTCGATCAGAACTTTGGGACAAGTTCAATCGCCACACTCAAGACAGTATGACAGTGAAAGAGTACAACGCAAAATTTATTCGTCTGAGTCGCTTCGCCCCTACCTTGATCCCGACAAAAGAAGAGAAGGCTGAGAATTTCTTCGACGGACTAAACTTTGAGCTACAGAGAATGATCGGATCCGTTGCACATACTTCATACACGGACGTCCTTGCTGCAGCTCGACGTATGGAGCGCGTCACCAGGAGAGAGACCAATCTGAAGCGGCCTTTCACATCAGCACCAGCCAGAGCACCGCATGGAGAAGCTGCAAAGAAACCTCACCTGCATCAAGCACCACAGGGAGCTGTATCCAAATCCCTAGCCCTTCCTACTTGTCACTACTGTGGCAAGGTAGTCCATGTTGAGAAGGAGTGTAGACATAAATTTGGATTATGTTTAGCTTGCGGATCCAGACAGCATTCAGTGAGGGAATGTCCTGAGCGTAGAGAAGGAGCACCAATAGTAAACCAACAAGCTCTACCAACACCAGGAGGATATCAACCGAGGCCACCCTTGGCACCTCGAGCAGCACTTTTTCAGCAAGCCCAGCAACAGCAGAGGGCACTACCGCAAGGACGCGGACAAGCTTTTGCGATAACCTTGGAGGACGCGCAGACTCATGGAGTAGCAAATGCGCGTAAGTTATTCATAGATGCATAGTCCTAGAATTGCTTTAACACATGCCTGTTAGTTCATATCCTTAACCTTATAACCTAGTAATTTTGAACTTATTGATAACCTAGTTTTTCTAACCAGATTTCCTCTACTCTTGAAATTACCTAACTTTCATTGCTTAGGGAAATGATGTAGTTCTTCCCTAGGTGTTTTTCTTAACCCTCATCCTTTAATTCTCCTTGATCATGATTCTTTGATGGTGTCGTGCTTCGAACTTATTTTGTAAACCGTGTCATCTCTGTTGACCGGTTATGTTACTCTTTGATTGCGAGGACGCAATCTTCTTAAGGGGGTAGATTATAAACCCCCAGATTTTTCAGAAATTTAAAAATGAATTTTCAAAATTTTTCTGGAATTTTTTGTGATTTTTCAGGAATTAAAATAAATGTTTTCTGGTGTTAAATAATTTTAAATATGTTTATTAAATATTAAAATATTATGAAAATAATATTTTTGGTGTAAAATAAAATATTAGACATAGGATAATTTTTCTGAAATTTATTGGACCCCAGAATCATTTTTAAAGACCTAAAAAAATTAATGTTTTAATTAAACCAATTTAAACCGGTTTAATTTTAAACCGGGTTTAATGAACCAAACCGACCCTGAACCGAATCCCTAAACCAATCCTGCGAGTCGGGTCAGGTCTGAACCCGACACAAAACCCGCTAACCCGAACCCGTTACCCATTTTTCTGCACAGTAACCGTAGGGTTTCCCGATCGAAACCGACGCCGCGGTCGCCGCTCAAACGCCTCGACTCACCGCCTCCCCGCCGTCCGTTCAGCGACCGATCACCTCCCCGACGGCTCCCCCTCTTCCCGCGACCTCTCCCCTCCCCGTAACCGCCCCGGCGCTCCACCCTATAAAACCCCTCCACCCCCTTCGCCTCACTACCAATACCACCGCCTCCGACCTCGACAGCCCCAGCCGACGCCCAGAGCTCCGCCGCCTCCAGCAGGCCCTGTCGTCGAGAGCCGTACAGTGCCGCCTCCGTCGTGCCCTAGCCGCCGCCTCCGCCGTGCCCTAGCCGCCGCCATGCCGCGTTCTTCCACGTCAGCATATGTCAGCAAGGTACTTACTTTCCCGCGTACGTAATTCCATGTACGTAGATCCATTTTTTATTCTGTCAAATCCTATCTGAACCCTGCGTGACCCTCTCAAACCCCGTGCCATTAGCCAGGGGTATCGCGTCCTGTGTCGGTCGCAAACCGCGACGCAAAATCAGGAAAAAACTTTCCCCTTTCTGAAAATTCAGAATTTGTCCCGAACTCCCCAGTTCGCGACCGTTTTGCGACAAACCTGTGTAATATTTTCAAAATCCATCTGAACAATTAATTAGACTATATGAACTAGTTTTTAATCCTATTTTTAGTATAATTTATTGTGTTGTAGATTTTGATATTTTCGAGGGTGAAAATGACCAAAATATTGATCATTTAAATACCCTAATTTTCTCGAAACTGGGTGCGCCCCGCTAAACGGGACGACTTGGTCGTGTGTGGACTTCACCGAAAGACGCGCACCATTAATACGGACGTGTAAAATTTTGCGAAAGTTGATATGGATGTGCGTGCACACCAGAATTAACGCGTATCCGTCGACAACACCCCGTATCGGCCATGTTCTGAAACTCGTTGTTCGTGTACGCTCATCGTTTCAAAACAAAACTTACGCCATCGGACTCGTAGCAATACGTCGGTCTTGTGACCTAAGTTTGGTTCGATTCTAAGAACGTTGACAAAATTGTGTATCGTCTCCACTTGACGGACGATTTTGTGATTGGCTCATCGGAATCCAGTTCTGGACATTTTGTTGGATTCATTTCGTCGTTCTGGAATTGTAGACACTAAGTTTGACAAATTTGGAGAACATTATCTCTGACACATTTTTCGGTATGAACCGGACCACATGTGGACCCCGCTTTGACCAAAAACTGTCACTTTTGTCCCTGTGTCCAAATTGGACTCATGGACAGGCAATTCTAGCTATTTGATATCTTCTGAACATGATGGTAACGTTTATTACAGCATTCGGAGGAGTACCTGCAGATCCCGCTGATACCAGAGCAACAGTTGGAGTCAGAACCCCAAGCAAGTGTACCTTGCCAATCTTGCAGTAATTGCTACATGTTATTTTCTTGATTTATTTATATGTTGTATCTATTCAATCTAGGACCGTGTGACATTACTTAATAAACGGGATCCTATACATTTATTTATATGTTGTATCTATTCAATCTTGCAGTGTTCAACCTAGGACCGTGTAATATTATTTAACGTCCGAATAATATTCGGGTGTCAACGCCGTACGCGGAGTTGTGTAACGTCACCTAGACATGGATATCGAGACCCTATACATTCTCGTGCTTGCATTATCAAGTACGTCATACCTCAGGACACCTGACACTATTCATAAGATAGAATCTTCCTGAGATATTCATGGTGATTCTGTATAGGATACAAGTTTATGACATATACTTTATACATGCTTAGATATCATTATGACTTGCTGCATTAGATATGATCCTGCGTGACATGGACATGAGATATCGTGGACATGAGACATGTGATTACATTGGGTGGGGAGAGACATACAGGCTACAGGCTGATTTATATATAAATTTATTATGGTGCCGTAGGCCCAATACATAGTAAATTACACAGTATAATTACATAGTATATCTACTACATGCTCCCCGACACAGAGCTTGTAGTAGTCTCAGCCTAAGTCTAGTGATGCTCTCACTTGCATTTCACATAGCTGGTTACCTAGTTTACCCTATTGATTCATTTATTATTGCTGTCACGCCCCAGTCCCAAATACGTAGGACTAGGAATACGTAACACGCCAGCCGTATGTATACGAACTCCAATATATGGAAACCATATACACACGTATGCTGTACATGAATATCCAATCCACAGTGGTAAATATATGTCACAACAAGTCACACGCAGTTCTATATCTCATCCATAACACAAATAATAGAATAATGGAACTCAATAACTGAATATCAAAGAAGTAGTCTCAAATAGTAATCTCAAAGTGCCATAGTCGGGTGGAAACAAATCCACTGTAAATCGACTATAATAAACTACTAAAGAGAGAAGAGAATAAACTCTAATATAAGAGTAAATGTCTAGAAGAGAATAGCAACTAGAATCTCTAAACAGTTGCAAATGAATCAAATATAATCAGAAGATAAGATCGTCTCAGACTGATAAGTAGCGTCAGGTCCAGGTCCATACTCCTGCGGGTACTCCTGCTCACCTATATCTGGAAGGGACCAGGTCCTCAGAGGGACGTAACAAGATACAAAAAGCACATGCCAATAAAGTACTGAAAATAAACATCCATTGGGGTCGCCTAACCATCTATGTGAATGCAGTTAAGAACACCTTTCCCCACAAGTGAGCTATCTGGCTGAAAACTGGGATTTGGCATGGTTCTCTTTTGAAGATCCAGGGGCCCAAAGGTACGTCGTCTTTTGAACGGCGGAGGCCCGCCAATGTATATATATGGGTCATCACCACCCGTATCTCCAGCGGAGAATCCGGGCATCACAGAAAAAGTGCAAAGGAGCTCAAATGCGGTACTTGTTGTTCTCTCTACACAATGCTCTAAGCATGCCATGTACATGACACGATAAACCTCTAATAACCGCCAGGTCTACTAGCATACAAAGTTTCTATTGGCAGTTATCCCTATCCGTCGCACGACCTATACGTACCAGTGGCCAGCCGAGTACGCAAGTCCGTGTCCTACATGTGACTCACACTCGTGTAAGAATAGTGTCATGGCCAATAAAACATAAATGCCTCATGAAAATGGGGTAGTCTCGTAAAGTAGGTCTAATGCATATACATAAATAAAAACATAGTACGACGATACCGTCGTTGCACCCAAGTTTCCTTGGACGCGCAGTTTATATAGCAGTTAAGATAAATGAACTAAATAAATAGAAAATAAACATGCATGCCTCATATGGAATGTAAAAACAGTACAATGGCAAGGTATACTTGCCTGGCAAGAAATCTGTAAAGTGTACGCGCCCAAATGTCAAGGACACTGGACCTGGAACTAAGGACTCCGAACAAACATCTTCGGATGCTGAAATAGACATCACCAACGTTTCTGGAATGAGCAAAATAGCTAAAATGCACATCCCTTTCGTCCAATTTGGACACAGGGGCAAAACGGTAATTTCGGGCAAAAGTGGGGTCCACGTGTGGCCCACTTTGCACCGAAAAGCGTGCCAAGGGTAACAGTCTCTAAATGGGACAAACTATAGGTCAAACAAATTTAGATGTCAATACGAACCCAACCGTATGTCCAAATGTGGATTCCGATGAGCCGAACACTAATTTGTCCAAAAAGTCAACTGTGGGGCCCACCAATTGGCGATTTGGTCAACCATCTCAGAATCGTGTGAAATTTGGGTCACAGGACCAGCGCGTTACCACGAGTCCAGTGGCACAAGTTTTGTCGCAATCTGACAAGCGTGCACAAAATACGTGCGAGTTCCACAAAAGTTGCGACACGGGATGTGTCCGCGGATACGGTCTGATTCCGGCGCGCACACGCGTCCGAATCAGTCCCCACGAATTTTCATGTGTCCCGTTATGCTGCGTGCACCATTCGGTACACTTGGCACACGGCGAGGCGGTCCCGTTTGGCGGGGCGCGCTACGATCTCCAACTTTTGGAAAACCGGAAAAAGTGGGTGCGCGTATTTTTGTGACGAATATAATTATCTCCACAGCGACTAATAGCATAAAGTTATAATACAGAAAATAAACTAGATCATGAAATCTACAGGTATCAAAAAGAATCATTGAATTCGGATCTCTGTGGTGGGAGATACGAACTCGACAATATGGGTGGTCAATCTGGAATTCTGCGATTGCAGAATTCTGTCTGTCCGTCCATTTTGGACGCTGATTTACACCTAGGGGCACACGTTTTCCGAGATTTGCTATAAAATGAATATTGGAGAGGGTTGAGGGGAGATCATACCTATGAAAAAGGAACAGCGTTTGGTCGAGCGAGTCAACAGAAAATCATGCCGGAGCGAAGGTGCCTCGAGTGGGAATCAGCAGGACGCGATGTCGGCGTCGACGGGATGGTTGGATGGCTTGGGGAGACTTCTCTGGCTGTGGTGATGGCTCTAGATGGGAAGAGGAAGTCTGGAGTTTCTAGGTTAGGGTTTTAGAGAGCTATTATATATATATATATATTATATATTAAGAGAGAGAGGGTTGAGGGGATCGGTTTCCGCGGGTTGAGTCGGGTGAAGAGGGGTCTGAGAAGGGCTGCTGAAGGTTCGGGTTGCTTTTGCTAGTGGACGAAAATTTGCATGGCTAGCGGCTGCTTGCTTATAGTTGGCTCCTATTAATGCTTAGTAGTAGCTTAAGGTCTAAAGCAAAGTAAATAAAAAGGGTTTAAGTATACTAAGTAACTTATTAATATTATTATATTATTATACTATTATACTTTTTTAATTCTTTTCTTTTCCTTTTTTTTCTTTATAAAATATATATACATATATATATATATATATATATATATATATATTTGTATATACATATATATATACTCATAGAAAAATTCTAGATTAGAAAAATGCACACCATTAGACTAGCAACTGCTTAAGGGGTCTCCTACATGGAATAAATTCCGAAAAATTCCTGATGGTCCCACAAGTCATCTAAGTGCCCGAACACCTAACATAAAAATTATTAAAAATTTATTTCTCTTATTTATCTCTAATTACTACAATTTAATTAATAATTAATAAATAAAGGGTATATTCGATTTTCTAGGAAGGGGTTTTTACATTCTACCCAACTTGTAAAAATTTCGTCCTCGAAATTAAAATTAAGCCACGATAGAATGCAATGATGGTATAAGATATAAATTAACAATATAAATTCATACCTTGGTCTGCGAATAGGTTCGAAAAACGCTTGCGGATGTCGTCCTCGCGCTCCCAAGTTGATTCTCCTGGCACGCCATGCCTCCAAGCTACGCGAACCAAGGGAATAGACTGGTTCCTCAATACCTTCTCTCGACGATCAAGGATTCCCACGGGTTGCTCTTGGTATGACAAGCTCGGCCCAATGGTGATCTCTGAATGGTCGAGAACATGACTGCTGTCTGCCACATATCGCCTGAGCTGCGACACATGGAATAATTTATGTACTCCCTCCAGTGATGGTGGTAGCGCAAGTCGATATGCCACCTCTCCAACCCTCTCGAGCACGTCAAATGGTCCAATATACCTTGGACTCAACTTGCCGCACCCTCCGAATCGGATGGTGCCTCTGGTCGGTGATATCCTCAAGAAGACGTGATCGCCCTCTTTGAACTCCAAGGGATGACGATGAAGGTCTGCCCACTGCTTCTGCCTGTCTTGCGCTGCTCGCAAGTGTCCCTGAATCTTCTTGACTGTCTCTACGGTCTTGACCACCAACTCGGGTCCCAAAATCTGACGTTCTCCCACGTCATTCCAACACACAGGAGACCTACATTTTCTTCCATACAATGCTTCAAACGGAGCCATCTGAATACTCGCTTGATAGCTATTATTGTAAGAAAACTCTACAAGATGTAGGTGGTCCTCCCATGATCCTCCGAAGTCTAACATGCAAGCTCTCAACATGTCCTCCAAGGTCTGAATAGTACGCTCTGACTGCCCATCTGTCTGCGGGTGGTAAGATGTACTAAACTTCAGACGAGTACCAAGACTCTCTTGCATGCTCCTCCAAAAGTGCGATGTGAAGCGCGAATCTCTGTCCGATACAATACTGACTGGTATGCCGTGCAATCTCACGATCTGCCTCATATATAAATCAGCTAAAGCTTCTGTAGACTGACCCACTCTAAAAGGTATAAAATGGGCTGACTTGGTGAGTCGGTCCACTATTACCCATACTGCATCTCTTCCACTTGGACTCTTGGGAAAACCCGTGACGAAGTCCATAGTGATGTGCTCCCACTTTCACTCTGGAATCGGAAGTGGTTGCAATAATCCTGCTGTCCTCTGGTGCTCCGCCTTCACTTGTTGACATACCAGACATTTAGCTACAAAGCGAGCTATCTCTCTCTTCATCCCATGCCACCAAAAATGCTGTCGTAAGTCGCGATACATCTTGGTGCCTCCAGGATGAATAGAATAGATCGAACTATGAGCCTCTGTCATCAGCTCCTGTCGAATCTCCCTATTTGGAACATAAAGACGATCACCACATCGTAATATCCCATCCTCATGAATGCGCAATCCGGTCTGCTCTCCGGCCTCTGTCCTTTCCTTTAGTCTCCTGAATCTGGCATCTGTAGGCAAAGCTGCCTTAATCCTCTCTACCAATGATGATTGAACTTGTAAGTTGGCTAGTGTCCCGTCTGCTCCGGGTAATATCACTTCAATGCCAAGTTCTTGCAAGTCCTCCAATAGTTCCCTCTGTGCTGTCAAGAAGTAAGCTGCTGGCTTCCGGCTTAACGCGTCTGCTACCACGTTAGCCTTGCCTGGATGATAATGTAGCTCTATCTCGAAATCTTTCATCAACTCGAGCCATCGACGTTGCCTCATATTTAACTCTTTCTGCGTGAAGACGTACTTGAGGCTTTTGTGGTCTGTATAGATTTCCACTCGTTCCCCATATAAGTAATGTCTCCATAGCTTCAGAGCAAATACAACGGCTGCAAGTTCCAAGTCATGAGTCGGATAATTCTTCTCATGCACTCGTAACTGCCTAGATGCATATGCAATCACCTTGCCATGCTGCATCAATACGCATCCCAAGCCTTTTCCTGATGCGTCACTGTAGATCACGTATCCTCCTGATCCTGACGGAATCGCCAATACTGGTGCTGTAGTCAGTCGCTTCTTCAACTCTTCAAAGGCTGCTTGACACTCGTCAGTCCATATAAATTCCTGATCTTTACAAGTCAGACGAGTCATAGGTGCCTCTATCCTTGAGAAGTTTTCCACGAATCGTCGGTAATATCCCGCAAGTCCAAGGAAACTCCTCACCTCTGCTGCTGATTTAGGAACAATCCATGTCTCAACTGCTGAGATCTTCTCTGGATCAACAGAAATACCATCTCCTGTAATAACATGTCCAAGAAATGAAACTATGTCCAAGAAGAACTCACATTTGCTGAGTTTAGCATATAATTGCTCTCTCCTCAAAGTCTCTAGAATAATCCGCAGGTGCTCCTCGTGCTCCTCGTGGCTCTTCGAATAGACAAGTATATCATCTATGAAGACGACCACGAACTGGTCCAAGTACTGGTGGAAGACTCGATTCATCAAGTCCATGAAGATCGCTGGAGCATTGGTCAATCCAAATGGCATGACCAAAAACTCGTAGTGCCCATATCTTGTTCTGAATGCGGTCTTCGGAATGTCCTGCTTCCGTACCTTCACTTGGTGATATCCCGATCTCAAATCTATCTTCGAGAATACCTTAGCTCCACTGAGTTGATCAAACAGGTCATCAATGCGTGGCAATGGATATTTGTTCTTCACTGTCACTGCATTCAAGGTCCTGTAGTCAATGCACATACGCACTGACCCATCCTTCTTGGGTACAAACAACACTGGTGCTCCCCAGGGTGATGCACTCGGTCGGATGAAACCTTTCTCCTCTAGCTCTTTTAACTGTGCCTTCAGCTCGTCCATCTCCTTCTTCGCCAGTCGGTAAACATGCGATGCTATAGGTGCTGCTCCGGGTGCTAGTTCAATTGAAAACTCTACGTCTCTGTCTGGGGGTAGTCCTGGCAAATCCTCTGGAAAGACGTCTAGAAATTCTGAAATAATAGGGTGATAGACAATATCGTCCATTGCGAGTTGCATACCATCAAGAATTTCTGTGGATCCTCGGGCAAACTCAAGTTCAGGCTGGCCTGGTACCTTAAAAAGAATGCTTCCTCCAAAGCAATCAAAGAAAGCGTGGTTCTTGCTCAGCCAGTCCATTCCAAGCACAATATCAAAAGTTGGCATAGGAAGGACTAAGAGTTGGGCATTCATCTCTCTGCCACGAATCACTATAGGGCCCGATCTACAAACTCGACTAACTGGTACAACTCCTCCTCCGGTAAGAATTCTAACACAACTAGATAATGGTGTAGAAGCAATGTTGTGTTTGGCAATAAAACTAGATGATATGAATGAGTGGGTGGCTCCCGTATCAAATAATGTCACAGCGGGAAAAGTAAAAGCAAGGGTAATACCTGCTATGACATCCACCTCATGATCCATGTCATCTACCTCCATTGCAAAAGCTCGCCCGTTCCTCTGTGGTTGTCCATGTCCAGTCCTCATATACTGCTCCTCCTGAGTAGGTAGCGGTGGTCCTCTCTGAAATCCTCCTGCTGCTGGGGGTCGAGGTGCTCCTGGTCCAGTCATCTGCTGTGCTGGCTTCGGTGCTGGAAGCGCTAATCTCTGAACTGGCGGCGGAAGTGCCTGCTGCATGGGGCAGTCTTTCACCATGTGCTGTCCAGAGCCACATCTCCTACACTGACCCAAGCGGGTCCGACAATCTCTCTCAACATGTCCGATCCTCCCACAATAATTACATTGGGGTTTTTCCAGAATCCGGTACGGTCCTGCTCGGTGTTGCTGATGCTGTTGTGCCAAGGGGCGTCTGATAGGTCCTCCCTGTTGTGTCCTGGCTGGTCCCTACTGTATCCTTGCTGATCCTTGTTGTGTCCTCAGCTGAGCTCCCCTTCCTCTGCTAATGGTTTCCTGAAATCTGGCCTCTGTCAGTAGCTCAGCGTAAGAGACTCGGGACTGCGAGCTTGTATAATGTTGTAGCTCCTGGGTCAGTCCTCGATGAAATCTCTTAGCCTTAGCCAAGTCATTTGGTAGCAAAGCAGCGCCATATTTGCTGAGTCGACTAAACTCGACATCATACTCGTCCACGGTTCGGTTCCCTTGATCCAAGTAAAGAAACTGATCATACAAGGTGTCCCTGACAGTGTCCGGAAAGTACTTTCCCTCGAAGCACTCCAAGAACTGCTCCCAAGTCTGGTAAGTACCCAACTGGTGCTCCATGGATTCCCACCAGTGATGAGCATTACCATCTAGAAGCGTCCGTACACCCGTCATCTATAGGTCCGTCGGTAACTGTGATGCCTCCAGTAGCTTCTGCGTGTGAGTGATCCAGTTGGTAGTCTCCTCCGGGCTCTCAGTGCCCTTGTACTGCCTTGCACCCATCTGAACAAAATCCTTTACTGATCCAACCTTAGCTCGAGGTACTGGAGCTAGTGTTTGGGCTGGTACAGTAGCATGTGCAGCCATCCTCTCCAGTGCTGCCAAAAATTCTTGCCTCTGCTCGACTGCCTGCTGCCTCTGCTCGGCTGCCTGCTGCCTCTGTTCCTGTATCATCATCTGAAAGAATTGGAAACTCTGCGCTTGGCCATCTTGCGGTACTGGGACAGGTGGAAGGTTCCCAATAGGTGAAGCGGGAAGATCAGATGGAACTGGGGTGTGAGTCTGTCCATCTGGTCCCGGAAGCCTAGAAATTGTTGGGGTCCCTCCTTGAGTCTGACCATTGACTCCAGAAGTTGCATCGCCATCGGCGGCAGTACATCCATTCTACAAATCCATCTCTCTGCAGTTGACGTACGAAACGATTAGAAAAAGTACAGAAATCAAACAGGATGCAAGTATTAAATAGGAAGGATGAATTTCAATCAAGCGTGGATGAGATCCTTATACTCTATTCCTATACGCAGGCTTGTTCGGTACAGTTACGTAACCGAGACAATATATTCTTGACCTGCATGGGCCACCACAAAAACATGTCACGCCCCAGTCCCAAATACGTAGGACTAGAAATACGTAACACGCCAGCCGTATGTATACGAACTCCAATATATGAAAACCATATACACACGTACGCTGTACATGAATATCCAATCCACAGTGGTAAATATATGTCACAACAAGTCACACGCAGTTCTATATCTCATCCACAACACAAATAATAGAATAATGGAACTCAATAACTGAATATCAAAGAAGTAGTCTCAAATAGTAATCTCAAAGTGCCATAGTCGGGTGGAAACAAATCCACTGCAAATCGACTATAATAAACTACTAAAGAGAGAAGAGAATAAACTCTAATATAAGAATAAATGTCTAGAAGAGAATAGCAACTAGAATCTCTAAACAGCTGCAAATGAATCACATATAATCAGAAGATAAGATCGTCTCAGACTGATAGGTAGCGTCAGGTCCAGGTCCATACTCCTGCGGGTACTCCTGCTCACCTATATCTGGAAGGGACCAGGTCCTCAGAGGGACGTAACAAGATACAAAAAGCACATGCCAATAAAGTCCTGAAAATAAACATCCATTGGGGTCGCCTAACCATCTATGTGAATGCAGTTAAGAACACCTTTCCCCACAAGTGAGCTATCTGGCTGAAAACTGGGATTTGGCATGGTTCTTTTTTGAAGATCCAGGGGCCCAAAGGCACGTCGTCTTTTGAACGGCGGAGGCCCGCCAATGTATATATATGGGTCATCACCACCCGTATCTCCAGCGGAGAATTCGGGCGTCACAGAAAAAGTGCAAAAGAGCTCAAATGCGGTACTTGTTGTTCTCCCCACCCAATGCTCTAAGCATGCCATGTCCATGACACGATAAACCTCTAATAACCTCCAGGTCTACTAGCATGCAAAGTTTCTATTGGCAGTTATCCCTATCCGTCGCACGACCTATACGTACCAGTGGCCAGCCGAGTACGCAAGTCCGTGTCCTACATGTGACTCACACTCGTGTAAGAATAGTGTCATGGCCAATGAAACATAAATGCCTCATGAAAATGGGGTAGTCTCGTAAAGTAGGTCTAATGCATATACATAAATAAAAACATATTACGACGATACCGTCGTTGCACCCAAGTTTCCTTGGACGCGCAGTTTATATAGCAGTTAAGATAAATGAACTAAATAAACAGAAAATAAACATGCATGCCTCATATGAAATATAAAAACAGTACAATGGCAAGGTATACTTGCCTGGCAAGAAATCTGTAAAGTGTACGCGCCCAAATGTCAAGGACACTAGACCTGGAACTAAGGACTTCGAACAAACATCTCCGGATGCTGAAATAGACATCACCAACGTTTCTGGAATGAGCAAAATAGCTAAAAATCACATCCCTTTCGTCCAATTTGGACACAGGGGCAAAACGGTAATTTCGGGCAAAAGTGGGGTCCACGTGTGGCCCACTTTGCACCGAAAAGCGTGCCAAGGGTAACAGTCTCTAAATGGGACAAACTATAGGTCAAACAAATCTAGATGTCAATACGAACCCAACGGTATGTCCAAATGTGGATTCCGATGAGCCGAACACTAATTTGTCCAAAAAGTCAACTGTGGGGCCCGCCAATTGGCGATTTGGTCAACCGTCTCAGAATTGCGTGAAATTTGGGTCACAGGACCAGCGCGTTACCACGAGTCCAGTGGCGCAAGTTTCGTCGCAATCTGACAAGCGTGCACAAAATACGTGTGAGTTCCACAAAAGTTGTGACTCGGGATGTGTCCGCGGATACGGTCTGATTCCGGCGCGCACACGCGTCCGAATCAGTCCCCACGAATTTTTGCGTGTCCCGTTATGCTGCGTGCACCATTCGGTATACTTGGCACACGGCGGGGCGGTCCCGTTTGGCGGGGCGCGCTCCGATCTCCAACTTTTGGAAAACCGGAAAAAGTGGGTGCGCGCAGTTTTGTGACGAATATAATTATCTCCACAGCGACTAATAGCACAAAGTTATAATACAAAAAATAAACTAGATCATGAAATCTACAGGTATCAAAAAGAATCATTGAATTCGGATCTCTGTGGTGGGAGATACGAACTCGACAATATGGGTGGTCAATCTGGAATTCTGCGATTGCAGAATTCTGTCTGTCCGTCCATTTTGGACGCTGATTTACACCTAGGGGCACACGTTTTCCGAGGTTTGCTATAAAACGAATATTGGAGAGGGTTGAGAGGAGATCGTACCTATGAAAATGGAACAGCGTTTGGTCGAGCGAGTCAACGGAAAATCACGCCGGAGCGAAGGTGCCTTGAGTAGGAATCAGCAGGACGCGATGTCGGCGTCGACGGGATGGTTGGATGGCTTGGGGAGGCTTCTCTGGCTGTGGTGACGGCTCTAGATGGGAAGAGGAAGTCTGGAGTTTCTAGGTTAGGGTTTTAGAGAGCTATTATATATATATATATATATATATATATATATATATATATATATATATATATATTATATATTAAGAGAGAGAGGGTTGAGGGGATCGGTTTCCGCGGGTAGAGTCGGGTGAAGAGGGGTCTGGGAAGGGCTGCTGAAGGTTCGGGTTGCTTTTGCTAGTGGACGGAAATTTGCATGGCTAGCGGCTGCTTGCTTATAGTTGGCTGCTATGAATGCTTAGTAGTAGCTTAAGGTCTAAAGCAAAGTAAATAAAAAGGGTTTAAATATACTAAGTAATTTATTAATATTATTATATTATACTATTATACTTTTTTAATTCTTTTCTTTTCCTTTTTTTTCTTTATAAAATATATATACATATATATATATATATATATATATATATATATATATATATATATATATATATATATATATATATATTTGTATATACATATATATATACTCATAGAAAAATTCTAGATTAGAAAAATGTACACCATTAGACTAGCAACTGCTTAAGGGGTCTCCTACATGGAATAAATTCTGAAAAATTCCTGATGGTCCCACAAGTCATCTAAGTGCCCGAACACCTAACATAAAAATTATTAAAAATCTATTTCTCTTATTTAGCTCTAATTACTACAATTTAATTAATAATTAATAAATAAAGGGTATATTCGATTTTCTAGGAAGGGGGTTTTACAATTGTACTGTATTTATTTTTGGCATGAGTTATTCTTGTACCTTGCTATGTCCCCTGAGGACCTGGATCCGGATTATGTCCCAGGGTTAGTAGAGGATATCTACCCTGAGGTGTACGGGACAGGAGCAGTCTTTGGAGCAGTACCAAAATCCGAGGACGAGGTGATCGCTGAGGATTTCTCCTGAGTATATGCTTATTCTTACTCAGTCTTGGATGTTATTAGACTCTTTTATTTCTCGTTTAAATTGTATCAAACTTATTATCGGGTTGTTCCCCGATTTACTTTATTGAGACTTGATGATGATTATATTTCATTTTGCTGATATTGATGTATTCATTTCTGTGGATAAGATTAGATTGTGACATGTTATTTAGACCTTATTGTTGTATTACAGCTTAAGTACACTTTGATGGGTTCATTAAATTGGGCTTGCCCATCGGTGTGTGCTGCTGGCCATTGCCACGTGTCTAGTCCCTCGATATTTTGGGACTGGGGCGTGACAGAGGTCGCTTGGACTTAGCAAAATTCTCATTCGTTCAGCGAGTGAAAGCACAAAGTGTTCAAGGACACTTGTGTGATAGCAGTCATGCGTCCAACAAGATGGACTCATACTGGTCAATATGAGGAAAGAGTTCAGGCCACATAACCCTCTCAGGCCGTATAGCACTCTCAGCCGCATAGCTCACTAGCCGTATGCGAACTTCGTCTTCTCCAGACAGCAAGTTCAGCCATGGCAGAAAAATCTCAAAAAAAACTGAAAATTATTTTCTTCATAAAACTTTATTTTAACTCCGAATCACGTAAAATAAAAGCCAAAATGCTCGAAATAAAATGCTCTAACATAAGAAAAAATTAAAAATACTAAGTTTTAGTAAATCAAAACCAAGAAAAACTTATAAAATACATAAAAATCCTAAACTTGAAACTCAGATCTACAAAAATCTATACATCATAATCCAAAACTCCAAGAACTAAATATGATCAACAACTCAAGGAGAAAATTTTCCACCAAATTTTTTTTAAATAACATAAATATATATATATATATATATATATATATATATATATATCCAAAAATTTATGGCTTTACCACTTTGAGCAAGATGTACTTGCCTTGGTGGACTAACAAATCTCTTCCTAGAACCAAGTCTAGGGACAGGGCTTAGGATTTTGGTCAAGGGGAGATCTTGAGGAAATGAGGAAGAAGAAAGAAGAAAGAAGAAGGAAAGTGGAAATAAGAAAGAATGAGAGATGAGAGAGAAAACCACATATATATACCAAGTGGAGAAATGAGGTTAGCCCTAGGATTAAGTTATGACACTCTCCAACCAAATCTCAACCATTCAAAATAGGCTTAGTGGTTCCAAGAGTGAACCGGGTCTGGTATCCATCCTATATACGGGTCCTAGCACGGGTCCATGGCAATTTGTCAAGGTGTTCACTACTGGTCTCGGGTAGTCTCCCACAATAAACAGGAGTACAATTAAATAAATACAACATATTTAATAGGAACCAACATGTAAATACAACGTGAATACATCTACAGAAAAAAATTTAAATATCAAAAATTCAAGAATAACAAATCTGGGAACATGTGTGACAGTATGATTAACACTAACAAGGAACAAGATATGTACAAGAAGGATATGATCACATATCTACACTAATACTCTCTGCATCCGACTGATATAGTGGATCCAACCATGGCACATTACGATACAAAATTCTATAAAAATGTAGCAAATCTTCTCATGAATCGGTGCCTATACAAGTACAAAAATAACAAGGCTTGCACAAGATATACCAAGATACACAAAGAATATCATCTCATGACAGGATCCTAAAAATATCAATCCGTATAACCATGTGTTAAAAAATTAATGATATCTACACTAGATACAAGAAACATAGAAGATATCATAAACGAAAAACTATCAGAAATGTACTCGCCTGGAATCCAAGGTAAAGTATCAAACTGTATCCGTAATAGTATTTTAAAGACCTAAATATGGAATATCATGTCAACACAGTATTTTGGAAAGATAAAGAAGTTAAACTAGTTAATTTCTAGGTCTTCAAGCTACTTCTAGGTCAAAATAGGCCAAAACAGTCAAATTGTGTCAACTCTAAGTCAAACTAGTCAAACTTGGTCAAACTAGTTATTTCTAGGTTGCACTAGCCCATACCTAGGTTTCTAGGTTGATATCTTAAAGTTATTGGCTCTGCTAGCTAATACTAGGTAATATAATACCTTATCTTACCAAGTATCACTATATAGCCTATACTAATTAGTAATACTAAGTATTATATATATATATATATATATATATATATATTACTTTATACTAGTCATAATAGCTATCACTAGAATTACATTAATATCAATATCAATAACTGATACCTAAACTCTACTTGATAACTACATATGTCACGACCCATCCCTGAATAATTGGGCATGAGCCGTGGGTAAGTCCAACCTACACCGCAGCATCGACGGTAGAACGTTGTTTAGGTAGACAATTATATCTAATAATATCTCACAATAATATATCACCTGTCAATAATATCTTAACTCCAAATATAAATACTCAATCACAATAATTCTATAAGATGGAACAATGCACGAATGTGAGAAAATCAAGAAAATAATAGTCAAATGATACAAGTCAAAAAGAAGTCTAAGAGCTATCAATATCCATGTGAGTCTCAAATAGTGATATCATACTAATCTCAGAACTGGAGACAAATTTAGTACAATAAACTGTCTAACTACTGAGCTACAGCTAAAATATCTTCAACCTCAACTGACACTAGTCCCTCCCGAGTCACAGTCTCTAGCTCTATACCTACCATATCATGTATTCTATAGTGCGTAGGGTATCACTCCTCTACATCATCTGAAAAATATATCCAGTCAGGATTTGAGCGAGGCACACCTCAATAACAGTTCCAATAAATGATAAAGAATATGTAATAGTAAATAGTGAGAAATACAGGATAACGAAACAAGAATAGAAATAATGGCAAGAACTGATAATGGAAATGTTGTAAGTAAGTACAAGAGTAAATAAGTATCATGTATAAGAATCAGGGAATAGAAAACTATCTAAGTTAGTGAGTACTAGCTTCAACATGTGATCGGCTTTAAAACTTTAACAAGAATTATAGCCTGGTTAATCATACGTGATGAAGTGCCCACTCGGTGATGTCACTATATATAAGAGATATCAGTTTGCTGACTAAAAGAGAAAACCTTCATGAAGAGCTCATTGTTGAACTAGAAGATGATTTATCTAGGTGAGTGCGTAGAACTTCATTCTATGATTCTTTCACGCCTAATAAAGAACTCTGATATTATAATTGCTTGTGTTAAGAAGATAGTGTTCATAAGAAGAATGATAGAACCTGACTCTGCATGCTTAACTAGAGAACTGCATAGGCTTTAAGAATGCTTGCTTAATAGAAAAAAAATGATCATTGCCATGCTTAACTAAAGAACTTGTAATGCTTATCTAATAAAAGAATATTGTCATGCTAAGTAAAGAAATGAATGTTACATGCTAAGTAAACACAGATGCTACTATCTAACGAACCATTGACATGCTAATAAGAAGAGTAAAAATATGGTTGAACTTGTTTCATATCATATGCTAAAGAAAGTGTAGAATTGCATGCTTAGTTAAATGAGATAGAAGAACTGCGTCCATGCTTGCTTCAATAGAAAACTGTTTGAACATGTTTTATTGATCGCACTGCATAATAGAACTGTATGAATTACTTATACTGTTGTAATAAGATGGCGGCTTGTCCGTACTAAGAGCAGATCCTAATAGGCACCCTGAGTCTATAAGTCCTTACTTACTGGGGGTGTGGCTATTAGATCTGTTAAGATCTATGAACTTATCGCTTGATTGATATAATTTGCATGATCACTGTCTGCTTGTACTATATTCTGCTTGATTATTTTCTGACTGTGTTATAGAATTATCTAATAGAAGCTGCATGCATTGCATTAGTCTGACAACTTATGCACAAGGTATATGGTCTCTCGGGCGGTTCTTGTATAAGTGATAATTTATGTTCCTTATCGAAACTGCTATAGAAGTCTATCTATTTTACGTGAATATGTTGATGCCCCCTATTATACGATGAATAGTCTACTAGATATTGCTTATGTTCCTTATAGATTATAGATATGGCTCATAATATATTATTTGCATTGTACGAGAGAATATTGCCCCTACTGTATGCTTGAATGTATTGAATATGAAAACTATTTTTAAATATGTGTTTTCAAAAGAAGTAAACTGACTCTGATCTCGTACTGCATGAAATAAACCTAGGTAAAAGTAACAAGATCATTTGTAATGTAATATTTTATCACATGCTTACTTAGTGTTGGTATTAGAGAGTATTATTTCTGTTTGTTGCTTTTATACTCACTAGTGCTTTCCCCAAAGTGCTGACCCCCCCACCAGTTTTGTTCATAGGTGCTGGATTGTTCGAAGAAGCGATAGCTGAGCCTCATCCTCAGGAATCAGAGATTTGGAGTTGATGCCTTGAGCTACATTGAGATATTTAAAGATATTTTCTATATAAGGAGATGTAATATATGGAACAATGTCATTGTATCCTGAGAGATATAGTCGATTGGCAAACCTTGTTATCGCTTCAGATAAAAATAAAGAGATTATTTTCTTATACCATTTTATTCATTTACTTTTCTATAATATTATGCTGCTGCTACTATCTTGAATAGCTTACTTGTCCTTGTTCAAAGCCTTAGCCTTGTGAAAGCGCAACTTAGGCTTGCACGGCATTACGTCTATGCTAGGATGATCGGTTCCACAAGGCACTAAGCGAGGACTGATCGCTATTAAATTTGAAGGTTTATAAAAGAGATTTAATTAACAAACAAAAAAAGTACAGAGACGTCATGGATAGACAATCTAAGTACAATATTTTTTTGATCTGGGGTGTGGCGATGGACAAGGAGTACTATGGCATCTCCTTTACTCTGGGGATGATCCGATACAGGGTGAGGAAGCTTACGTTCTCTATTCGCTCGTCTCAGTATGCTCTCTCTCTCTGTGTGTGTATTGGCCGGGGGTGGTATACTCTCTCTCTGAAGCAGAAGAAAAAATAAGTCAGTTTTTAGAACGTTCTAGTTGCTCATATTTATAGCCATCGTACTGATGGGATATGGTGCCGCATATGTGTCACGACTCACACCCGGTGTAGGGATGCAAGTCGGGAATGACGCCCAGCCTACGCCGCAGCATCGGTGGTAGAACGCTATCTTGGTCAACTATACTATCTAAATATCTCACAATAATATAAAATATGCCAATAATATCTCACACAAAACTCAATCATAATTTTAAAGCACGAGAAGATATGAAGGAAGTCTGACTATACATTCACAATATATATTATCAACAATAGAAACAATATCCAATCTCATACCATATGTCAAAAACAAATTCGGTACCAAAATGCTAAAGAGAACTAACTATGCTACCTAGTGAATCCGGCTAAAACTTTTGGCAGTCACTCCAGAACTAGTGGGTCCAAGTCTGCACCATCTATAAGTCAAAGTCCATAGTATGTCGGACACCAATCTCTCGGATCCTCTAAAAAATATTTTCTAGTCAAGAATGGAGCGAAGTACATATCTAACAGCAGTTCTAATCAATGATATAAACTATGTAACAATAAATAGATGTGAATATACAAGATGTACATACATGTACAAGAGATACACAATAAAGAAAATACTGGAAATAAATACAAGAATGAACAATAAGATAATAAACAAGAATACTAATGACTAAGTGTGTGAGTACTAGCTTTAACATGTGATCGGCTTGGGAACTTGCACAAGAAAACTTGCACAGGAATAATGGCATGGTTAGTCATACGTGCGGTGTATGACTAACACTCACAGGAAAACAAGACTTGCACAAGAAGGTATGATCACATATTTACACTAAAATACTCCCCAACCCCGACTGATATAGGGGATCCAACCATGGTATGCTATGGCACGGGATTCCCCAAGAAGATAACGACTCTTCCTGAGAATCAGTGTCTGTACATGTACAAGATAATCAATGAAATAAGGCTTGCACAAGATACACCATATACTAAGGAATAACATCTCATGCTAATCGGGACACCCTAAGACAATCCAAGCGCATTGTCGAAAATGCTTAATATAGTCGTGCACTGGATCCTTCTCTTTTTGAGTGGTGGAGATCAAGGTTGACATGGTGACCTCTGACTTTCTGTCATAAAATTTGGCCAGGAATAATGACTTCAGATCCTTTCAAGTTTTAATGAAGCCATTCGACATACTCCGAAACCATTCAAAGGCTACCCCCTATAAAGTTCTGACAAACATTATCATTATGAGGGCATCATTCCTTAGAATATGCAATATTTACAACCATAAGTAGTATAGATGTTGACGAGGAGATGTCAACCCGTCATACGGTAGCAACGACTATGGCTTAAAATTGGGAAGATACACCACCTTATCCCATTCACTTGGGTAAGGCAAAGATACATCCTCTCTCAAAAGATTTCCCATGTTAGCAAGGAAATCCATACAAGCTTCCATCATACGAATAATATCTCGATTTGTGTCGCAATCGTAGGTTGGATAATTATTGGATGAGCAACCGTCATCATTGGCGGAGGCCCACCCCTAGTAGATGCTGCATTCAGAGGAGTGGCGACAGACTCCTGATTGTCTTCAACCTCCAGGTTTACAGGAACCAGAGGTGTTTAAAAGCAATAATTATTTATTGCATCATAGCACTGAGCTTCCGGATAGCATTATCTATGGTGTCGAGGTACTGATTTGTTCTAGTACCCTTCAACTTCTTCGTCCTAGTGACATATGAGGTGACCATACGCCTACTAATGGACGGGGCAGTCGATAAAGCTGTGTAGCTAGAGCTTATACTATCAGCTTCTGAATCCGAAGGTATGCTACTCCCAGTTTGAGGCACTTCACTGTGTTACGGGAATGCAATACTTGAATGGGTGCCTTGGTATACCCCTTTAATAGGAATGTTTCAAAGATCGATTCAGTGTCGATACTCAAAATTAGAAAAGTTAAATGGAGTAACTAGAGAATGATGAGTCATCCCCCTTCTTTTGCTTTGACTATTACAAAAAGACCTCCCCACCATATTAACAGAGTCAAATGACAAGTCTTCCCCATAGATGCATCTTTTTTTTTGGAACGATGTCCGGTTGGCAAGCCAACTGTAATATGTCAAACACTGATCGTTTGACTGGCTCTTCTACTACTTTAGATCAACAACATTTGATGACGATCTTGTTACAATAATGTTCTTAAGGAGATGTCGATGCAAAAAGATTAATCTCTAATAGCTTACACTTCTGTTTAAAGGAGGGAGCAGATATAAATTCATGCTAAGCAGAATTTTCTGCACATAAATGCTTAACGTAAAAAAAATTGTTTAGCATTTACATTTTCTATGCTAAAATTATCACTGTCTTTCGTGCGTAAATCATTGATACGATAAAGAACGCCGTCTTCACTGCGGAATGTGACATGGAGATCTCATCGTCAGAAAGTTTTTTGACCGTTGTAGGATCATTTGTCATACACAAAGGTTGTTGCTGCCTTTGCTCCGTTCTCTTATTTTTTGTACCGTGCACAGAAAAGCATTGTCATCTACATGGGCAGTTGAGTATGGGCTGCTTAAGTGACAAATCATTTTTTATGCAAAAGTATGCTTGTTGTCCTATACATGGGATGAATTACATTTTTATCCAAAAATTAGTGTTGGAGCTAGAAGATGCACTAGCTTTGGCTTTAGAGTTTTTGTGCTGAGAATCTCGTCGGCTAAAGAAGTTGTTACCAACCACATTTCTATGCAAAAATGGCTGCTAGCTGTAGAAACGCTAAGGAGCAACGTTATTTTTTACAAATTTGCCTCAAATACGATTCTGAGCAAACAAAGACTTTGTTGAGCACTTAACAGTAGACCCTTCGGTATCATAATGCATTTTTCTGCTGTGATCAGCATAACTGGTGCTAGATTTGTAATGAGTGCGCCACAACTTCTTCTTTTTAGCGTGCCTTGCTAAGTATTTGGTCCATCAAACTGTGAACTTGAAACGCCGGAACTGAGCCACCCACGAGTATAACCTTGTCACCACTGGGCAGCGCATTTCTCCCTTGTTATCAACGACGTTGGGATAGGAGAACCGTGGTTTAGGATTTTGGTTCTTCCGCGGATTGAGCATCAGTGTGGGGCTTGAGTACTCTTCAGAGAGCATCTCCTCAAAAGCTTTTTGGTTGAACTCTACGACCGGTATGTCTTGCATAGTTCCCATTTTGGTGATATTGGATTGTGTCACGAACTTCTCATTTGTGGAAAAGATTGTCCCCAACAGAGTCGTCATTTTGTTTTTGACCCAAAAAAAAGTATTTCTTTTAACAAAATCTTTTGAGTCCAAAGAATTTTAATTACAAGTCTCTTGTAATTACAAAAAAAATCTAAATACAATATTCAAAATAAGAGATATGGAGAGTGCAATGGTGGATAACTTAAGCTACGCGTGATCACTATGCTCCGCTGACCACCCGAAGCAAGGATGAGGAGTAAACTTTGGCTCACAACATTGTGGAGGGCAGAATTTAGCAGGAAGACGGATCTACTGCTCAGGAAACGATGTTCTTGATGTCTTGGCAGCAAAAAAAGAAAATAAAAAAATGAGGTATTTATAGCCAATTCATAGTATAAAGGCTAATTGTTGGTTTTCAAACGCAAAAACAACAAAACTGTATGATTTTGCTCATTTTCGCATAAGAGCACTATGCGCCAAAATTTGAATGTTATTACTGAGCATAAATGTTGCAAACAAACCAATTTAAACATGAAAGCAAACCACTATATGTGTGCCACGTGACTTTGGTTACGAGGAATGTAATTAACTATTATAATTACGGCGGCGTAATCAAGGTTGTCACCTCGACTTTTGTAACGAATCATATTGTGACTAGCTTATACTTTAAAATTTGAAGCGTCAATTATAACTCTTTAATCAACGCACCCATGCCGTCATTAATGAGGAATATGAAGCGACATCTCAGACAAAGTCCTTTAAGTGTGGAAACTGCTCAACTTGTGACCCATAAGCGGAGAAGCTCTTCAACACAGAACACTGATGCGCTTAAACGTAGCAATCTTAAATATCAAGGGCCTTACACGTTGGCACTTGCTACAATACATGTCTTCCACGTGGAGGGTCTTCTTTGTGAACCATGTAGTGTGGATGAGTCTTCGTCTTTGACGCTTTAGCTCTTAAGCTAAGAGTACTGTTGCGCTTAAATGATGACAAACATACCCCTTTGCTAAATAGTTGTCATTGCAACATTTTATGCTTGCCATGTGGAAAGTCCTCTTAGCTTCAGGCTTGGAAGTTGACAAACTCTTAAGCGTAGACAACTATTTTTATTTACAAATGGAAGCATCCTGCGCATAAATGTTGTATGGAAGTCAATTTGCACTCTTTAAGAGTGTCACTCTTATGCACTTAAGAGTTACTTCTAGTTTTAGCATTTTTCTACGCTTCTACATTAATTATTTAGTCATCTATTTTGGTGGTTAAGGAACGAATGAAATTGAATAAACATGAGAGTTATGACTAATATCCTACCAATGAGCCATCAGATTAGTGACACATGTCCCCAAGTGAATCCCCAACAATAACTTTCTATGCAATGAATAGTACAGTCAACAAGCCCATAATTTGCGTGTGAGTTAATAGGACCAGTCTGAGTTTCTTTGTGTTCTAGTATAGGTCATGGGCTGGTTGGCCATAGGTGATACCAAATGCGATAGAGTTTTTTTTAGAAGTGATTAATGAGTTAAATGAGCTTAGTTAACCATGTTTCTACATGTTAATAAAATCAAATAAGTTAACACCCATGTCATAGGATAGTCAAGTAGGTCTCGACCATGCAAACCACACCCAAGAAAGTATTCTAAAACACCACTAACATACAAGACATAATATAAATGTGAATACTTAAAAAATAAACTTACACAATCTTTATGATAAAACTAGTTCATTTTTGGAACAGTATTTGAAAACAATATAGACTATACAGAAGGAGGAATACAAAAGCCACTTATTTTAGAAAGTGACCGTTATACCAATGTCTTCCTTCCGCAGGCAGCATAGCGCATAAACAGTTTTTGGAAGTAATTTTTAAAAACTATCCCAAATAATCGGTTAACTACAATTGTGTCATTGGTTTATTAATAAAATAAAATAAGGCAAATTTTATAGGCACTACGTTTTTTTTCTTAGAGCGGCCCGTTACTTCAGGATAACCCAAATTTACTTAGGACAGCCCAGATAAACCAAATTTACTTCAGGACAGCCCAGATTTTTATAATTTTTACTGAGGACAACCCAAATTTACTTAGGATAGCCCAACCCCCCAAAACTTTCCCAAAACCCTTCATTCTAAATTTTTATTCTCTCTTTTCAAATTCCCAAACCTCTTTCTCTCTTTTCTTATTCAAATTCTCTTCCCCTTTCTCTCCAACTCCTCTATTAGGGTTTTGATTCCAAGCAATGCACACAAACCTTCTTCAAAATTAATGTATGTATCCAATATTCTTCCTCTATTAGGGTTTTAATTTTATTTATGTGTAAATTTGATTTTATTTTCATGAATCATTGCTAATGACTAAAATAGTTAGATATATTTGTTTAGAACTAATTTAGGGTTGATAAACGAACTAATAAACCCTAAAAATTAGGATTGAGGTTCCAAAAAACCGAACAACGTCCACAGTTGGGCTATTTGCCTACAGGACTGTAGGAATATTCTACAGTCTTATAGTATATATAGGACTGTAGACTTTCCTACAATCCTATTGTATATTCAGGACTGTAGGTAATACTACATTCCTATTGTATATATAGGACTGTAGGAAAGCCTACAGTCATATTTTATATATGGATTGTAGGATTTTCTACAGCCCTGCATAAAAATTGGAATATAGAATTTCCTTACAGTCCCAGTTGTTTATCTGTATATCTGAAATTATTTATTTCTTTTTCAGTAAATCGGTAGTTGTGAAAAGAAAATGAACCACAACATCGTCGCGCAAGGAACGCGATGTGGACCGTATGGTTGAGAGACCACTCACTATCGCCGAACCAAAGCCACATAGACAAGTCACTACACAGTTGCGCAAGTCTCGTTCAAAGAAATTGACTCCTCATACTCCTCCGTCTTCTTCCTCTTCCGAGGAATACGTGGCTCCGACTACTCCTCCGTCTTCTTCCTCTTCCGAGAAAAATGTGCCTACTACCTGAACCCGGCCAGATGATGGTTCAGGACCTTCCCGGCAGCCGACTAGTCCAATTCTGACTCGTCCAAAAGGTTGCTCTATTTTGTTGTCGTTTGACAACCATATTGCATTTAAAATATGGAAAGAGCCGATATGTATACTACGTTATAAAAAATAAAATTTTGATTTAGATTACTATATATTTCAAGAAGCTAAATTCCTCTGATTATTAACTTTTCAGAGAACCTATTGTTTGTTCACGACGGTCGTGAACCACGAAAAGAAGTGCCGTAGCTGGCAGTTTGACAGATTAGGGGAAGCCGTTAGGAACAAAATCATTCCTATCGGTTTGCACAATTTAGGAAAGTATGCGTACCATAAGGTGGATATTGCGCTTATATCAGTATTCATAGAGCGCTGGCATTGTCATGCCCCGATCTCCCACAGGCAATCGGCCGTCCCCGCTAGGCAAGAATCACCGCGCCAGCCCTCCCGCGCGCGGGACGATCGCTTGACCCATCTGGGCGTGATGCCGCACGAGCGTGAGCCGTGCCCGTGCAAGGCCGTGGTTCTGGCTGGCGGTAAGAGGTCTAAGCCACAGAGTCACACAGATTGTCCGAGTGTAGCAGAATTATAAACGCATAAGCGATTGGTTACAAGTTCACAGAGTCATCAATAGCGGAAGCATTGAATAACACAAGTATAGAAGTAAAGCAACCTCTTTATTGATATAAACAAGTGTTACAGGCGGCGCTAGGCCGAGATTACAAGTCGCTCAAGCCTCTCTCTCTATAATAGTAAAAAGTGTGCCAAGTGGCTACATTTGTGGAATGATATGTATAGGCGATGTTCCAACATTATGTCTTGTATATGTGCTTCAGTTCCAGATTGCAACGCTCCAAGGCTCCAGAGTGAACTCCATGCCTTAGCACGCATGAAGAAGGCATCCGCACCGAACGAGGTTCTTTCGCACCCTACAAGAAATCTGGTAGATTATTAGTACATGAATGCACTGGTGGGGAGGCTACTCACCCGCTCGACAAATCCAAACACGTTCAATAGGTTCCGTGCACCATCTATTATGTTATCTTTCTAGTTGCCTTAGGATCAGTTTCATGTCAAAGATTGAATAGCCTAACTCATGTGGCAGTGCGTCATGCGATATAAGAGGAAACACGACGAGACTTACCAACTTACTATTTGTCCTTTCTTGTCCAAGGCAAACACAGTTAATTCAAGCACGACATATATATATTATTCAAGGGCAATAGCATATGCAAACACAAGTATTTCATGCGAGATTGTATTTTGGGTGCATAAGCATACAGGTTATCCAGAAGTGTTTTAAAGGATGTTCAAGTGATTTAGTTATTGACTTCGATGCAATGACTCGCACGCGGATTGCCACTAAGCGAGGATGACTTATCTATATGAACAAGAAGGGTCACTGGCATAGCCAAAATGGACGATGTCTCACTAGCGGATTGTTTGAAATGCTTTGAACAGGGCCTTGCAAGCCATTCCGTCGGACAAGTAGAGATGCCTCTCAATGAGTATGGGGCCAAGAATGGTGCGAACGATAAAAGAACAAGGGTGTTGCGCACCGTCCCCATAAACAAGAAGAGAACTATAATGGGTCCGTCTAGATCGGATCGGCCCCAGTGCCCCAAGATCGTTCGTGGAAAATGGATGTTGTAATCCCCCTTATGCACAAGTTGTCCGTGACCATGCAAGTCTTGGGTTTCAGGTTCACAGGATAACTCGATTTTGTTCAGGACAAGTATGCCACACGAGCTATGATTTTTTGCTTTACATGACATGATTCTTGTTCAGTGTTCACTTGATTGGATGCAATCTAAGGCAATATGAGCATGAGACAATCATATAGCATGATCTGTCTTGGATGGTCTCCTTGAGCCATTAGATTGAGTACAAGACGAGTATCAATTTCTTTGAGGTGTTGTTATCTTGCTTAACTGTCCATTGATGCAATTCCTTAATTCGGGAAATGGCTTGGTGACCTAACGGTCCCGAATGCTTTCAATGTTCTTATACTTGGATTCGAATGACTATTAGATAGTCTTTCAGTGGTTTGGATGAAAACAAGGCAAGATAGCATTCACTTGATATTGGCATACAATTATATGACAGGCATTGAATTCATAAGAAAACATAAGCATTTACGTTTGCTCGGGCCCGAAGGTAAGCCGAGGAGTGAAACTGTAAAGGGACTTCCTGAGCGACATGATATAGGGTCATACAGTGTAGCAAGTGAACAATGCACTACAGAATATATATATATATATATATATATATATATATATATATATATATATATATATATATATATATATATATATATATATATATATATATATATATATCGTTCTACTCGAGGCATAGCGGGGTCTAGTTGCACAAGGCAAAGGTAGCATGCGAGTGTCTGTATATAAGCAATATTTTATTTCCATGTTCTAACACAAGCAATACAAGTTGGGATTATTCCCTTAGCTAGGTGCATTGCATTCTTATTAGCATGCAGGGGGTGATTCACCTAGCGACTAGAATGTATCATTCTATATTTTAAGTGTGTTGGCTAAGCAAAGACAAGTTCATCGTAGCCACCCACCTTAGCGATGATTGGTCTCGGTCGAGCGATACTCCGAGCGAGCCTCTGAAAGCCTAAGCCAAAACTCCTGAAGAACCAATTTTGGAAATCCTTTGCCTCAAACGAGTAATCTCGCTGAAGCAAAGCGGGTCGGGACGTTACACTTTTGCCGTTTGAATCGGCAGTCCGTGTGAGCGGAATGGGTCGTTACAGGCATCCGTGGACCAATACTTTCCATCTCCCAATGGGGGAGATGACGATTACTTTGGGCGATGTCCATCACATATTGGGCATCAATGTCCAAGGTCGGGTCATGATAAATGATATATTTGTTAAGAAGGACTTATCGTGGCACGAACACGTCATCGATACTGTATCCAATTCTCTTGGATTTGACAACAGTAGTTTTAGAACCCTTCAAAATTTCAAGAAGTCATATGGTCCTCCTTTGAAATATTTGGAGGAGACATTCAAAGACAAGGAGGCCGAAGGGGAAACTGTCGATAGGGCGGCCCGTGCATACATATTTTTGTCTTAGGAGTTGTCGGCATTCCGGACAAGTCCGGAACTTCGATTCATGCCAGATATCTATTGAATTTTCTCGACATGGGTACCTTGGATAAATTTTTTTGGGAAAGCGGTATACTACCATACCTTTATCGCGAGCTTCGTGCAGCATCCCACATTGATACGAAGACAATAACAGGATGCCAGGCTCTACTCCAGGTAAAGAAATATCTTTGCTCCTTTAGTTCTATACATAATATGATATTTCGTTGTTAAATTATTGACCATACATATAGGCATGGATATACGAGCACTTTCTGATGCTGAAGCGGGCTGAGGTACAACGATACTATGACGAGCAGCTTCCTAGAATGTGTCGATAGAAGCCAACTTTGGCTAATGCCAAATGTGCTGAAACATTGGCCACCATACGCAACACAATTGAAGATATGGCGATAGAAGAGGTAAAAAGAGAGCCTATTTTTTGTTAGATTCTTTTGTAATTTACTAAATTATGTTACAGATAGTATAGCATCCATATCAGGATCTACGATAAAGTATCAACCCATTGCAACGAATAGCTTTATTTCACGGCCTTATAAGTTGCAATGATATCGAGAAGCCTTATATGCCTGATAGAGTGCTTTGTCAGTTCGGTTTCGTATAAATGGTACCGAGTTGCATATTGAAAGTAATAAGTGCTCCGGGAGGGACGAAACCCTTGAACTATATCCCGACCAAGTTCAACTGGGTCTCGGACTTCTTCACCAAGTGAAAACGACATGTTATTGGATATTCTGAAAGACAAGCGATGGTTGAGATGTCGGACTCCAACGACGACTACATGGCATACTATGCTGATGCCGAACATCCAAAGTTATTAGACCCTACCATACAAAGACCCGATGTTGTTGGAGTACCGGCACCTCTTCCCGCCAAAAATGTCTCCGTCTTCTTTCTCTTCCGAGGAATACGTGGCTCTGACTACTCCTCCGTCTTCTTCCTCCTCCGAGGAAGATGTGCCTACTACCTGAACACGGCCAGATGATGGTTCAGGACCTTCCCGGCAGCCGACTAGTCCAATTTTGACTCATCCAAAAGGTTGCTCTATGTTGTTGTCGTTCGACAACCATATTGCATTTAAAATATGGAAAGAGCCGATATGTACACTACGTTATGAAAAATAAAGTTTTGATTTAGATTACTATATATTTCAAGAAGCTAATTTCCTCCGATTATTAACTTTTTAGAGGACCTGTCGTTTGTTCACGACGGTCGTGAACCACGGAAAGAAGTATCGAAGATGGCAGTTTGACAGATTGGGGGAAGTCATCAAGAATAAAATTATTCCTACCAGTTTGCACAATTTGGGAAAGTATGCGTATAATACGGTGGATACTACGCTTATATCAGCATTCTTAGAGCACTGGCATCCAAAGACCAATACTTTCCATCTCCCAACGGGGGAGATGACGATTACTTTGGACGTCATCCATCACATATTGGGCCTCAATGTCCAAGGTTGGGTCATAATGAATGATATATTTGTTGAGAATGACTTATCATGGCACAAACACGTCATCGATACTGTATCAGATTCTCTTAGAGTTGACGATAGTAGTTTTAGAACCCTTCAAGATTTTAAGAAGTCATATAGTTTTCCTTTGAAATATTTGGAGGAGACATTCAAAGACAAGGAGACCGAAGGGGAAACTGTCGATAGGGCGGCCCATCCATACATGTTTTTCGTCTTAGGAGATGTCGGCATTCCGGATAAGTACGAAACTTCGATTCATGCCAGATATCTTTTAAATTTTCTCGACATGGGTACCTTGGATGAAATTTTTTGGGGAAGAGGTATACTAGCATACCTTTACCGCGAGCTTGGTGCAGCATCCCGCGTTGGACAAAGACAATAGCAGGAAGCCAGACTCTACTCCAGGTAAAGAAATATCTTTGCTCATTTAGTTCTATACATAATATGATATTTCATTGTTAATTGTTGACTATACATATAGGCATGGATATACGAGCATATTTTGATGCTGAAGCGGGCTGAGGTATGGCGACACTATGACGAGCAGCTTCCTAGAATGTACCAATGGAAGCCAACTTTGGCTGATGCCAAACATGCTGAAACATTGGCCACCATACGCAAAGCAATTGAAGATATGACAGTATAAGAGGTAAAAAGAGAGCAAGTGAACAATGCACTACAGAATATATGTATATTGTTCTACTCGAGGCATAGCGGGGTCTAGTTGCACAAGGCAAAGGTAGCATACGAGGGTCTGTATATAAGTAATGTTTTATTTCCATGTTCTAACACAAGCAATACAAGTTGGGATTATTCCCCTAGCTAGGTGCATTGCATTCTTATTAGGATGCAGGGGGTGATTCACCTAGCGACTAGCATGTATCATTCTATATTTTAAGTGTGTTGGCTAAGCAAAGACAAGTTCATCGTAGCCACCCACCTTAGCGATGATTGGCCTCGGTCGAGCGATACTTCGAGCGAGCCTCTGAAAGCCTAAGCCGAAACTCCTGAAGAACCAATTTTGGAAATCCTTTGCCTCAAACGAGTAATCTCGCTGAAGCAAAGCTGGTCGGGACATTACACTTTTGCCGTTTGAATCGGCAGTCCGCGTGAGCGGAATGGGTCGTTACAAGCATCCATGGACCAATACTTTCCATCTCCCAACGGAGGAGATGACGATTACTTTGGGCGATGTCCATCACATATTGGGCCTCAATGTCCAAGGTCGGGTCATGATAAATAATATATTTGTTAAGAAAGACTTATCATGGCACGAACATGTTATCGATACTGTATCCAATTCTCTTGGATTTGACAAGTGTAGTTTTAGAACCCTTCAAAATTTCAAGAAGTCATATGGTCCTCCTTTGAAATATTTGGAGGAGACATTCAAAGACAAGGAGGCCAAAGGGGAAACTGTCGATAGGGCGGCCCGTGCATACATATTTTTGTCTTAGGAGTTGTCGGCATTCCGAACAAGTCCGGAACTTCAATTCATGCCAGATATCTATTGAATTTTCTTGACATGGGTACCTTGGATGAATTTTTTTGGGAAAGCGGTATACTAGCATACCTTTACCGCGAGCTTCGTGCAACATCCCACATCGATACGAAGACAATAGCAGGATGCCAGGCTCTACTCCAGGTAAAAAAATATCTTTGCTCCTTTAGTTCTATACATAATATGATATTTTGTTGTTAAATTATTGACCATACATATAGGCATGGATATACGAGCACTTTTTGATGCTGAAGCGGGCTGAGGTACGGCGATACTATGACGAGCAGCTTCCTAGAATATGCCGATAGAAGCCAACTTTGGCTAATGCCAAATGTGCTAAAACATTGGCCACCATATGCAACGCAATTGAAGATATGGCGATAGAAGAGGTAAAAAGAGAGCCTATTTTTTGTTAGATTATTTTGCGTCGTAATAATTTACTAAATTATGTTACCATATAGTATAGCATCCATATCAGGATCTACGACAGAGTAGCAACCCATTGCAACGAATAGCTTTATTTTACGGCCTTATAAGTTGCCATGATATCGAGAAGCCTTATATGCTTGGTAGAGTGCTTCGTCAGTTCGGTTTCGTATAAATGGTACCGAGTCGCACATTGAAAGTAATAAGTGCTCCGGGAGGGACGAAACCCTTGAACTATATCCCGACCAAGTTCAACTGGGTCTCGGACTTCTTCACCGAGTGAAAATGACATGTTATTGGAGATTCTGAAAGACAAGCGATGGTTGAGATGTCGGACTGCAACGACGACTACATGGCAAACTATGCTGATGCCGAACATCCAAAGTTATTAGACCCTACCATACAAAGACCCGATGTTGTTGGAGTACTGGCACCTCTTCCCGCCAAAAATATCTCCGTCTTCTTCCTCTTCCGAGGAATACGTGGCTCCGACTACTCCTCCGTCTTCTTCCTCCTCCGAGGAAGACGTGCCTACTACCTGAACACGGCCAGATGATGGTGTCACGACCCAATTTCGTAGAATCGTTGGGACGTCCCCCGAATTGTGATGCCGTGCGGGCCTACGGTTGTGCCTGCACAAGGCTAAAGTATTTTGTATAACGAGCACATATTCAGATTACGCAGATAAATTGAAACAAAGATTTGAAACATGGAAAAGTTCTCTTTATTGATAATGAACATCTATTACAAACTCCTGAACGAGTCAGCTAATATGCCGAACGGCTTACAAAAGTGTTGACTCAAAATGAGATAGCAGTCTTGTACATTATATCCCTTTATAAACTTCAAAATGATAAAGACCTCCAGGCTGGAGGACGGCTTTGCCACGAAGCTGCATTGTGTATGGAAAGTTGCAAGCTTCTTCTTCAAGTACTTCAAAATACTTCAAGGGGCGCGGTGAAGATGCGCCAACAGCTGGACTGGATCGGGAAGACGACTTCGGCTCCTCGCTCGGTTCGCCTTAATACGGAGAACCTGTTTCAACGAGGGTCAGCATATCAAAACATACTGGTGAAGGCGAGCTAACCGAACTATACCAATCAACACGTTATTTTAATGAAGCATGCATATTTGTGGGTTTCTATCTTGCCTTAGTTTATTTACAAGTAAGCAGCATATAGAATTTACTGAAATGAACGTGCCACCGTTAGGTAGATTTTACCTGTCCGTCTGAATTACCTGCACAATACTTACCTTGCCTTCCCTGCCACAAAGACATAAGTTAGTATGCAACAGGTTTAAATATACACGTTGAGCACACGATGCATTGCAAGCCATATTCACACGATAAATATACGTGGTGTTGCAAGCATATACACACGAGGATCACTAGCTTGATGCCATAATGGACTAGTCAAGAACAAGGATAGCATGCAACGAGAAAATACGAGAAGCTCATAAAATACGATGCATTGCAAGTTATCCCGTCCGCACACGATTGACTATAAACACGAAGTCTGCCCGGATCGGATCGGTGCCAGTGCCCCAGCGACCGTTCACAGAACTTATATCCTTGTGCACAAGTTGTCCGTGATCGAACACATGATGTTTAGTTAAATTATCACTTCACGCAGTTGAGGCAACACGAGTAATGCATGATTCATTTTGCATAGCCTCTAGGAACAATTATGCGTATACAAGATATGATTCATAAATAGCACAATTTATAGCAGAAGATGCATTCTAACTAAAACTGATGCATATGATGAATATTTTGAACGAACAAGCATGCAAGTAAGTAACCGTTCACGAGTTGATTGACAAGCAGTATTAACCAAGTCTATTCTCTTTTATCTTGGTTTCTTTTATTATTACTTGGTATCGTTTGATCGGGGCAAGAAGAATGCAAGATTTTAGGGCGTGAAGCTTGGAAGCAGGGCTAGATAATCGGGTTGGTAGCCACTCACTTAGATTTTAGAAGGGAGAAGGAAAGAGGCGCTTCACGACTCCTCTCGCAAGCTGCCTACTGCTCGTTCACCTGCATTACGAACAGCTCGATCAATACCTCTTACACTTTTCCAATCTCGGAATTTAAGTGCAGTTCAATGAACGAAAACAATAAAAACCATCGAAACCGTTCAAGGAAAATAAGCAAATCCCAAAACCAACTCAAAGTACGAAAGCAACAAGTGACATCGAAAACCGAGGCAATAAAAGATAGCAGCGGAGAGGTCCCTCCTGACTCTGTCGCTAAGTCGATCCCTGGGGCACGGTCCACTGAATATGGGAATCGATTTCGAAGAAACAAATCCATAACGAGGACGAGTTCTTAATTCAATCTATCCCGATCGAACGATACCGTCTTGTGTTTATTAGCCGCGCTCTCCGCACCGAGAGAACGGGGCGCTACATCCTACCCAACCAATTGGAAGTTTCGTCCCAAAACTTAAGAATATTGCTTACCGTTAGGGATTATTTCGTTGTGGACGGTGATCCGGGAGGTTCGGGCAGGAATTAATGGCATGACCTGGATTGCCACAAGCGAGACATAATCCAAGTCTCTTACGACATTGATTGAAGGCGTGCCCACGTTTGTTGCAATACTGACATACTTGGTTGGGGTTTGCCCTCTGCTGACCACCGTTGTTTCGGTGCTTTGCAGCAGTGTTTCCTCTATCGTTGCCTTGGCGTTTGTGATTATAGGTATGCACAGCGCCGGTGGAAACGTGAGGATACTGTGGTTCAAGTGATAGGGCATGATTCATGACTTCACGCATTATTCCATACTGATTATTGACCACGTATGCATGGATGGCAGGGCACAAACCACCTTCAAACCTTCTAGCTCGACTCGCTGCATCAGGTAAATAGGCCCTAGCGAATTTGGAGAGTCGGTTGAATTTGGCGGAGTATTGCTTCACTGTCATACTGCCCTGCCGCAGCTGCACGAACTCGTTTTCCATTTGACATTGTACTGGAGGGGGTATATACTCCTCTTCAAACGCAGCACGAAAAGTCGTCCACGAGATCGCCTCCTCTCCGTGATCAAATTGGAGAGATCGTCGATGTACGTTCCACCAATCGTGCGCGTTGAGGCAGAGCTGAAGTTGCGCGCAGGCGACGCGCTTCTCTTCGGGGACCTCTAACAGAGCGAAGTGATCTTCAAGCTTGACTAGCCAATCTAGAGCTACCACTGGGTCCTCAGTCCCGTTGAATGGGGTATTATAGACTTTCTTGAAGTGGCCCAAGTTGAAGGTAGTCACGTCCCTCGGCCTTGGGATTTGAGGCGTCTCCACTTCAAGCACGTGATCTTCCACCGGAGTCGCTGTTGTTGCCGCGGAATGGTTGGAAGCCAAAGTCTGAATGATTTGTTGCAGGGCATCTACCTGCTTCTGTTGGACTGAGAATCGGGTCTCTAGATTGCTTTCGAACTTGGCTTGGCGAGCATCATCTCTTTGTCGTTGCGATTCTAACATTTGCATCACCCGCTCTAGCGGGTCGACTTGAGATATGCCACGCTGGCTCCGAGAGCTTCTCGAAGTACCCGAACTACTTTCTTGTGTTTCGTTCGGTACTTGTGCTGCAGATTGAGCTGGTGCCATTCCTTCAAAAGAAGGTAAATTATATTAAAATCATAATGTATTATGGACTTATTGCATGAACGTATCTTATTTTGGCCTAACGAGTTCAAGAGTTCGTACAGGAATTTGATCGTTAAAGGAACTTTTCCAGTACGAAGTCTAAGAAACTTGAATCTGTGCTCTGATACCATTATGTCACGACCCAATTCCGTAGAATCGTTGGGGCGTCCCCCGAATCGTGATGTCGTGCGGGCCTGGGGTTGCGCCCGCACAAGGCTAAAGTATTTTGCATAATGAGCACATATTCAGAGTACGTAGATAAATTGAAACACAGATTTGAAACATGGAAAAGTTCTCTTTATTGATAATGAACATCTATTACAAACTCCTGAACGAGTCAGCTAATATGCCGAATGGCTTACAAAAGTGTTGACTCAAAATGAGATAGCAGTCTTGTACATTACATCCCTTTATAAACTTCAAAATGATAAAGACCTCTAGGCTGGAGGACGGCTTTGCCACGAAGCTGCATTGTGTATGGAAAGTTGCAAGCTTCTTCTTCAAGTACTTCAAAATGCTTCAAGGGGCGCGGTGAAGATGCGCCAACAGCTGGACTGGATCGGGAAGACGACTTCGGCTCCTCGCTCGGTTTGCCTTAGTGCGGAGAACTTGTTTCAACGAGGGTCAGCATGTCGAAACATACTGGTGAAGGCGAGCTAACCGAACTATACCAATCAACACGTTGTTTTAATGAAGCATGCATATTTGTGGGTTTCTATCTTGACTTAGTTCATTTACAAGTAAGCAGCATATAGAATTTACTGAAATGAACGTGCCACCGTTAGGTGGATTTTACCTGTCCGTCTGAATTACCTGCACAATACTTACCTTGCCTTCCCTGCCACGAAGACACAAGTTAGTATGCAACAGGTTTAAATATACACGTTGAGCACACAATGCATTGCAAGCCATATTCACACGATAAACACACGAGGCGTTGCAAGCATATACACACGAGGATCACTGGCTTGATGCCATAATGGACTAGTCAAGAACAAGGATAGCATGCAACGAGAAAATACGAGGATCTCATAAAATACGATGCGTTGCAAGTTATCCCGTTCGCACACGATTGACTATAAACACGAAGTCTGCCCGGATCAGATCGATACCAGTGCCCCAGCGACCGTCCGCAGAACTTATATCCTTGTGCACAAGTTGTCCGTGATCGAACACATGATGTTTAGTTAAATTATCACTTCACGCAGTTGAGGCAACACGAGTAATGCATGATTCATTTTGCATAGCCTCTAGGAACAATTATGCGTATACAAGATATGATTCATAAATAGCACAATTTATAGCAGAAGATGCATTCTAACTAAAACTGATGCATATGATGAATATTTTGAACGAACAAGCATGCAAGTAAGTAACCGTTCACGAGTTGATTGACAAGCAGTATTAACCAAGTCTATTCTCTTTTATCTTGGTTTCTTTTATTATTACTTGGTATCGTTTGATCGGGGCAAGAAGAATGCAAGATTTTAGGGCGTGAAGCTTGGAAGCAGGGCTAGATAATCGGGTTGGTAGCCACTCACTTAGATTTTAGAAGGGAGAAGGAAAGAGGCGCTTCACGACTCCGCTCGCAAGCTGCCTACTGCTCGTTCACCTGCATTACGAACAGCTCGATCAATACCTCTTACACTTTTCCAATCTCGGAATTTAAGTGCAGTTCAATGAACGAAAACAATAAAAACCATCGAAACCGTTCAAGGAAAATAAGCAAATCCCAAAACCAACTCAAAGTACGAAAGCAACAAGTGACATCGAAAACCGAGGCAATAAAAGATAGCAGCGGAGAGGTCCCTCCTGACTCTGTCGCTAAGTCGATCCCTGGGGCACGGTCCACTGAATATGGGAATCGATTCCGAAGAAACAAATCCATAACGAGGACGAGTTCTTAATTCAATCTATCCCGATCGAACGATACCATCTTGTGTTTCTTAGCCGCGCTCTCCGCACCGGGAGAATGGGGCGCTACAGATGGTTCAGGACCTTCCCGGCAGCCGACTAGTCCAATTTTGACTCGTCCAAAAGGTTGATCTATGTTGTTGTCGTTCGAAAACCATATTGCATTTAAAATATGGAAAGAGCCGATATGTACACTACGTTATGAAAAATAAAGTTTTGATTTAGATTACTATATATTTCAAGAAGCTAATTTTTTTTAATTATTAACTTTTCAGAGGACCTATCGTTTGTTTACGATGGTCGTGAACCACGGAAAGAAGTATTGAAGATGGCAGTTTGACAGATTGGGGGAAGTCATCAAGAATAAAATCATTCCTACCAGTTTGCACAATTTAGGAAAGTATGCGTACTATACGGTGGACACTACGCTTATATCAGCATTCTTAGAGCACTGGCATCCAGAGACCAATACTTTCCATCTCCCAACGGGGGAGATGACGATTACTTTGGACGTCATCCATCACATATTGGGCCTCAATGTCCAAGGTCGGGTCATAATGAATGATATATTTGTTGAGAAGGACTTATCGTGGCACAAATACGTCATCGATATTGTATCAGATTCTCTTAGAGTTGACGATAGTAGTTTTAGAACCCTTCAAGATTTTAAGAAGTCATATAGTTTTCCTTTGAAATATTTGGAGGAGACATTCAAAGACAAGGAGACCGAAGGGGAAACTGTCGATAGGGCGGCCCGTGCATACATGTTTTTCGTCTTAGGAGATGTCGGCATTCCGGATAAGTACGAAACTTCGATTCATGCCAGATATCTTTTAAATTTTCTCGACATGGGTACCTTGGATGAAATTTCTTAGGGAAGAGGTATACTAGCATACCTTTACCGCGAGCTTGGTGCAGCATCCCGCGTCGGTACAAAGACAATAGCAGGATGCCAGACTCTACTCCAGGTAAAGAAATATCTTTGCTCATTTAGTTCTATACATAATATGATATTTCATTGTTTTATTGTTGACTATACGTATAGGCATGGATATACGAGCATATTTTGATGCTGAAGCGGGCTGAGGTATGGCGACACTATGACGAGCAGCTTCCTAGAATGTACCGATGGAAGCCAACTTTGGCTGATGCCAAACGTGCTAAAACATTGGCCACCATACGCAAAGCAATTGAAGATATGGCGGTATAAGAGGTAAAAAGAGAGCCTATTTTTTGTTAGATTCTTTTGGGTCATACTAATTTACTAAATTACGTTACAAATAGTATGTCATCCATATCGGGATCTATGATAGAATAGCCGCCCATTGCAACCAATAGCTTTATTTTATGACCCTATAAGTTGCCATGATATCGAGAAGCCTTATATGCCTGACAGAGTGCTTTGTCAGTTCGGTTTCGTACAAATGGTACCGAGTCGCACATTGAAAGTAATAAGTGCTCCGGAAGGGACGAAACCCTTGAACTATATCCCGGCCAAGTTCAACTGGGTCTCGGACTTCTTCACCGAGTGACAACAGCATGTTATTGGAGATTCTGAAAGACAAGCGGTGGTTGAGATGTCGGACTGTAACGACGACTACATGGCATATTTTGCTGATGCCGAACATCCAAAGTTGTTGGACCCTACTATACAAAGACCCGATGTTGTTTGAGTACTGACACCTCTTTTCGCCAAAAATATCTTGTATACTGCATTGGTTAATATGGTGAGAAAATTATTTATAGATTTGAAAGATTTGTAATTGTTTACAAACTAACCTATTTTTGACGTGTCATAACAGGCTAAAAAAGTAAAGCATTTGGAAAAGTGTCGGCCTCGTAAGGGCAAAAACTGTAGGAAAATCAGTAAAGAGATGGAAATAATCGATACCTCTGTTACTGAATTTGACTTCATCATTTCTAGGGAGCAGCGTACGAAAAGAAGAAATGATAAATAGTTTGGTTGTAGTAACTTTCGTTATAAAACTTTTGGGGGATATTGTAACTTTTGTTATAAAATTTTGTCAGTATGAAACTTATGTAATATTTGGTATGGAACTTCTGTAATGTTTTGGTATGAAACTTCAAAATTATAGTAGGAAAACATACATTGTTGGTGATCACCTAATTGAAACTCTATCATTTTAATTTTATACCCCATGTCCTTTAGAACTGCCAACAAGTTGACAGTCCTACATGATGCTAGGACTGTCAACCACTTAACAGTCCTAGGACTGTCAAGTAGTTGACAGTCCTAGTGTCGTATAGGACTATCAACTTGACAATCAAAATTAAAACTTGGAAAATATAAAAAGTTTCAATCAGGACTGTGTCCTAATTGAAACTCTATATATACCCCTTTAGGACTGTGTCACGCCCCAGTCCCAAATATCGTGGGACCAGCCACGTGGCAATGGCCAGCAGCACACACCGATGGACAAACCCAATTTAATGGATCCATCGGGATATACTTAAGCTGTAATATAAGGTCTACAACAATAAGTCAAAACTAATCTCATCCACATAAAAGATAATAAGATCAACAGCAATAAGGAAAGTAAATCAACATCCAGTCTCAGCAAAGTAATTCGGGGAACAACTCGATATAAAGTCTGTTACAATTGTTTAATTAAACAGGAAAGAGAGTCTATTTGCCATAAAACATTGAGCATAGAGAAGCAAATGTTCAGGAGAAGTCCTCAGCGATCACCTCGTCCTCAAGTACTGGTACTGTTCCGAGAAGTGCTCCAGTTCCGTATACCTCTGGATAAACCTCGTCTGCTAATCCTGGGGACATAATCCGGATCCAGGTCCTCAGGAGACATAGCAAGGTACAGATAATACAAGCCAAAATAAATGTAGTACAGCAAATAATGAAACAATAGGGTAAACTATATAACCATCTATGTGAAATGCAAGTTGAGAGCATCACTAGAACTTAGGCTGATACCACTACAAGCTCTGTGTCGGGGAGCCGGTAGCGGAGTTTACTATAAGTTTTACTATGGATTTTATATATATATAATCAACCTGTAGCCTGTGTGTCTCTCCCCACCCAATGTAATCATACGTCTCATGTCCACGATGCCTCATGTCCACGCCACGTAAGATCATATCTAATACACTAAGTCATACTATGTCTATGAATATAATGTCTAAGAATATCCTGTCTATGTCATAAATCTTGCAACCTACACAGAATCACCTTGAATATTTTAGGAAGATTCTGTCTCAAGATTCGTGTCAGGTGTCCTGGGTATAATATACTTGATATGGCAAGTACGAGAATGTAAATGTCACGATATCCATCTCTAGTTGACGTTACACAACACCGCGTACGGTGTTGGCACCCGACTATTAATCAGAAGCTAAGTAAGTCACACGGCCCTAGGGTTGAGCATGTACAACAGTCACAGAAAATAAATCAAGAGAACAAATTGAATCAATAAGCTGCAATTATGGCAAGGTACACTTGCCTGGGTTTTCGGCTCCAATTATAGCTCTGGCTTCAGCGGGGATTGCAGGTAGTACTCTGGTTGCTAAAATAGATATCATCATCAGATCCAAAAAATATTACAGCTAAAAATGCCTGTCCTTGAGTCCAATTTGGACACAGGGGCAAAAATGACATTTCAGGGCAAAACGGGGTCCAAATGTGGGCCGCTTTGCACGGAAAAATGTGACAGGGTCAAAGGTCTCCAAATCTGTCCAACTTAGTGTCAACAGGTCAGGAACGATGATACGAACCCAACGGAACTTCCAGAATTGGATTCCGATGAGCCGTTCTCAAATTTGCCCGTCAAGTGGAGCCTGTGGGGCCCACGACACGCGATTTTGTCAACGTTCTCAGAATCGAACCAAACATGGCTCACAGGACCAGAGTATTGCTACAAGTCCGATGGCGGAAGTTTCGTCTTGATCCAACGTGTGTACACTAAGTTACAACAAGAACCAGAAAGGTTAGATACGGGGCGTTGTCGACGGATACGCGTTGATTCCGGTGTGCACGCACATCCGAATCAACTTCTGCAAAATCCCGCACGTCCGTATCAACGACGCGCACATATCGGTGAAGACCGTACGCGACCAAGTCGTCCCGTTTGGCGGGGCGAACTCAGTTCCGGGGTGAAACAGGGCATTGTTTTTCCTATTTTTGGATCGCGGTTCGCGATCGCCACAGGACGCGATACACCGAGCGGGTTGCACGGGCACCGAGAGGGTCACGCAGGGTTCACGATACAACAGACGGAATCAAAAATGGGGCAGCGAGGAGAAAGTTATGAGTACCTGAACAGGGCTAAAAAATCCGATTCACGCGTGTCCGAGTCGCGTCTACCGTGTCCTGGACGCTGTGTCCAAGCCGTGTCCGAGTTAGGGCATCCGTGTCGGGCCGCTGGGAGCGGGGGTTCAGGTCGGCGGAGGTCGGCGAGGGCTCGGGGAGGTCCAGGGTGGCCGGGCGGCGAGGTCCGGAGGCGGAGATATGCTCGGGTCGGCAGGAGTTCGAGCGGGTTCTGCTCCAGGGGAGGCGGCTGCGGGTTCTGGGCAGCGACGAGGGGCTGAGGCGGGAGGCGGCAGCTCGCGGGGAGTCGTCGGCTGGGCTCGGGCGGGCGGAGCTGAGACGGGAGAGGGCGGCCGGAGGGTTTCAGGCGGAGGCTAGGGTTATATATAGGGGAAGAGGGAGAGGGAATGGCGGCGGTTGAACGGGGTAGGCGGCCGGACAGGAGAGCCGGAGCAGCGCTGGGAGGCGAGGCGGCGCTGGCGTTGCGGAGGCGAGGCGGCGCTGGCTGCCGGAGCGGCGCGACGGTTACGCGGCGGAGGAGGGAAACGGCATCGTGTTGTGAGGGGAAAGGTTGGCGGGTTAACGGGTCGGAGCAGGTGTGGGTTTGGGCAGACCCGACCCGCTAGCTGAGCGGTCCGGTTCGGTTCGGTTGGACCGGGTTCAGGCCGGTTCAGCCCGGTTTGAACCCGGTTCAACCCGGTTTATTTAATTTATTTAAAAATAGGGTTTTTAAGGCTTTTAAAAAAATAGGTTCGGGGTCCAATAAATTCCAGGAAAATTATCCTATGTTTAGTTTTTCATTTTACACCATAAAATATTATTTTCATAATATTTTAATATTATTTAACAATATTTAAAAATTATTTAATAATTAAAACACCTTAGTTTTAATTCCAGAAAAATCTCAGAAAATTACAGTAAATTGGGAAAAATTCTAAATTATCAATTTTTAAAAATCAGGGGGATTACAATCTACCCCCCTTAAGAGGATTGCATCCTCGCAATCAAAGAATAACCGATCAATAGAGATGATACGGTTGCAAACATTGTTTGAAGCACATCAAAATTAAGGAGAATCAAGGTTGAGAGTAACACCTAGGAAAAATTATTTCCCTAAGCATTAAAAGTTATAAAATTTCCCGAATGAAGAAAATCTAGAAAATTACAGTTTTAGAAAACCAGTTTTATCCTTTAAAAACTTATCAGGTTATCATTCATAAACATTCTAAGTTATTTAGCTAGTTCAAAATTACTAGGTTAACACTAGGTTATCTATTATTAGCAAGTTAAAACTGTTAAGTTAAGTCTAGGGTCATGAACCAGCAGGCACGAAGTAAAGCAATACTAGAAACGAGATAGCTACGAATCACTTACGCGCATTAGCTACTCCATGCATCTGCGCGTTCTCCAAGGTCATCGTCAGAGCTTGTCCGCGTCCTTGCAGTCGATTCCTCTGCTACTGCTGAGCCTGCTGGAAGAGCAGTGCCTGGGGTATCAAAGGTGGCCTCGGATGATACCCTCCTGGAGCTGGTGGTAGGACTCCTTGAACTTCCGTTTGTGGTGCTTCCAATGTTGGATAGGCTGGCCTCGGTACTGGTAACGCTTGTTGGTTTACCGTTGATGCTTTGTCTCGATGCTCAGGACATTCCTTTAATAAATGCTGACTGGATCTGCAAGCTAAACATGATTTCCTTTTTTGTCTGCACTCGTTCTCTATATGGCCTCGCTTACGACAATATGGACAGACAGGTAGTACTTGTGGAGATGCTTCTGGTGGTTGGTGCAGGTGAGACTTCTTTATAATTTCTTCCTGTGGTGCTCCGGCTGGTGCTGATGTGGCTGGTTGTTGAGTCATCACTGCTTTCTCTCGACGTTCAGGGCAATCCCTTATCGAATGCTTTTTGGATCCGCAAGATAAACATTGTCCCAGTCTGTGTCGGCATTCTTTAGAGAAATGGCCTACCTTGCCACAGTAGTGACAAGTAGGAAGGACTAGTGCAAGTGGTGGATTCATCTGTGGTCGCTTTGCAACTCTTTCTTGCTGTGCTTGGTCTGGTGCTGATGCATACGACCGCTTCTGGCTAGACTCTATCCTTGTGTTGCACTCCATGGGTCGTGATGCAGCAAGAACGTTCTCGTCTAAGGTAGTTGCATTTGAGCTGATTAATGTCCGCAACTCCGAGCTAAATCTGTCGATGAACTTCTCCACTTGGTTTTGCTGATCTTCTTGATGAACCTTCTGATGGGCTTGCATCATTACGTAGAAAATTCGAAACATTTGTTGTTTGTCCATAGCCTGCCATTGTGGAACGGTAGGCATCGGTATAGCAAACTGCGTCGATGGTGGAACGTCATCTTTCTGGATTCTCGAGGCATGCTGACTTGCTGGACGGAGTTGTTGTGATGATTGACCTTCATCAACTGGTGTCACTTCATCTTCGTGGGTAACCATATTACCTTGTGGTGCTGCTGGATGAGTATCATCAACGACTTGTGGATCCATAATTCTGCAACCAAAATAAACTATAAGAAGCTCACAGGAATCAAGGCAGGATGTAAGTCAAGAATTAATTTCGAGTCTGATATTGATATCAAGAACGTTTCAAGCAAGTGGATGAGATCCTAAAACTTATCCTATTCTTATTGCAGGCCTGTTCGGTCCCTAAGTTGAAACCGAACAATTTAGTCGTTGACCTGCATGGGCCACCACAAAAACTATGTCACGCTCCAGTCCCAAATATCGTGGGACCAGCCACGTGGCAATGGCCAGCAGCACACACCGATGGACAAACTCAATTTAATGGATCCATCGGGATGTACTTAAGCTATAATATAAGGTCTACAACAATAAGTCAAAACTAATCTCATCCACACAAAAGATAATAAGATCAACAACAATAAGGAAAGTAAATCAACATCCAGTCTCAGCAAAGTAATTCGGGGAACAACCCGATATAAAGTCTGTTACAATTATTTAATTAAACAGGAAAGAGAGTCTATTTGCCATAAAACACTGAGCATAGAGAAGCAGATGTTCAGGAGAAGTCCTCAGCGATCACCTCGTCCTCAAGTACTGGTACTGTTCCGAGAAGTGCTCCTGTTCCGTATACCTCTGGATAAACCTCGTCTGCTAATCCTGGGGACATAATCCGGATCCAGGTCCTCGGGAGACATAGTAAGGTACAGATAATACAAGCCAAAATAAATGCAGTACAGCAAATAATGAAACAATAGGGTAAACTATATAACCATCTATGTGAAATACAAGTTGAGAGCATCACTAGAACTTAGGCTGATACCACTACAAGCTCTGTGTCGGGGAGCCGGTAGTGGAGTTTACTATGAGTTTTACTATGGATTATATATATATATAATCAGTCTGTAGCCTGTGTGTCTCTCCCCACCCAATGTAATCATACGTCTCATGTCCACGATGCCTCATGTCCACGTCATGTAAGATCATATCTAATGTAGTAAGTCATACTATGTCTATGAATATAATGTCTAAAAATATCCTGTTTATGTCATAAATCCTGAAATCTACATAGAAACACCTTGAATATTTCAGGAAGATTCTGTCTCATGATTCGTGTCAGGTATCCTGGGTATAATATACTTGATATGGCAAGTACAAGAATATAAATGTCACGATATCCATCTCTAGTTGACGTTACACAACACCGCATACGGTGTTGGCACCCTACTATTAATCGGAAGCTAAGTAAGTCACACGGCCCTAGGGTTGAGCATGTACAAAAGTCACAGAAAATAAATCAAGAGAATAAATTGAATCAATAAGCTGCAATTATGGCAAGGTACACTTGCCTGGGTTTTCGGCTCCAATTGTAGCTCTGGCTTCAGCGGGGATTGCAGGCAGTACTCCGGTTGCTGAAATAGATATCACCATCAGATCCAAAAAATATTAATCAGCTAGAAACGCCTGTCCTTGAGTCCAATTTGGACACAGGGGCAAAAATGACATTTCAGGGCAAAACGGGGTCCAAATGTGGGCCGCTTTGCACGGAAAAATGTGACAGGGTCAAAGGTCTCCAAATCTGTCCAACTTAGTGTCAACAGGTCAGGAACGATGATACGAACCCAATGGAACTTCCAGAATTGGATTCCGATGAGCCGTTCTCAAATTCGCCCGTCAAGTGGAGCCTGTGGGGCCCACGACACGCGATTTTGTCAACGTTCTCAGAATCGAACCAAACTTGGCTCACAGGACCAACGTATTGCTACGAGTCCGATGGCGTAAGTTTCGTCTCGATCTGACTTGTGTACACTAAGTTACAGCGAGAACCAAAAAGGTCGGATACGGGGTGTTGTCGGCGGATACGCGTTGATTCCGATGTGCACGCACATCCGAATCAACTTCTGCGAAATCCTGCATATCCGTATCAACGACGTGTACGTATCGGTGAAGACCATACACGACCAAGTAGTCCCGTTTGGCGGGGCAAACTCAGTTCTGGGGTGAAATAGGGCGTTGTTTTTCCTGTTTTTGGATCACGGTTCGCGATCGCCACAGGACGCGATGCACCGAGCGGGTTGTACGGGCACCGAGAGGGTCACGCAGGGTTCGCGATGCAACAGACGGAATCAAAAATGGGGCAGCGAGGAGAAAGTTATTAGTACCTGAACAGGGCTAAAAAAATCTGATTCACGCGTGTCCGAGTCGCGTCTACCGTGTCCTGGACGCTGTGTCCAAGCCGTGTCCGAGTTAGGGCATCCGTGTCGGGCCGCTGGGAGCGGGGGTTCAGGTCGGCGGAGGTCGGCGAGGGCTCGGGGAGGTCCAGGGCTGCCGGGCGGCGAGGTCCGGAGGCGGAGATGTGCTCGGGTCGGCCGGAGTTCGAGCGGGTTCTGCTCCAGGGGAGGCGGCTGCGGGTTCTGGGCAGCGACGAGGGGCTGAGGCGGGAGGCTGGAGGCGGCAGCGCGCGGGGAGTCGTCGACTGGGCTCGGGCGGGCGGAGCTGAGACGGGAGAGGGCGGCCGGAGGGTTTCAGGCGGAGGCTAGGGTTATATATAGGGGAAGAGGGAGAGGGAACGGCGGCGGTTGAATGGGGTAGGCGGCCGGACAGGGGAGCCGGAGTAGCGTTGGGAGGCGAGGCGGCGCTGGCGTTGCGGAGGTGAGGCGGCGCTGGCTGCCGGAGCGGCGCGACGGTTACGCGACGGGGGAGGGAAACGGCGTCGGGTTGGGAGGGGAAAGGTTGGCGGGTTAACGGGTCGGAGCGGGTGCGGGTTTGGGCAGACCCGGCCCGACCCGCTAGCTGAGCGGTCCGGTTCGGTTCGGTGGGACCGGGTTCAGGCCGGTTCAGCCCGGTTTGAACCCGGTTCAACCCGGTTTATTTGATTTATTTAAAAATAGGATTTTTAAGGCTTTTTAAAAAATAGGTTCGGGGTCCAATAAATTCTAGAAAAATTATCCTATGTCTAGTTTTTTTATTTTATACCATAAAATATTATTTTCATAATATTTTAATATTATTTAACAATATTTAAAAATCATTTAATAATTAAAATACCTTAGTTTTAATTCCAGAAAAATCTCAGAAAATTACAGTAAATTGGGAAAAATTCCAAATTATCAATTTTTGAAAATCAGGGGGATTACAGACTGCCAACAAGTTGACAGTCCTACATGATGCTAGGACTGTCAACTACTTGACAGTTCTAGTTTCATGTAGGACTGTCAACTTGACAGTCAAAATTTAAACTTAAAAAATACAGAAAGTTTCAATTAGGATTGTCAACTAGTTGACAGTCCTAACATCAATTAGGACTGTCAACTTGTTGACAGTCCTAATTAAAACTCTGTATATACCCCTTTAGGACTGCCAACAAGTTAAAAGTCCTACATGATACTAGGACTGTCAAGTAGTTGGCAGTCCTAGTGTCATGTAGGACTGTCAACTTGACAGTCAAAATTAAAACTTAGAAAATATAGAAAGTTTTAATTAGGACTGTCAACTAGTTGACAGCCCTAATTGATGTTACAACAGTCTAGTTGACAGTCCTAAATAAAAATTTTTGTATTTTACCAGTTTTTCTATCATACCCGATTCCAGATTTAGTATTCCTTGAATTTCTAGAATTTAATTTTTTTTCTGATAATATATTCCTGCTGTATTTCATATGCTGGTTCATGTCATTTTATTATTGATTTATTCTTCTATTGTTAAGAGAGACTACCCGAGACCAGTAGGATACCAATTGGAATTGCCATAGATCCGGTTTAGGACCCGCATATAGAATGGACACTTGGTTCGGTTCATTTTGGGTGAACCCTGACTAAACCCTCTTTCTCTCCTCTCTTAGTATATAGATATGAGCTTTTATCTCTCCTTTTTTTTCTTCTTCTTCATTTTTATTTCCTTCTTCCTCCTCTCCCTCAAGCTCCCCTTAACCCTAACCCTAGGGAGAAGTTGCTGCGACTTGGACCATGAGAGGTAGAGGCTAGGAGTCACCCAAGGCAAGTACATCTTGCTCAATGGTGAAGTTATAAATTTTTGGATTTTTATATATGTTGTTGTTTTGAAAATATATTTGATAGAAAATGTTCTCCTTGAGTTGTTGATCATATTTAGTTCTTGGAGTTTTGGATTTTGATGTATAAATTTTAGTAGATCTGAGTTTTAAGTTTAAGATTTTTATGTGTATTCCATGATTTTTCCTTGGTTTTGATCTATTAAAACTAAGCGTTTTCACAAACTAGTTATTTCTTATGTTAGAGCATTTTATTTCGTACAATTTGGCTTTTGTTCTATGAGTTTTCCTTGGTTTTGATCTATTAAAACTAAGCATTTTCATAAACTAGTTATTCCTTATGTTAGAGCATTTTATTTTGTACAATTTGGCTTTTATTTCACTTAATTTGGAATTAAAGTGAAGTTTTTATGAAGAAAACAAATTTTTGGTTTTTTTGAGTTTCGGCCATGGCTGAACTTGCTGTTGGAGAAGACAAAGTCTTTATGCAGCCAGCGAGCCATGCAGCCGAGAGTGCCATGCGGCCTGAGAGGGTTATGCGGCCTGAACTCTTGCCGCATACTGATAGCATGTGTCCATCTTGTTGGACACATGACTGCTTATTTACACAAGTGTCCTTGAACACCTTGTGTTTTCACTCGTTGAACGAATAAAAAATTTGCTAAAGTACAAGAGCGAGTCCATGCGACTAGTGGGTGCATGCGGCCAGCGAGTCCATTGGGCCAGTGGGTGCATGCGGCCGATGAGTCCATACGGCTAGGAATTCTTGTGTGTATTTTTGTGTTCCTTGTTGTTATGTTCTCTCTGTAATTTCTTTTAGTGATTATTGTTGTGTGCTTCCTTATGTTGATACAAGTTTACGTTACCAGACCAGTTTATGTACTATTTTATAATCCTCACGACGTCGTGGAAATATTTGTGTATGAAAACCTATTACATTTGGCATCGGACAATCAAGTATGAGTATTATCCAATGTATCGCGAGTCGCGGATATGATAACTCATGAAAAACTCGTACCCGTGATCCGTCATTCTAGGGAAGTTCTCGAGTGTCCACGACTCGAGAACCTAAAATAATTTAGTAATGATTAAACATGATAACATTTACCTATATCATTGGGAGGGAAAAATATTGCGCTACCGGCTACCCCAATCCCCAAGGGCCCCATGCGGCATGGACAACCCTGCTAGGCAAGGGCTCCATGACTGACCAAGTTTACGCGTGCTAAGGCACTATAAGTTGTAGTTATGCAATTATGTATATGCATTCCAGTATATGTTCCAGTTATGTTTCAGTTTCAGTTATGTTATTATTAGCCCAATATTTAAGTTGAGTTTTTAAATATGACTAATCGATTAAGTTTAGCATTATGATAATCGATCAATCACTATAGTATCTTCTACTTAAACTCAACATTGTCCAGATATATAATATTTGTTTCTGTATATTTCCTTATTCGTTTAACATGTACTTGCAGAAAGCAATAAGCAAGATCAGCAATGGACATATGTTATATGATGATGAGCCAAAACGGAGTTATACCAGAAGATTTCTCTGAACTGCCAACAAGGAAATATGCATCTTCAAGTCAGCAAATGTTTCAAAAGATTGGCGTCATCATAGTGCTCTTGGTTTTCATATATAATCTTATATTTTATTTGAGCCTAGGACTTATGTAAGTCGAGTCGCACTGGCAACTAGAAAGCAACTCAGTCCACTCAAATAGTCTAAAACTCATCCACCCATAAATCAGGCCAAAAATATCTTGAACCTATCCACCAAACTAGTCCACATACAAACTTGGATCTACCTAAAATAGGTAAACTGAACTCGGGCCGAATTTGCCCCGAATTTGCACCGAACTCGGTCACATATTTAGTATAAAATCATCCAGTTGTTATATCCCTGATTTTGTGGCCTCCAACATTCAAAAATTTAAATATTCCCTACCTAATTCTAGCCGAAATCAGTTTAGTAATAACCTATAAATAGAGTTAGATTTTCATATTCTTACTCACTCAACCATTCTTAATCTTTCTATCCTATAATGAGTAAACCCTCAGAGCCTAAACTTTTTTATCTCCATGATCAACTCCCAGCCTTCTAGTGCCAAGTGCGATCTCGGTTAGAAGTTGTTCGAGTTGTAAAAGCTTGGTTCATCAATCTCTTCTTTTGTGTGAAGTCCGTGTGCCCTTCGTATCAAACACACGTGTATAAAGTTGCGAGCCTTCGGATCAAAACTCGTAGTTGTAAGAAGTTTACAAGCCTTCATATCAAAGCTTGTGATTCACTATTGGTGATTATAGTGGATACAACTCCGAGCAAGAGTTCTCGGGCCTGGACTAGTCCTCTCAGAGAAAAACCAGGATAAAATCTCGATGTTTGCGTTTGCTCTCTCTTACTCTTACTACTTTACTTTACTGTCTTATTTTTAACTGTTAGTAGTTAACTGCCTTCACTCTGCTTAATTTTAAATTGGGTAGATTATTCCGCTGCACTCTATTCACCCCCTCTAGAGTTGCCTTACGGTCCTTTAATTGGTATCAAATCCGGTGCTCTCTATATAGGAACTATTGATCATACCAATTGCTTCTACAATTGGTATCAGAGTAGGTTCTCTCTTAATTAGTTTCTGATCCTAATTGCTCCTTCAATTGGTATCAGAGCTAGTTCTCTTGATATAGGCTTAACATCCTAAGAGACTGTGGCAACCGTTAGATCTATCAACACCAATAATGGTGAAGGCCAATCCATAAATAGGCCATATCTATTTGATGGAACCAACTACACTTACTGGAAAACACGTATGGGTTTCCATCTTAGATCAATAGACTTTGACCTTTGGTCAATAGTTGAGGATGGATACAAAAAGCCTGCTAAGATTATTGTAGATGGTAATCTCATAGATAAGCCTAAAGATAAGTATACTGATGTAGAAAAGAAATAATCCAGTCTTGATGCTAGAGCTGTTAATGCTTTATTTTGTGCCTTAGAAAGTATAGAGTTCAACAGAGTATCAATATGTACCACTTCGCATGAGATCTGAAAATTTTTTGAGGTGACTTATGAAGGAACTACTCAAGTGAATGAGTCTATGATAAGCAGACTGACACAAGAATATGAGGCATTCAAGTTGAAGTCAAATGAGACAATCACTCAGATGTTCACAAGATTTCTTGACATCGTCAATCCTCTATCCTTTTTTGGTAAGGAGTACAACAACCATAAAAAGATACGCAAGGTGCTTAGAGGGCTTCCGAAGAACTAGAACCCAAAAGCAACGACGATCATTGAAGAAAATGACCTTACTATAATAACGCTGGAAGCACTCATGGGGAAGCTGATGACACATGAGATGGACCTCAATGACCTCGAAGAAGAGTCAACTCTCAAAGAGAAGGCCATCACACTCAAGATGCATCATAAAAGATCCTTCGACGATGCTTTTGAAGATAAAAAAATCGACGATGATTCATGCAATGAGGATCTAGCCCAAATTTCTAGGAACTTCGTCAAACAATTCTTAAAATTTGTGAAATCAAACCAAAAAAAGAAAGATCTTGAAGAAGAACCAATTTGCTACAACTGCAGAAGGCCAGGCCACATGATGAAAGATTGTTCCAAAGCAAAAAAGGAAGAATCGATATGAATGATCAAACAAAGGAGAATCTTTGTCTTGCAAATATGGAAATACAAGCATCTGGTATGAAAGTGAAGATAGCGATTCGGAAGAAGAAAATCCTTGACATGCTGCAAGTGTATGCTTAACGACATTCACTAAGGAGGTAAAAGATAATCTTTTACTTAAAGAGTTTTCTTATGATGAATTATCTTATGCTTTTAATAATTTATTTAAAGATCACAAGAAGCTTATGTATAAGTATAAGCAAGCCAGAAAAGATATTACATCTTATCTGCTTGAGAGTGAAAAGCTTACTTGTTTACTAAAAGAAGCTAGAGACTATTCCTCTCCTGACGACTATGATAATATCCCCAAACTTAAGCTTAACTTACAAGAAGTACTTGACTGCTTTGATGAAAGCAATCAAGAAAATACTAAACTTAAGGAGGATTTGGAAGAAATACTCTAATGCCTCACTTAGAATTAATGTTCTTACTGTTGAATATGATGATTTATATGCCACCTCTAAAAAGTTAGAGATTAGATTGGGAAAGCAGGTCATACAACCTACTACTCAGTCTAATACGAGATATGCGGCTAAACAAAAGAGCACTCACAACAAGACACCAGCAAGCGAACCAAATGCTCCACACTATCATGCATGTAGAACACAACATACTTCACATAATCATGCATTTTATTACAAATATCCACGCAAGATATGTCACACCACTTCACATACTAATCCTTCTATACCCAACACAAATACCTATGCTACATGTCATTATTGTGGTTTAAAAGGACATATTTTACATCATTGCAAGGCTAGAAATTTGGTTGATATAAATATGTATAAGTGGGTTCCCAAAGCTAACAAATATGGATCCAAATATTGGATACCAAAGTCTCTGCCTAATGATGTAGGCGGAACACTTTATGTCGAGATTTAGCACCGAGGATAACGTTGGTGATTGCAAAGCTACAAGGGTCATCTTCCAAGCAATTGCACCAACATAAATATGGCTACTTGAGTCACTTTGGTAACATGCTAATTGATTTTTTCTTGAATTGCTATAATTAAAGAATCTAGCATATCTCTTATTAATATCTTTTAGTTGGTATTTATTTAGATTAATGAGAGATGTGATGCTGGAATGCTTAGTTAATTTTCTTGTAATTATTTATATTCATCATGATTAGTTGATTAACCTCAGTGTTTAGTTCACACTATGAAGCTATTTACTTTCTATTAGAATGACACAATTGTCTATGCATGCTTTATAACTTTTAGTAAGCTTTATTCGTTAAGAATTATGATTCTGGATTTTGATGTTGTATGATGTTATAATTAGCATATATACCTATTAAATCCAAGTTCTTTAAAGTTAAGATTACTTTTGGTTACAAGCCGAAAGTGCCCTTCTATCAAAAAGGCTTAATAGATAAGCGACACGGTACTTAAGTGTCTTCGTGACCACCGCTAGCTGGGATCCGACCCCTACAGCTAACCTAAGATGATCAATACTTTATTGAATAATAATTTGTTAAGGTCTATTTGCAATTGTTTCCATAATACAACAATGAATCTGAGCCCTACCTTTTGACTTAAAGTTGACAACTTTTAGTATAAACCATGACAATATGAATTTTAGTAAGCACTACTTGATTCAGAACTATGTCACTTAGTTTAGACCTTGGATAGTTGCAATGATATACATATTTTTTCCTACTACATGATTTTTGTAATGTTTAAATTCTTTCATGCATGTCTCCTAACCTTTGAGATTTTTTTTGACTTATATCTTTGTTAGGATATTTGAAAATTGTCTCTTGCATATGACTAAATTTGAATATTTATGCTTCTCTTGTATTATTGTTACCCAATGCTTTTATGATATGTATTGAATATGTCTACATTTAGTTACCTTTAATTGGTTTTTGATCCTAAGTGCTCCTACAATTGGTAGGTATATAAGATATTTCTATGATCTGAATGTCATTATTTTATGTGTAGTAATATTCTAGCTACTAATTTACCACATGATCATATTATATGCTTTATGTTACTCACCTTGTCTTCATGATATACTCTTCGTTTACATGGGAGCCATAAACTTCATATTTTGACAAAAGAGAAGAAATATGTCAAATATGTGCATATTCGCCAAACGTCTCATGTACTACGGGGGAGCTTATGCACATGTAGAAGCTTAGAAAATATCTCATATTACGGGGAGCTTCTTTTTGATCATGTCAACGGGGGAGAAGTGAGTTTAAGTATGTAAGTATGTGTTTAAGTAGTATACTTATAGTGGTTTGTGCTAATTATTTTTTATATATGCATCGATTATATTTGCATCGATTATATTTGTCTTAAACTTAACTGATTTGTCATTTGCCATAATAAAAAAAGGTGGCCCAATATTTAAGTTGAGTTTTTGAATATAACTAATCGATTAAGTTTAACATTATGATAATTGATCAATCACTATATTATCTTCTACTTAAACTCAGCATTGTCCAGATATGCAATATTTGCTTATGTATATTTCCTTGTTCGTCTAACATGTACTTGCAGAAAATAATAAGCAAGATTAGCAATGGACATATGCTATATGATGATGAGCCAAAACAGAGTTATACCAGAAGATTTATCTGAACTGCCGACAAGGAAAAATGCATCTTTAAGTCAGCAAATGTTTCAAAAGATTAACGTCATCATAGTGCTCTTGGTTTTCATATGTAATCTTATATTTTATTTGAGTCTAGGACTTATGTAAGTCGAGTCGCACTGGCAACTAGAAAGCAACTCAGTCCACTCAAATAGTCTAAAATCCATCCACCCAGAAATCAGGCCAAAAATATCTTGAACCTATCCACCAAACTAGTCCACATACAAACTTGGATCTACCTAAAATAGGTAAACCGAACTCGGGCCGAATTCGTACCGAACTCGGTCACCTATTTAGTATAAAATCATCCAGTTGTTATATCCCTAATTTTGTGGCCTCCAACGTTCGAAAATTCAAATATTCCCTACCGAATTCTGGTCGAACTCGGTTTGGTAATAACCTATAAATAGAGTTGAATTTTTACATTCTTACTCACTCAACCATTCTCAATCTTTCTATCCTATAGTGAGTAAACCCTCAGAGCTTAAACTTTCCTATCTCCAAGATCAACTCTCAGCCTTCTAGTGCCAAGTGCGATCTCGGTTAGAAGTTGTTCGAGTTGTAAAAGCTTGGTTCATCAAGCTCTTCTTCTGTGTGAAGTCTGCGTGCCCTTCGTATCAAACGCACGTGTGTGAAGTTGCGAGCCTTCGGATCAAAACTCGTAGTTGTAAGAAGTCGATAATCGTTCAGATCAAAGCTTGTGATTCACTATTGGTGATTATAGTGGATACAACTCCGAACAAGAGTTCTCGGGCCTGGACTAGTCCTCTCAGAGAAAAACCAAGATAAAATCTTGGTGTTTGCGTTTGCTATCTCTTACTCTTACTACTTTACTTTACTATCTTATTTTTAACTGTTAGTAGTTAACTGCCTTCACTCTGCTTAATTTTAAATTGGGTAGATTATTTCGCTGCACTCTATTCATACCCCCTCTAGAGTTGCCTTACGGTCCTTCAGTTACAAGACTATTTTTTGATAAGTTATGTTTACAAAAAAAAATTAGTTTTACTTATAAAAACCTCTTTATGTTTACAAAAAAAATCAATTTTTACTTACAAACTCTTTTTATGTTTACAAAATCAGTTCAATTTTACAAACCCTTTTGTTTATGAAACCAATCTCATTTATAAAAATTCACATATATATCTTCAAAAGCCAGTTTATGCTTATATTATGTTGTGTTATGCTATCAGTTATCTGCTTTAGTTTTTCATTCATCATTGTTTGTGATGTGCATTATAAGTACTAGACAAGCATACCTTGGCCATCTGGGTTAACTGCAGTGCCAGTGGTAGCAATATTCTTCAAAGCATGCATTTTTTAATAACTAGGTTTGTGATAACCCTAGTTAGTTCATCATAGCAAACGGTAGGCATGTTTGGCCGTGGAATGAATGTTTGTCTATTCGTTTAGCTCGCCCCTTTTAGTTTATTCTTCAGCGCATGGTTAGGGTGCTAAGTTCTGCTCGGGTGAAGGTCTGCAACCCCGGTCCTTATTTGGTTTAAGGGTTGTGGTCCCGATCCAGAGTAGTTCATATTCTCTCTTGCCGCTCGTCGCCTTACTTTCATTTCTGCACTTATTATTAGTTCTTCCAGTATTATTCTTAAGATGAGTACGTTGGTATCGTATAAGTCTCAATCTGCATTTATTTCTTATATGTCTCTTTTGCTTATGTTGTGATGTGTTTGGTCTATCACCTCGAACTCCTTTGTGGTACTTGTTGCTTAGGTTTCTGACCCCACTGGCTTTGCATGACCAGGTTACCCCAAAGAGAATCAGGATCCACCGCCCTTCAAGCAAGATGGCTCGCACTCGTAGGACTGCGGCCGAAGCTTGCGAGTGGGTTTCCTTCCTCCACCCCTCGTAGTGTTATTCATTTCGTGGTGTTCTAGTAAGAGGCAGTATTAGCCCCTTATTTTGAGATCACTTATCTGACTACGGTCAACATGATGTATATATTAGACCATGGCTGGTATATTGATCATGTATATTTAAACTCTGCTAGTGCAGCATTTTGTATTCACTAGATTCATGATCATATGTGATATTTAATTTGGGATCTTTACTTTCATGCATGATATACTCTTGTGCTTGTGTTGGTGGATTGAGATAATATGATTTGTCGGCCTTAGGACTGACGTCATAGTATGCTAAAGTTTATCCATTTATCTTCTTGACAACCTTAACACATTGTGGCTTACTTCGATATTTTGTAAGGTGCGGTTGGCCATGTTAGTCCCCGTATTTATCTAGTATTATGGGAGTGGGGCGTGACATTTTCACTGATAGATTTTTCATTTGACTGATAGATTTTTCATTTGAAAAGTGGTTCAACATTATACAAAAGTGAATTTTTCACTGATAGATTTTTTATTTGACTTTTTCACTGTATACAAAAGTGAATCACCATTATACAAAAGTGGTTCAACATTATACAAAATTATACATGAACCAACTATGTGAAAAAATTATACAAAATGATACAAAAGTATAAAATGTAAATAGCCCACTCGTATCAGTCGATTTGAACATCGAAGTGGCCAACGGACATGTTTCTGGGATCCTCCATCTTCAACAACTTCTTATAGAGATTTATTTTCTCCATAAAAGGTGTCGTCCAGGCGATCGCTACGTCTGGTGCATGTTTATACCAAATTGTTGAGGGTGCATGTCTCTGGGCTCCTCCATCTTCACATCTTCTATTTTTACAATAGAGATCTTGAACGGACAACCGTATTTCCTCGTACCCAAGCTTATGTTTGGAACTTTTCTTTGGGGAACTATATCCTTCTTTCCATGATACCTGAACAAACCTCCTCTTTCACATACAAGCCTTATAGTTTTGCGTCCCGGACGATTTTGGCCCGATCTTGATATCACAATGACTATATTATTTTCCGACCAACTTCTCTGCACCAATGTAACGCTTGTTCGTCTGATTGAAAGAAAATACCGGTCGAGAATAAATTGCCTACATCTACGGCAATTGGCGGAGGTACCACAATATCAGAAGACGATAGCCCCTACAATAGAAACTAAAGTTAATAAAAATGTTTAAAATTGAAATGACGACAGGACATTAGGACTGCAGAAAATTCTGACATTCATCAAAATAATTAGAACTGTAGGTAATCCCACAGTCCTATTGTTTGTCAGGACTGTAAACTAACTTACAGTCCTAAAAAAAACAAGGACTGTCAGTGTTTTGACAGTCCTAATTATTTATAGGACTGTCAAATAGTCCCACTGTCCGACTGTCATAAATTTCGAAAATAAATTGTCATATTCTTTACCGAGCGTGTTTCGAGAGAATCGAGGAGTTCTTCGACCGTAGCCGAAAGAGGATTAAATGTATTAGATGACCCAATTTCTTCGAGATGCATTTCTCCTACATCAAACACATATAATTCAATATTTATATGTGGATCTAATATTTGAATAACATAACCGTCATAGTTAATCGATGACATACTAAATAACGGTTGAATGTTGTAACTTTTTTTGTAGTGGGATTAGGATTTTGATCTTCAATCTTTACTTTAGTATCTAGGATTTTGAGAATTGTTAGAAATTAGATTTTGGAAGAAAGGAGCATAAAAAGAAGATAGAATGGAGAGAAGAGAGAGATTGAGATAAATTTTATTGACTTTTATATGAACATATGAACTACCCTCAAGTAAAATGTATTAGTGACAAACTTGTAATTAATTTAAAAAAATAGACTGTCCTAAAGAGACTTTGTAGTGCCTATAAAATTTGTCTAGAATACAATACTAAAAAAAAGAAAAAAAAGAAGCTCAAAGCCCAATCTGACCTAACCCAACCAAGCCACATCCATACTACAAACAGCACTCGAGGCCCTTCCCATTCCCACCATTTAAATAACCCCAACAAAAAAAAAACCCTAGTAAACACCCTAGCAATGGCGACTCTACTCCGACGAGCACTACCGAAGGGTCTCCTCCTCCTCCGGTCCCAGCGCCGGCTCGGCACCCTCTCCCGCATCTCCTCCCTCGTCGCCGTTGAGCCGGTGAGGAGCGCTCCGGCGGTCGGGTTCCGTCCCCGTCCCGATCTCCTCGTCGGGAGCCGGAGGGGCTTCGCCAAGGGAAAGAAGTCGAGTAAGCCTCATGACTCCTCACTTTCGTGTCCGTGTATATGTCCGTGTCGGTTTAGTGTCCGTGCAATATAGGGAATTGAGAATGTAGTTAACATGTTTGATTGTTTGCTTCTGTGAACTGGAAACTATGTTGTTCCCTGAGACAAATCTTCTCATGGATTGAACAGATGCCAGAAACAAAATTCTGAACGAGCTTGTTAGGAAGGTAGCAACAAAACTCTGAACGAGCTTGTTAGGATGGAACAAGATCTTCCTGAACGGAGATTAACTCAAGACGAGTGCCAACTCCAGATACCAACCGGCAGAAACAAGCGTTGTTCTTCCTTGCAAACGCAGTTTCAATTGAGATAGAACAAAAACCAATAAAACGAAAACAACTCTCGTTCTTCCTTGCAAAATGCAGTTGCAATCAGACAGAATGAACAAAGAAGAAAAATGAGAAGAAGACAGAATAAAATTATTTTTGCTGGGACGGTGAAGACCACCGTTGCTCAAAGCAAGATTCGTCCTCTATCGACGATCTGCTCCCAGGAGCCAGCAAGTTCACAAGAGAACTTCTGGAACGCTCGTAGTCACCTCTTTATGTGACTCGAACGGACTTTTTTGGATTCTTCTTTATCAATTTTTGGTGTGTCTCAAAAGGAGGTTAGATGACTCTTTATATAGGGAAGGATGAAAGCCCATCCTCCTCTTCTTTGCGATGTGGGACTAAAAAATCAATATACAAAATTGATATCCCACAATTGTAGCCCAATGCATAGCCCGCTCACCACCCGTTCAGCACCTGCTCTGCGCCTGTTCAGCACCCGCTCAGCGCTCGTTCATGCAACACGCGTATGCAGTCCGAGCATAAACTCGCGCATAAAACGAGCGCACGAGCGCAATAAAAGCACACAAGCGCTTTGCGACGATGCTGACGTGCTTGGTGCAAAGTGCGCTAACAAAGCGCCACTTTACGCCATTGAGTCCGAGTCCGAGTCGCTAAGTCCCTTTGGGACTTATCTCCTATGGAATAACATCCAAAAGCACGACAAAAAACTTAAAAGCTTTCATTGAGGAGTTAGTCCTTTTTCCTTCTAATAAAATACCCCCACATGGCACCCATGTGCCCCACCACACCCCATGTGCACACCTCAACACATACAAAATATTATATTTAGATACCAACTTGGTGGTGTAGCCAATGTGGAACTATCTTTACTAGTACAAAGGCAAAAACACCAACAATCCCTTACATATCTCAATATATGGGTTGAGCGTTCCCCACAGTGACTGTCCATCATGCATGAGGATATTTGTCGCTTCGACTTGAATCTTTCCGCATGGGTCAAATAACAGTATGATACAAGAATGAACTAAGCCTTGAGTTCTGCACCGTAGCTGCAATTCTTCCTACTCACACAATGACATTAGTTGTGCTTCCGGTTGCACATTAAAGACCCTGTGCACGCTTGGTTTCGGTGTATGTATCTTGGACGTCTACCAGTTTATTCTCAAGAGACGGCCTATATCTCTTTCCATACACTCTAGGTGAGTTCTTTTAAAGAGTCATTGGCATGAAGCCTTGCGCTTTTTTGCGGTACTATTCCGCTATGACATGACCCAAAGCCGAGGTCCTACCTCATTGTGGTGTCATCCACTGTAGCATGAGGTCTCAGCCTCTTTGTAGTGTCAAACTACCCAACATGAAGCCTTGTGCTTCCTTGCGGTGTTACGCCGCTGTGACATTGGCTCGCGTAGCGGAGGCTTTATCCTCTCTAGATACCTTTTGGTGGTGTCACACCACTGTAACACGAGGACACCGGCCTCTTTGTAGTACTGCCTACCACTCTTCATTTTACAGCATTAGGCCATCTGCCTATATGCGGTGTTACGTCGTTGTGACATAGCTCGTGAAGCCGAGACATTACCTTATCGAGGAACCTCATGGTGGTGTCACTCACTGTAGCAAGGAGTTCTCTGCTCCTTTATAGTGCTGTGCTACCGTGCTTCCTGTAAAGCACGTCGGACATTCCAAATGTCCTAGAATTCATTAAGACATCTAAGCCATCCTCCCACAGAACTTTGTTCTACTCAGAGAATAGATAGTAGACAACAGTGGTTTTGGGTCCGTAACCTCTCAATATCTCAAAGAACTACCCACTGTTCCTGATATTCTCTCAGTCAATGATCATTCTTTGAACCAAAAGCTAGATGTCTAGTAGATTTTTCTTTGAACTAATAGCATAAAAACTTTATAGTAGAATTACAAAGACAGTATATCAAAAGTCCTCCAAGTCCATGTATGCTTTGTCCTTGATTATATGCGGTGTTACGTCGCAATGACATGGCCTGAAGTCGAGGCTTTATCCTGTCAAGGTACCTCATGTGGTGTCGCCACTGTAACATGGAGTACTATGCTCCTTTATAATTCTTATGATCAGCTGGTGCTTGAGGTCTTATATGAACGGATCCTCTAGACCCTCCCGACTCCGATCATCAACTACTGTAATGATGCCATCTTTGATGCGCTCATGTAGTGTCTTGAACGGACCCGCTAGAATCACCTAGCTCCGAACATTAACCGCTACCATGACGCCTCCTTGATGCGCTCATACAACACAATGTGCCTTAGCCGCATATATCTCTTCTAACCATTGAAGAAAAAAAATTGATGCTACTGCTACAGTTGTCTGGTTGTCGCAGTGAATCGGTACCGCCGAATATGCGCACCAACTATTAGAAGATCATACATGAGCTCTCGAAGCCACTCTGCTTCATCCGCTGCAGCCGCCAGTGCATAGAACTCATATTCCATCGAGGAATGAGAGAGCATTGTCTGCTTCTTCGACTTCCATGATATAACAGCTCCACCCATGGAGAAAATGTATCCTTTTGTGGACCTTTCGCTCTCTACGTCTGAACACCAGCTTGCATCATTGAAGCCTTCCACTACTGTCGGATACCCGCTGTAGTGCAGTGCATAATTATGAGTTCTTTTGAGATATCTCATTACTCTTTTCACAGCCTTCCAGTGCTCAACACCTGGATTGCTCGTGAACCGACTCAGCATCCCCACTGCGAAAGCTATATCAGGCCTTGTGGCAGTTGTTGCATACATCAAACTTCCGATGACACTTGAATACTCCAGCTGCCTGACACTTTCTCTCAGATTTGGCTTTAACTTCTTGTCACACATGTACGGAGTATCGATCCCTGGAAGATCCTGATATCCATAGCATGTGAGCATCTTCTCAATATAATGAGACTGACAATGCCACTCCAGTGCCCGTCCGGATGACCTTGATCCCTTGGATCACATCAGTTCCCCCCAAGTCCTTCATACTGAACTTGGATGAGAGGAACTTCTTTGTCTCAGTGAAACGTGCTCGATCCGTGCCCACGATCAGCATGTCGTCCACGTATAGACAAACGATGACTCATCTCCCGTCAACGAACTTTGTGTAAACACACTTGTCCGTCTCGCTGACCCTGTAGCCGTTTGATCATATGACCTTTATCAAACTTCTCATGCCACATTTTGGGAGCTTGCTTTAGACCGTATAACGATTTCACCAACTTGTAAACTTTGTCTTCAAGGCCCTTGACGATGAATCCTTCTGGTTGTTGCATGTAAATCTCTTCGGTCAATTCACCATTCAGGAATGCTGTTTTTATATCCATCTGATGTATAACTAGCTTATGGATTGCACTTATAGCAATCAACATCCTGATGGTCGTCATCCGCGCTACTGGAGCATATGTGTCGAAGTAGTCGATCCCCTGCTTTTGAAAAAACTCCCTTGGCTACCAGCCTTGCCTTGAATTTGTCAACAGTTCCATCGGCCTTCATCTTTTTCTTGAATATCCAATTGGGTTAGCTCCTTCAAGCAGATTGACTAACTTCCAAGTGGTGTTAGAGATTATTGAGTCATACTCATTATTTATAGCCTCCCTTCGGAAAACGTCTCTGGTGTTCATCGTCTCATCATAGATAAGCGGATCTGCTTTCACATGATAGGTGACGAAGTCATCTCCGAAGTCCTTCTGTCTCCTCACTCGCTTAGACACCGGTTGCGAGCTCTGGTTCGAACGTTGTCTCTGGAATGACTTCTTTTTGGACTACATCTTCATTGGAAGCGTTAGCCTCCTGTGCACTCACACTATTCTTCGGAATGTCCGCGGAAATAATGTTCTTATGCCTTGCATATTTATCTTCAAAGAATTCCGCGCCGCGAGATTTTGATGATATAATTTGACTCAAATATCAAGGAACCTCCGAGCATTACTCTTCTCAGCATATCCCAGGAAGATTGTCTTCGTAGTCCTCGTTCCTAGCTTCTGAATCTTCAAGTCTGAAAGCTTCGCATACGCCAGACACCCCCACACTCGAATGACATTCAAGTTGGGTCTGACTTTGAACCAGAGTTCATGAGGAGTGACACCGGATTGCGTACGACACTCTGTTCAGGATGAACGTAGCTGTTATCACAGCTTCTCCCCAGAAGCAGTTTGGAAGACCCACAGTTAAGAGTATTGACTTTATCATCTGTCAACGTTCTGTTCTTTCGTTCAGCTACTCCATTTGATTGAGGAGAATTGAGAGCAGTATCTCATTGACAATTCCATGTTCTTTGCAGAACGATGCAAATTCAATGGACCTATACTCTCCGCCTCGATCACTTATGAGTCTTTTAAGTTGTCATTTTCGACGTTCAGCCTCAGCCCTGAACTCCTTGAACTTCTCAAATGCTTCGTCTTTTGTTTTGAGCAGATAGACGAACGCGTACTTCGAGTATTCGTCAATGAAGGTAATGAAATACTTCATCATGGCCTTTGTGGAGAACTGTTTGAAATCACAGATATCTGAGTGTACCGACTCCAGAAATTTTGTACTTTGATTTACCCGTTTGAACGGTTTTCTTTTAATCTTTGTCTGCGCACATACCTCACCTCCTTACCCCTACATTTGGAGATAAGCCATGGACTAGACATCTTGCAGTACATAGTACATGTCCTAGTCTTGGTATCCCACAACTCTTGTAATGAGACTCAACTCACAAGCAGAAACTCGAACATCCATCTGATATTGAAGCCTTGTTTCAAAGTATGTCTCATGCCAAGATATCACCATCTGGCAATCATGGATGTTCACCCTCAAGTCTACAATAGACTTCCTGAGATCAGTTCCTTGGTAATCATTGGTACTTTGCTACACGTACTTCTTTGACTGTAACTTCTCGAAGTCCAGAACCATTGTCCCAATCTCCAGATCCTCTGTTTGATCCTTGTTCGCTATTGAGATCTTTGGCCTTCTTCAGTGATAGGCTTGACCTCGGTGAACTGCTTTTCCTAGAGCTCCCGTGGCTAGATGCACTAGTGTCCATTCACCAGTCAACAACCACGCCAGATAACCTGCACAATCATAACAACCAAGTTAAGTAATCAAAGTAACCAAGTTAAGCTTTTACCTTGCTATTTTGGTTTAAAATTGGCTCTGCAATCCTCATTCTCATGGTCCTTCATGCTTGAAGAGACATGTGCCAAGGTACTCATAGCCCTATGCGCATAACCTGGTCGTATATAAACCTTGGTTAGAGCTAGCCACATAGACGCTTCCATGCGCCAAGTCCTGCCATGCACCGAAAGAACGTCATACGCAGTGACTACACTGCACCGAGCCCGCCATGTGCAGTGAGTGCCCTGCGCCGAGACTACTTATGTGTCGAGTTCTTCCATGTTCTAATTGTTGCCATGCATAGATGCATAGTGCCAGTCTCTCTTCGGCAACCGCAATAGACTTCTCTATGCGGCTACTAGCTTCAGACATCTCCATGCGCCAACTTGCATCAGATGTCGACTTTCTTTCTCTTGGAATGTGCGTCTCCAGCGACGCCAGATCAAGTTCATTTCCATCCGCAGGAATGGTAGATCCTGTATCTCTCTACCAACGTCCAATATTTGATAGAGGACTCCTTCCTCATCCAAATGATTGCAGTGTAGTCCGTCAATCTTCTCAAGTTTGTAAAAACTTGTGTTGAGAAGATTTGCACGGTTGTTCTCCATATTACTCGGATCTTACTTTGAGATTGTTATTCCCTGAGACAATTCTTCTGATGAATTGAACATATGCCATAAACAAAACTCTGAACGAGCTTGTTAGGAAGGTAGCAACAAAACTCTGAACGAGCTTGTTAGGAAGGTAGCAACAAAACTCTGAACGAGCTTGTTAGGATGGAACAAGATCTTCCTGAACGGAGATCTTAACTCAAGACGAGTGCAAACTCCAGAAACCAACTGGCAGAAACAAGCGTTGTTCTTTCTTGCAAACACAGTTGCAATTGAGATAGAACAAGAACCAAAAAAAACAAAAAATAATCCTCGTTCTTCCTTGCAAAACGCAGTTGCAATCAGACAGAACGAACAAAGAAGAAAAATGAGAAGAAGACAAAATAAAATTATTCTTGCCGGGACGGTGAAGACCACCGTTGCTCAAAGCAAGATTCGTCCTCTATCAACGATCTGTTCCCATGAGCCAGCAAGTTCACAAGAGAACTTCTGAAACGCTCGCAGTCACCTCTTTGTGTGATTCTAACGGACTCCTTTGGACTCCTCTTTAGCAATTTTTTGTGTGTCTCAAAAGGAGGCTAGAGGGCTCTTTATATAGGGAAGGATGGAAGCCCATCATTCTCTTCTTTCCGATGTGAGACTAAAAAATCAATATGCAAAATTGATATCCCGCAATCGCAGTCCAATGCATAGCCCGCTCAGCGCCTGTTCAACACCCGCTCAATGCCCGTTCAGCACCCGCTCAGCGCCCGTTCATGCAACACGCACATGCAACCCGAGCATAAAACGAGCGCACGAGCGCAACAAAAGCGCACAAGTGCCTTCCGACGTGCTAAGTGCAAAGTGTGCCAACAAAGCGCCACTTTGCGCCCGAGTTCGAGTCCGAGTCCGAGTCATGGGACTTAGCTCCTATGGAATAATATCCAAGAGCATGACAAAATGCTTAAAAGCTTTCGTTGAAGAGTTAATCATTTTTTCTCCTAATAAAATACTCCCACATGGCATCCATGTGCCCCATCACACCCCATGTGCACACCTCAACACATACAGAGTATTATATTGAGATACCCACTTGGTGGTGTAGTCAATGCGGAACTATCTTTACTAGTCCAAACTCCAAAGGCAAAAACACCAACAAACTAAATTGGAACTGTATCGATACAAAATAATGATCAATAAATGTTGATGCTTTCGAGTAAAAGTTGTCAACTTTTGTCTGACACGTATCGAACACGACCCTGTTACTCCAAAATTTTTGGTGGTTTGCTGATGCGGAATGGGAATTGAATGAGAACTGTATCAATAAAGGATCATAGTGGAGGAACTAAAGCTGATGCTTTTGAGTACAATTATTGACTATTGTACTTTTACTTGGAGTTTAGCGAGTAGAGATCCTTGGATTTCAATTTTTTATTTTTTTATTGGGGGAAATTCGAAGAATGATTGGAAAAAGGAACATCAAGTGGTAAATGTCATAGCCATAGGACGAACAGTCGAAAAATTGATGCCAGGTCCGGTACGTACAAGTATTTGACATGGCAAAGGCATTCCAAAATGCACTAGGACACACCAAAATATGTGCCATACTAATGTATTGTGTCGTACTAGTGTCACTTCTTATTCTCTCCGAAGATTCTAAATTAAAACTCACTTCAAAAATCGGTGCCATTTCCGTGTTGCACACACCAAAATTGGCATGCTGCTGGTTGTTGCTGTAATTGTATTTGTTGTGTCCATTCTTGTCCATGCAAGATGGGAACATTAACATGTTTGATTGTTTGCTTTTGTGAAGTGGAAACTAAATGGCAAACTATATCAATAAATGATCACTTATAAGGCTCCGGAGCTGATGCTTTTGAGTAAATTACTATATTTATCAATTAGTGAGTAGATACCTTTGAATGCTGAGTTCTTCTCCTAGGGATTTTGAGGAGTAATTGGGAAAAGGAACATCAAGTGGAAGATTTCATAACCATATAACCTAGGAATATGGACACTTGAAAAATTGGATATATATGGCTCGGCACAAACACTCATATACACTAGGACATGGAAAATAGGTGAAGTCTTTATTGTGTTGTATCCTTTTCTGTGCAACATAGTGTTGACTATTAATTATTTTCAGTTTGAATGTTGGTTATGACGAAAACTGCAATCACGAGGGCTTGATGGAAAGATTAGGCACAACTCTTTTTTAGATGTTTGTTGGTTAATTTTCTGTACCAGAATTAAGACAAATTATAGCAGTGCACCTATTGAGAATATAAATAGCATCTTAATCGGTATATATGGCATGTGGAGAATTTGAATACATTTTCTAACTTCTAACACCCTAGGAATCACTGACACTTAGAAAATCGGTGCCGTGTCTGTGCAACTTTGTGTCAAGACACGTATCAGGCATGACCATACACCCCAAAGTACTCTAGGACGCACCAAAATCATTGCCGTGTTTGCATCGCATCGTGTCATACTCGGCTTTGTGCAACATAGATAACACCCATCTTAATTTGCCTTGAACAAGTTTGCTACATTAGTATGAGGAAAAGTAAGCCTTGTGTGAGGGTGCTTTGGTGTGGAGTTGGTACTCTTCCAATTTGCTATCTTGGCCTGCCTCTCCCAGCTTCTTGTATGAGTATCTGTGTCGTGCTTGTGTCCGCACAATGTAGGGAATTAACAATGTCAAACATGTTTGATTGTTTGCTTCTTTTAACTGGAAACTATATCGGAACTGTGTAAAACTTGTCGACTTTTACTCTTTTGGTCATAGTTAAATGAGCAAGTCCTAAAGTTGTTGACACGTATCGAACATGAGACTGATACTCCAAATTGTTTGAGTACAGTTATCGACTTCTGTACTTTCTGTTGGAGTTTAGCGAGTAGAGATCCATGAATTTAAATTTTATTTTTTTGTGGTGGAAATTGAAAGAATGATGGGAAAAAAGGGACATCAAGAGGTAAATGTCATAGCCATAGTACGGACAGTCGGAAAATTGATGCCAGGTCCATTATGTTCAAGTATTTGACATGGCACAAACATTCCAAAATACACCTGACACACCAAAATATGTACCATATTAATGTATTTGTCATACTAGTGTCACTTCTTTTTCTCTTCCATGATATGAAATTAACGCTCACTCCAAAAATCCGTGCTAAGTCCGTGTTACACACCAAAATTGCTACGAGTTCCTGTGTTAGTATTGTGTTGTGTCCAATTCTTGCCCATGCAAGATAGGAACTTTAACATGTTTGATTGTTTGCTTTTGTGAAGTGGAAGCTAAATGGCAAACTATGTCAGCAGATGATCACATAAAGGCACAAGAACTGATGCTTTTGAGTATAGTACTAGATTTATCAATTAGTGAGTAGATTGTTTGATGATAAACAAAAAAGGGGGTTTATACGAAACATTTTTGCTTACAAACAAGAAAAGAGTACAATTAATCCTATACGAGGATGTTAAGTACAATAAAATGATTCTGGGAAAGTATTGCTATAGAAGTCTGATCTGCGGTCGATCACTTTGTTCCTTGGACTACACGATGATGAAGAAGTGCTGTAGAAGAAGCTTCAAGAGTTGCAAGTAGGATCGAATTCCTGTTGCCAAAGTTGTCAACCAAAACTCTCTGTCTGTGCTCTCTTTTCTCTCTGATCTCTGATTGTGCCCTGTCTGGTCCTTCCTTACCCTGTGACCAGGGGTCTCTATTTATAGAGATCAATCGAATAACTGCCTAGTTGGCGTAAAGGACAAATAACTGTTTTTGTTGGCGTAAAAAGCCAAACTGTGAAGAAAGTTGCATCTTTTACGCGGCGGTTATAATAACTACTACCCACGTTCAAAATTCAAATAATCTTTTGAATCTGCGTATGACACGTGTCCTATTATAAGGTAACGCGTATAACTGCTTCTCGAAGATCATGTAATGCAAGCCACGTAGGTAACTGCCTCTGCGTAAAGATGGTTGGCGTAAAAGCCAAATAACTGTCTTGTTGGCGTAAAAGGCCAAACTCTGCGTAAAACTGGATGATTCATGAATAATAGATAACCAGCGTAAAATAGCCAATTATCCATCACGACTGAGGTCTTGAGCGTATTCTGGGCTAAATAGCCTTATCACGTACCTTTGCAAATATAGCCGAGTTGGCGTATTTCGAGAAGATAGCATACGGCGTACTCCTATAGTTGAAAATAGTCTAGTTGGCGTAAAATGCAAGGATGGTGATGTGAGCGTATTAGCCACAGTTTTAGCTTTCCCAGTCATTTTAAAAATAGAACAAAATCTCGTGCATTAAATGCAGAGATATGCCTCCATCTCGTGCATTAAATACAGAGATATGCCTCGAGCTCTGTATGAGAAACAGCTTTTGACGTGGCGTCTGATTTTGTCTTTATCTTGAGCGTAAAACTCATTTCTGTCCATGTAGAATAGGCAGCGTATTCTTTGAATGCGTAAAAACGACTTGTATCAAGAATATATCACTAAACGACAGCATGGGTCTCTGTGCAAAATCATCATCACAGCCGTTCTCTCGATCATTGTGCAGTACTTTTGTCAGGTGCCAGGTTCACTGATTTGTCTGACAAATTCATCCGAGAAATACGAAGAGTTCCTCGTACCACTTTACGCTGCATTAAAAACAAACGTATTTTAAACTTTACGCAGGAAGGTATAACAACCTTTTACGCAGAACAGTCTTGAAACACTGCTTTACGTGTACAGCTCTGAAGTACTTTACGCCAAACAGATTTGAAATTCTGTTTTACGCGGACAGTTCTGAAGCTCTACTTTACGCCAGACAGCTCTAAAGTCCTGTTTTACGCGTACAGCTCTGAAGCTCTACTTTACGCCAGACAGCTCTGAAGCCCTGTTTTACGCGTACATCTCTGAAGCCCTGTTTTACGCGTACAGCTCTGAAGCTCTACTTTACGCCAAACAACCTTGAAGCTCTGTTTTACGCGGACTTCATGTATGTTGGGGGTTTTGACTGTATAATACGCGTACAATTTCCCAGCGTATTTCATGCTTCTACACGACTCTCTTCAAAGTTTTTAAATTCCTCGTAATTTGAAATACTTTGAATGAAGCATGAAATGGTCAAATTTGACTCGTTCTTCGAGGTTGATTTTTCGGCGATATTTAAGAAGTTGTTGGGATTTGTATGTTCTCTTTTGCCTATATAAGGGCAAGCAAATGAACTTGTTTTTCCATACTTCCTTCACCACAAAGATGGCTGCTGAGATTCATTGGACTGAACTGAGAAAGAAGAAGATTATGCTCTTCCAGTGTGTAAGGAGCCGTAAAAAGAGACGTCTTCGAGCAAATATTCCCTGCAACGATGGACCATGGAAGGATATCATAGCTTCCTTTGCTCGAGATAATCATCGATTTTATATGGCGATTCGTCAAAGAGAGAGGAAGGGTCGCATTAGACCACACAGCTTGCTAGCTGTATTTTCCCCTATTATGAAGCTGGACCCTGATGGACAGCTTGGCCGTGTCTTCCAGTATTGTGTTGGGTCTGAATCCCTAACACAATTCTAAGCATGGCCGCCGATGACGTATAGGGGTGGGCTTGAATAATACAGGCCCAGTTCTATATCCTCCCGTCATTAATCATTTTCTTGGCACCCGGCGTATAGGAGCTGACGAAGTGCTGTAGAAGAAGAAATGAACATCTCCGTCAGACGAGAACCTAGCGTAATAGATTCTCGTCATATGTAATGGTGATCTTGAATATTAATGAAAAATCCTTTGTAAAAAATGGATTTCCATCATATGTAATCATGATTAATAAACTTGTCTTCTTTTACGCATTATTGATTTGCCATGTTGCTATGAGGAAGTCTGGTAATACGCAGCTTCAACACGCTTGAGAAATTTTTACCCAGACTCTGATAAATATGCATCTAGTCACGTTCCAACTTTTACGCATAAAGGAAGATGCGTAAAAAACTCTTTTAGCATTAAATTGTCTTGAAGATCCAATCGCCATGCTGTTTTTTGACGAGGAGTCACATAGAATTCTGAACCGTCAGTTCTTCTTCATAACTACGAAGAACATCTGTTCAGAATATCATCTTCAAAAATGGCTTCTCGAACGATTCTCGAGACAGGGCAAGAAATGTCCGCCGAACAGGCCATCCCTGAACTAGATGTAAAAGATTCTGGCTAAACTTCGAATGAACTATCAATGGCCAAAAAGTCATCTTCAATGAAGACAGGCATTTTCAGGGAACTCCTTGGCCCTTCGTCTAATGAAGTCCTCTCGAATGAAAAAGGAAGAGAAAACGCTCATAAGAAGAGCATTTCCTGCGTAAACTCTTGTGACTGGCTTTTTCAAGCGTAAAACCCAAATTATCAAGATATACGCGTATTCTGCTAGCTGATCTGTCCCGCGTAATTTAAGATGCGCGTAAAATCATAGATCTATAGCATTTGAGCGTAAAATCAAGATCTGTAGCATCTGTGTGTAAAATCGTAGATCTGTAGCCTCTGAGCGTAAAATCGTAGATCTGTAGCGTTGTGCGTAAAATCATAGATCCTTGCTCTGATGGATCCTTTACGCAACATGACTATCTGTCTTCCTTTTCAAATGATCGGCTGACGTGGTCCCAAATCCTAACCGACTATGATAAAAAATCGGATTTGGTTAAGGATTCGGAGAGTCATTTGAACTCTATAAATAGGCCTAGGTCATGAGAGAGAAAAACCCTTTGTATTTTTCTGAAGAACCCTTCGTCTCTTTTTGAAAAAAACTCTCAGATTCGCCATGGTACAAAAACAGACCTCCGCTGCTAAAGGAAAGAAAGCCGCTTCATCATCTCGCTCCTCTGCTCAAGCACGAGCGACTCCTACTAGGCCAAGCGAGCCTCGTTCTGAACGAAGTGCTCCGCCGTCTAGCTGTGCACCGGGAATCACAGGTGAAACTTCGAGAGAAATAAAATCCCTTCGCACACGTTATACGTGTATGCGCAAGTACGTCCACATTTTAATGTGTCAGCGTAAAATTCCATATTTTTGCAGTCTGGCGTAAAAACTCGTACTGTCAAATTTTGGCGTATACTGCAAACCTTGTGTTTTACGCACTGGAAGTAAATTCCAGCGTAAAACTCCATATTTTGCAATCTGGCGTAAAACTCAGACTATTAGGTTTTGGCGTATACTGCAAACCTTGCGTTTTACGTACTGGAAGTAAATTCCAGCGTAAAACTCAAATTTTTGCAGTCTGGAGTAAAAACTCAGACTGTCAAGTTTTTGGTTTATACTGCAAGAATGTAGCACTTTACGTTTTACGCACTGAAAGTAAATTCTAGCATAAAACTGACTTATTCTCTTGCTTTTTGCAGTGGACCTACAGATCCCTCCTCTGGCTGAAGTAATGGGCTCTGTTGCTGGAATGTTGAATTCTAACTACTTGGAGGACTTGTCCCATGTGACTTTCCCTATCTCTGGAAACGAGTATCCTCAAGAAAGGGGAACTCTGATCTCGGCCCAAGGAGAAAGAATGTTGCTGAGTATGATCAGTGGGGAACCCTTGACATATATAGATGGAACCGAGTATAAGAAACCAACTTTCTGCAATGAATTCATGGAGCAGGGAGGAGTATATCCCAGGGTTAGCCCTCGCACGAGTTGATGGCTTAACCCCCACAATCTTCGATGGGCCAATTTAACTGCATGGGCCCTGAAGCACTTTCAAATGGAGCTTGAAAGTATTAACTTATTTGAGGCTGTGAGTGCTACTAGTGTTGGGCTGCCTATCAACACCAATTTGTTCTTAGCTTTGATGGAGCGATATAACTCGTTCACTGAGACTTTCGCCACTACAATAGGTGAGTTGGGCTTAGCACTTCATGAGATGGCAGACATCTCAAAACTACCAATGGGAGACATTCCCTATGAAGAATACATCCCCACGAACAGAGAGTTGAAGTATACCAACCCCCGGACAGTGGCTGTATACCAAGAACTGACGAGCCACTATCTTTCATGTACCACTTTCTACAGAGAGCCTTCTGATTTAGCCCATATTAACAAATGGGTATCTTACCTTTTCTTCCATCAGGCTAGAAATGCCAAGCAGGACAAGGTTGTAGATAGCAAAGACAAACCTTTGAACCCTCTGAGCATTCTGAATGCCAACACAATCGATGACCTTATTGAAGATGCGGGAGCTCCAGATTGTGTTCTGAATGAAGACATAGAGGGTTATCCTGCAGGGACTAAAGCCTACAGTTATGTGAGGCATTGCCGAAAGCCTCTGTCAAAAGAAGCTCAACTGGCTGGCTTTCTTTCTATTTGGCTACGCCGATGGGTGGTGCCTGGCATTGCGTCGGCAGATCGTATTCATCGCAATACCCTATGGCCCGCAGTGCGTTTGGTATTTAGGGCAAGATTGGGCCTACTCCCTGCCATGGTATGCAGGATACAAGCTGGCCTGAGGGCTATTACTGATGGACTGCTGGCTGATACCACTCAGCGCGAAGGATATCCCAGAGTCTAATTACCATTCTTATATTTGATGGGATGGTTAATCCTTCACAACACCAGAGTGATGTCTCCCGGATCTGCCAGTAGTTCGGGCAATAACTTCTTGTTGAAGTGAGATGGCAAACTCAGTTGGGGAAAAAATGTTTGGACAACAGTTCAGAGGTAATATGGACGTGAACTCATGTTCGAAAAATTCATTGGAGAGTGATTTGCTGAGTGGGGATAGACCTGAAGGTTGCTCCGCTGGGGAGATTTTAGAGACTGATCATCCGGTACCTCTTGAGGGGAAAAATTGCCAAGTTGGAGTGAGATCGATTTGCAGTGACCGTCTTCTCGTTTATAAATGCGAAGTGATGACTTTGGCGTCGATCAACTCTTGGATTTTCCTTTTCAGTACATAACATGCCTTTGTGGGGTGATGAATGTACCGATGAAAGAGACAATATTCTGGGTCATCGACCTTGCCAGCCTTTTCAGGGTATCTGATGTTGGGTAGCCGAAGTTTGTTTTCCTTCATCAATACATTGAAGATTTCAATGATGTCATCATTATTGAAGGAGAAAGTCCCCTTTGGTTTTCGGGCTTCCGATACCTGAGTCGTACGGTCCTCAGGGAAGATGGTCATAGTTGCATCATCTTCGGACTCAGAGGGAATTCTACCCCCAGCTTTGGATGCTGCTCTGTTTTGTCGAGGGAGACTACCCCCAGACATGTCGTTGTCTGGTTCTTCTTCCTGTAATGCCAAAGAGTAGTTCAATCGGTCGAAAACTGACCGTTTTGCTTCAGAACAGCAACAGTTAATTACAACCTTATGACTATTACAACAATGTTCTCTAGGGGGTATAATAGACATATTAGGAGATCCCCTGTCTTTGCGTTTCTGGATCAAGAAATCACGCAAATCAGGGAGATTACCAGAAGAAAAAGAAGGCTTATTCTGTCTTTTTACATCGGTAGGAATGTGGAGATTAGGAACCATAACCCTTTCTCTGCCATAGGAATACAGCAGTTCACCCATATGAGTAGCATATGATCCATCATCTGTCCGAGGAGCGTATCTTCCCGTGAAACGAGTCTTCTTTACGCGGACAGACCTATCCTGGCATAATTTGGATTTTTGCATAGGTTCGCCTAAAACAGGGAAAGTCCGCGTAATCTGTAAAGTGGGAATTTTTTTCTCTTATGAGCGTAAAAGATTAGAGGTTGAAAGATTCGCCGCTTGTTTTCCTTTGATGTGATCAAAGGGTACATCTGTCTCATCATAGACGGGAGATGTATTTTTACGCACAGGGCGTGTTTGAAATTTCTGGATTGGCACTGAGGCATTGCCAGAAATTTTGTCTACCACGTCACAGACGGGAGACAGTTTTACACACAGGGCGTGTTTGAGACTTCTGGATTGGCATTGAGGCATTGCCAGAAGTCTTGTCTACCACGTTGCAAACGGGAGAAAGTTTTACGCGCAGGGCGCGTTTGAGACTTCTGGCACTGAGGCATTGCCAGAAGTCTTGTCTGCCACGTTACAAACGGGAGACAATTTTTTACGCACGGGGCGCGTTGGCTGTGTTGTCACAACCTTGTTGATCAGAGAGTGAGAGCTTGCAAGAAGGGTAGAGGACGTCTTAGGCATCCACACTTTACGCAACTTCCTGTTGTTCTGGACAGAGGAGGAATGAGAGCTACCCCCTGCATGAAGCATGTCTTCATAGGCAGATTGGTCGAACTGGATGACCAAAGTCTTCTTCGTCAATCCGATGGATACAGCATCGTGTTGAGCAATTGCTTTCTCATCAGAGGAGAAAGTCGTCCCCACAGAGTCGCCATTTTGTTTGATGATAAACAAAAAAGGGGGTTTATACGAAACCTTTTTGCTTACAAACAAGAAAAGAGTACAATTAATCCTATACGAGGATGTTAAGTACAATAAAATGATTCCGGGGAAGTATTGCTATAGAAGTCTGATCTGCGGTCGATCACTTTGTTCCTTGGACTACACGATGATGAAGAAGTGCTGCAGAAGAAGCTTCAAGAGTTGCAAGTATGATCATATTCCTGTTGCCAAAGTTGTCAACCAAAATTCTCTGTCTGTGCTCTCTTTTCTCTCTGATCTCTGATTGTGCCCTGTCTGGTCCTTCCTTACCCTGTGACCAGGGGTCTCTATTTATAAAGATCAATCGAATAACTGCCTAGTTGGCGTAAAGGCCAAATAACTGTTTTTGTTGGCGTAAAAAGCCAAACTGTGAAGAAAGTTGCATCTTTTATGCGGCGGTTATAATAACTGCTACCCACGTTCAAATAATCTTCTGAATCTGCGTATGACACGTGTCCCATTATAAGGTAACGCGTATAACTGCTTCTCGAAGATCATGGCATGCAAGCCACGTAGGTAACTGCCCCTGCGTAAAGATGGTTGGCGTAAAAGCCAAATAACTGTCTTGTTGGCATAAAAGGCCAAACTCTGCGTAAAACTGGATGATTCATGAATAATAGATAACCAGCGTAAAATAGCCAATTATCCATCACGACTGAGGTCTTGAGCGTATTTTGGGCTAAATAGCCTTATCACGTACCTTTGCAAATATAGCCGAGTTGGCGTATTTCGAGGAGATAGCATACGGCGTACTCCTATAGTTGAAAATAGCCTGGTTGGCATAAAATGCAAGGATGGTGATGTGAGCGTATTAGCCACAGTTTTAGCTTTTCCAGTCATTTTAAAAATAGAACAAAATCTCGTGCATTAAATGCAGAGATGTCTCCATCTCGTGCATTAAATGCAGAGATATGCCTCGAGCTCTGTATGAGAAACAACTTTTGACGTGGCGTCTGATTTTGTCTTTATCTTGAGCGTAAAACTCATTTCTGTCTATGTAGAATAGACAGCGTATTCTTTGAATGCGTAAAAACGACTTGTATTAAGAATATGTCACTAAACGACAACCTGGGTCTCTGTGCAAAATCATCATCACAGCCGTCCTCTCGATCATCGTGCAGTACTTTTGTCAGGTGCCAGGTTCACTGATTTGTCTGACAAATTCATCCGAGGAATACGAAGAGTTCCTCGTACCACTTTATGCTGCATTAAAAACAAACGTATTTTAAACTTTACGCAGGAAGGTATAGCAACCTTTTACGCAGAACAGTCTTGAAGCACTGCTTTACGTGGACAGCTCTGAAGCTCTACTTTATGCCAAACAGATTTGAAACTCTGTTTTACGCGGACAGTTCTGAAGCTCTACTTTACACCAGACAGCTCTGAAGTCCTGTTTTACGCGTACAGCTCTGAAGCTCTACTTTACACCAGACAGCTCTGAAACCCTGTTTTACGCGTACAGCTCTGAAGTCCTGTTTTACGCGTACAGCTCTGAAGCTCTACTTTACGCCAAACAGCCTTGAAGCTCTGTTTTACGCGTACTTCATGTATGTTGGAGGTTTTGACTGTATAATACGCGTACAATTCTCCAGCGTATTTCATGCTTCTACATAGATATCCTTGAATGTCGAGTTCTTCTCCTAAGGAATTTGAAGAGTAATTGTGAAAAGGAACATTAAGGAGAAAATTTCATAACCATATAACCTAGGAAACACGGACACTCGAAAAATTGGATATATGGCGTGGCACAAACACTCCAATATTCACTAGGACATGCAAAATACGTGATGTCTATATTGTGTCGTATCCTCATATGTGCAACCTAGTGTATGACTGTTAATTTTTTATTTTTGGGTTCAAATGTTGGTTATGAAGCAAATTGAAATTGTGAGGCTTCATTGAAATTGGGCACAAGTCTTTTTGAACTGGTTGGTGGTTAATTTTTTATAGCAGAATATTAAGACAAATTCTAGCAATTCACCTACTGCGAATATAAATAGCATCTTAATCAATATATATGGCATGTGGAAAATCTCAATACATTTTCTACCTTAACACCCTAGGAATCACTGACGCCCAGAATCTACTCTGTACCACTGTCTATGACATGTACTAGGCATGGCACACCCAAAGCACCCTAGGACACCAAAATCAATGCGGTGTATGTATCATTTATCACATTGTGTCATATTCGTATGAATGCAACGTAGATAACACTCGTCTTATGTTGCCTTGGACAAGTTTGCTACATTAGTACGAGGAAAAGTAAGCCTTGTGTGAGGGTGCTCCGGTGTAGAGTTGGGTACTCTTCCAATTTGCTATCTTGGCATGCCTTTTTCTGCTTCTTGTATGAGTGACTATGGTTGACACATGTAGGATGAAATATATTCCTAAAATTTTACACGAAAAACAACATAAACTATAAATAAAGAACAAAGAGAGAAAGAGAGAGAGAGAGTAATGGGATTCGAGGCATGTTACAAGAATGTTGTCTTTAGAATAGATTTTGTGCCCATGAACAGTGCAACATGGAAGAAGACGACCTACTTCCGAGATATAATAGATCCATACTGATCTGCATCACTGTGCACCCGGTGGCAAATCAAAGATCGATCAACAAGTCCTTGCCCGATGGAGAAGATGGACGAAAGTAGAATTTGGAGGAGTTTTTGGTTCGGGAGGGTTTTCGAGTTCGTCTTCTCTCTGAGAATTTCTGAGCGAGAAGATGGAAAACAGAATCCTGTTTTGTAACCTTGATCCTCTGGAGCGATTTCAGGATAATTGTGCCACTAATCCCGTAACGAGATTACGTGAGATCCGTGGCAGCGGAAGGCCATCAACCGTAACTCAAATAAATTAAATGAAAATAAAAAGGAGAGAAAATTACCGTTTTACTCATGGCCAGATCTGTGGCGTAAGCGTACAAAGTGCACGTCTAGTAAACGCATCAAAAACGTACATTAAATCGCGTACCTATTCGCGGGTTGCATAGATTTGAGCCCATTACCCACAAAACTCACGTAACAAAGTGAGTTTAGCACTTTAAGCAAAGGAGAATGCTTTCTTCTATCCGACGTGGAACTAAAAAATTCCTCCATATTGAATCATATTGACAATAAGATGTTGCTCCTAAATAGGCAACACAACCAACAATCCCCTACATGATTCAATAATGTAGAAACAAAACATTTAAAGGAACATAAAATAATAATTTTGAAGGAAGGAAAACAAGATATGAGCAATTACATTGTGTATCAAAATGTGTCTTCCGAACTTGAATCTCTTCTTAGTGTAATCCGCTTCATCTATACAGACCCAGAGTGACATAAATCTTGAACTTAGGATCTTACTCGTACAGACTCAACATACACATACTTTGCGGACCTTCGAGGGTATTCTATAATATATATACCCTACTTTGTAAGCCACATATTCATTAAGATTTTACAATCATCATCTAATTCATTTCAGATCAACACTATATAGAAGAGAAATGAAAAATTACAATTACAAATATTTAGTGTTTTCAGTTACTTATTACCCATTGTACATTTTCTTGGTGCTTTCAATTAAAGGTTGGGTTACCTTTGAGGTGACTCTTAGCTATGAGTTTCACCCCATTTCTTTCACCGTCTTTAACACTAGTCTTCTTGAGAGACCTTTTAGTTTTCGATATGACAAAATCAATTGCAATTATCTACTGAACAAAAAATGCTTCACCCGATTGTACCTCAGACGTGTATGCCTGAATTTTTTATTATAACTGGTTCTTTGAGTCTTTGCTATTGCAACTTTGTTGTCACAGTATACAGGGATAACATGGACTGGTTTGCTCCACAGAGGAATATATGTTACAAGATTCCTAAGTCCCTCTATTTCCTCCCTGGTGAGGTTAAGAGCTATGAACTCTGCCTCTATAGTAGATCTAGAAATACATGTCTATTTTGGTAGAGTTCCAAGCGATATCACCTCCTTTCAATGTGAATACATATCCACTTGTGAATTTGGTGTTTTCTGTATAAACGATCTAGTTTGCATTACTATACCCTTCTAATACATATGAATATCCTCTATAGAATAATACATGGGCTTTCAACCAATGTTGTAAAAATCGCTAGTCGGCCGCTAGTCGGTTCGCGAGGACTAGAGATTAATCGGATTAGTCGATATATATATATATATATATATATATATATATATATATATATATATATATATCGACTAATCCGATTAATCTCTCTCTCTCTCTCTCTCTCTCTCTATATATATATATATATATATATATATATATATATATATATAAAACAGAAAAATAACATTTATTAAAACATTATCACATATATCATTCTCAGAACACGTTAGATCCAACTCACTCAATCCGGCTGGCTTTTCAAACCTTCTTTCTCTAAAGAATCCAAACTAAGAAAAAGAAGATGCCAAAAATGCCACTACTTTACACAAAAAGTATATATTAAATGTTATCATAAACCATTGACCAAAATAATAAATAAATAATTACTTAATGGGCTTAATATACACAAATAAACTGCTCCGATAGTCCTACAACGAGAGTTAGGGTTTGATATTTAAATCACCTCTTGACTAAAGTCCTCTGTCCACCCTTGTGGCGGCTACTCTCCCTCTCTTTCCTCACTCTCTCCTAGGGTTAGAGTTTCTTGGAAAGCTGAAGCGATTATCATCAAGAGCGCCTCCTCATCCTCATCGAGGTCATGCCATGACGGCTGTCGCTCCTGTTGCGGTTGGCGGTCGGCGGGATCAAGCCAGTTTTTTTTCTTCCTCCAGGAACTCTTCTCCCCTTGCACTTCTTTCTCTTTCTCTGAAATTTCTGCAGCGTTTTAGGTTTTTTTTTGAATCGTTTCCTAGTCGGCCGACTAGGTCCAGCTAGCCGCCTAGTCGGCCAACTGGGCCCGATTTCTACTTTGGCCGATTTTTCCTCTGTCTAGCCCCCTAATCGAGTCGGAGGCGGCCGACTGTCGACTAGTCGGCCGTCCTGACCGATTTCTACAACATTGGATATCGTGCCCTTAAGGTATCACATTACCCTTTTTAAAATCTAATGTGAACAGTTCAGACATTTGATCTGCCGAGAATACTCCAGTTGAGCCATACTTCCTCATTTGTTCTTTTTTAACCTTCTACTTGCATCATAGGGAGTGCTTACACATTTAGAATTAAAATAGTTAAAACTCTTTATGACCTTTTTAATATAGTGAGATTGGAATATTTCAATTTCCTTAGAAGTACGAATTAACTTAAGTCTTAAAATAACATCATTGTGCCCTAAGTCTTTCATATCAAAGTTTTGTGATAGAAAAGGATTTAATATCATTAATGATATCTATGTTACTACCAAAGATGAGAATCTCATTAACATATAAGCACAATATTATGCAAGAGTTGCCATCAATTTTGTTGTATACACATTTACCAGAATCATTAATAACAAAATCATAAGATATAATTACCTTATCGAACTTATTATGCCATTGCTTTGGCGCTTGTTTTAAGCCATAAAGTGCTTTGATTCATTTGCATTCCTTGTACTCGTCCTGGAACTACAAACCCATCCGGTTGCCCCATATAAATCTCTCTTCCTATAAATGATTTCATTTAAGAAAGCAGTTTTTACATCCATTTGATGAATAAACAGTTTATGTACAGAAGCAATAGTTAATAACATTCTGATTGTAACAATTCTAGTAACACGAAAGTAAATCAAAGAAGTCTACCCCTTTTCTCTGTTTAAACCTTTTAGTTACCAATATGCCTTTGAATTTCTTAGTAGACCCATCGGGTCTTAACTTCTTCTTGAAGATCCATTTACAATATATTGGTTTGCAACATGTAGGAAGGTTAACAAGATCCCAGGTTCTTTTAGACATAATATAGTCTATTTAACTATTTATGGCATTTTTCCAAAACAAAGAATCCACAAAAGACAACACCTTGAAAGGTGATAGAGTCCTCTTCTACAAGATAAGTGAAAAAAAACTTTCACTTAGGTTGGGTTCTCTTCTAGTTCTTTTACTTCTTCTGGGTTCTATTAGGGTTGTCTCCTCTAGATGTGAACGAGAGGTTGCAATAGGGTTATGATGCATATGCTGAAGATCTAGGAGTTCTGTTCTTCAACGGATTTTTTTTCTAAAGAGGGTAGCATCCCTAGATTCCATAATAGTGTTGGCATTAATACCATTTACCATTACTTTTAATTACAAGAAATCTATATGCAATGTTGTTTTGGACATAAACCAAAAACATACAATCTATGCTCTTGTGTTCCAATTTTCTTTTCTTAGTACGAGGGACAAAACTATAGCAAGACACCCCACACTTCGAAATATTTTAAAGATGACTTTGTCTTTCTACAATTTACAAGAGGTCTTATTAGTCTTTTTAGAGGAACTTTATTTAAAATATGACATGCAAAATGTAAATTCAACACCCCCCTCCCACCCCAAATTATCGTATAAACCAGAACTACCCAACATATCATTTATCATATCAAAAAATATTCTATTTTTTTCTTTTTGCTACTCCATTTTGTTGAGGAGCATAAGGAGTAGTTACTTTATGAATAATACCATACATTTAACAAAAAGAATCAAATTTAGTATATGTGTATTCACCCCCGCGATGAGATCTTAAGTATCTTGATTTTCTTTTTTAGCTGATTTTCAACTTTAGTTTTAAAAGATACAAATTTATTGAAAGCTTCTTCTTTAGTTCTGAGTAAATACACATGGCAATATTTAGAGAAATCATCAATAAAAGTAATAAAATAGCATTTACACTATATGTCTGAATATCTATGAGGGTTATGATACTACCATCTTATAGTTATTAGGGGTGTCAATAGGTACGGTTCGGGTCGGATTCATGTAAAATCTGAACCCGACCCTATAGTCTTTCGGGTTCTATGTCTGCAACCAAAACCCGACCGGAATTGAATTCGGTTGAGGTTTTTGAACTCGGACCCGGTTCAAATTGAAAGAATAGGAAGAAAAATCGTAAAAACTAGCGAAGGGATTCGAACAATGTACCTGTGTGCAACGAACAACCAAACACTTGACCACTAGACGTCCAACTTTTGTATGTACGTAAAGATAAAACTTATATGTTTTAGAAACCCGAAACAGACATGATTTTATTTTGCGGGTTTCAATTTTACATCCAAACCTGATTTTTACCCAAAAATTGGGTTATCGGGTTATCGGTTACCATTGACAGGCCTAGTGGTTATAAAGGCAGTAAATAATTGTCTCCATCCAGTGCAAACTAAAATACAATTGTTCAAATGGTTAAAATATTCTTGCTTATAGAAATTTACATGCAAAGATTAGCTGAATATTTGGTCTGCCTTCACGTATTTTTTTCATCTGTTTTTCACCTTGTAGACAAAAAAAATTAAAGACCACAGGAGTCAAGGAATACGAGTAAGAAGGAAATTGTACTTGTATTATACTCAAGTTGCTAGTTGTATACCTTTCTTTCTGAGTTCAACAGCTTAAGCTTATTTTTCGTGAGGGCTTGCTCTTATATTTCTCCAGCAATTTTGTAGAGAATGAGGATGACGGCGACACAATTCAAGTTCCTCCAGACTTTGGACAAAATTTGAAGTCAACTGCACTCTCACAGATGGAGGCTGCAATAGTTGCTTTATCAAGGGAACTGAGTAAACTTCGAACTGGCAGAGCATCTGCAGGTATGCTGCTAATTGTTGTTCGAAAACTGTTTTGTTCCTTCAGGCCTATTACTTGACAGGATTCTTGGCCATTGTTTGTTGCAGGGATGCTTGATCATATTATTGTAGAGACAAGTGGTGGAAAGATGCCCCTCAATCGTGTTGCTGTTGTTTCTGTCATGGACTCACAGTCTCTCTCTGTGACACCTTATGATTCAAATGTAATAATATTCCTAATCCCTAAACCTAAGATACAAATGGAATCTCTTCAAGTCTAGTTTAACAGAATCTTGCGTATTAAAGTATTTTAAGAGATGGCATAGTTGGTCATTGTGCACTCTTTGGCATCATATTGCAGAATGGATTGAGAAACGTTTCTGGGTTCACACTTGCAAAAGCTAAAATAGAAGCATGTGGTTTAAGTATTAAGGCTTTAATCTGGATTCACAAATATACCTTTCTTGTGTATTTATCCCTATTACATGCTAACATATGAAAGGAAAAGTAGGGCACTCATTATCCGTTGCTGAGCAGTTAAGCAGAAAACATTTAAATTCCTATAATCTGAGTTCTGGGTTTCTACTTGCTAAGCACTTTTGCTTTCTTTGACTTTCCCTATTGATAATACCTATGTTGCACTGGTACAGACACAAATACGAGATACACTCAGTTTCGAATAGGGTACAAAGGTAGTTAGTTACCTACATTGCACGAGTACATACGGACATCATTTTGCTGTGTCCGTGCAACATAGATAATATCCTAATGATGCTATATCCTTAAGAAGTACTATGCATTAAATAAACGAAACTTGGACATTAAGGAAACAGAGGATATCTAAAATGCGAAGTGACAGAAATATCATAGGAACACTTTTCTATTTATTGTTAATGTTCAATATATAGACGTGACTTTAACTCTTTAACAAACTTGATTTTGCTGGGTTTATGTTATTTATTCATTCTAGAATACCTCGTAGACTCGTATAAAGAAAATTGTAAGTTCACAACCTATGTTGCACGGACATGGGGAAATGGTGTCTGTACACACTCGTGTCCTTATTTGTGCAACATAGGTGACTACTTATGCACCTATCTAAAAATGTTCATGTCCCGCATCCGAAATTGTGTCCCTACCCTTACCTGTGTCCATATTTGTGTGACATAGTTAGCAACAAAATATATGCAGAAGCCTTATCCTAAATTTCTATTTGAAATATTTATTAGCAATACTGATTCATATTAAAGTTTCTGCATTTCCTAAAGTTGGTTAACTTTCCTAATTCTTCACTCTCTTATTACCCTTTAATAGAAGTACAACCGTATCCTTACTGACAGCTCCTCACACCATTTTTTCACTTGTTTCAAGACTATCACATGATTGGTCATGTTTTTTTGTTTTCTTTGTTTCTTTGTTTTAGCTCTTACATTTTAACACAAGAATTCTTCTTCTTTCCAAATGTCTCTCACATGCGCTTATATATACTTGTGTTCTTATTATATGTAGGTCCCTTTAATTTTGACATAAGCCCCTCAATACACAAATTCCCCTTACAATTCTAGATAAACACTGTCCCCCCTCCCCACAAATCTTATCATTTGTTTGATATTGATCCCCTTGGCAGTCCTTAAAACAAGGGATCTATACAATTTAAGGGAATACCTGCAAATGCATGTGAGATGGATTTGGAAAGACAAGGAATAGTTCCTTTTTACATGTGACAGGGTAGTCTATACAAATCCCCTAGGCAGTCCCTATTAACTTCTCATCTTCTTCCATGCTTGTCATGTGTGTAAATGATAGTGTTCATTGGCAATACAAGTCAGAATTAAATTATTCTATGCTGCAGTTACTTGAAAATGTTTCGGAGAATACATAATATCATCATGTGTATACATGACTGATAAGGATGTTCATTAGTATCTTTGTTGATTTTCTTGCCAGGTAAACATGGTTTGCCTTTTCAATTTACTAAAGTCTTATTCCATGGATTGTTTTACTCCCATTGATGTGCCTGGCTTTTGAATCATGCTACTCCCACTTGTATTCCTTCATTTCAAGGCTAGAAAATAATTTCTTCCTCACACTGATCATTGAAGTTCTTAGGTAGGTTGTTTGAGCTCATTTTTCTATTTTGTACTAGGACTGCTTTGCCATGGTTTTAGACAATCTCAGGTCAAAACCTCACGATATATCAAAATTGAATTATGTCAAAACGACAATAATGATAAGCATCAAGCCAGTGATGGAATAACTCATGATAGACTTTTGAGTAATTTCACATTCATGTTTATATTCTTATTAAGAGTATTGGGTTTTGATGTTGCAACAATACTTTTATTCCCTGAATGAAAAAGCAAACTATAACTATTTTATTATTATTTACTATTTATTATTTTATATTATTCACTTTTAACCTGATAAGATCGGAAGTATGAATCATGTCGCTGAAAAGTGAAAACTGTTCTGTCTGTGTAAGTAAAGGATCTTCTACTTGCAGGCTTTAAAGTCGATAGAACAGGCAATAGTATCATCCCCATTAGGTGTAAATCCAACAGCTGATGGTGATCGACTAATTGCCCCTATCCCTCCGTAAGTTGCATGCTCTAATTTTTTTTTTCTTTTACTTTGAGCATGTGGTTTAGTAGAGTAATAAATGTCTAGTATGTGATGCTGCACAGGTCTCATTTGTGCTATATTTTCTTTTGCCATTTTGATTCATATTTTCCCATGAGCTTTAGTTGACCGATGGATTGCTTATATTTTTGTCACCTGCTTGTTTACAGACTGACCAAGGAGAATATACAGGTAAGCTGATCCTAGATTGTATTCTAGTCACTTGTTATTTCTGCTTGTCTCTGGAGTTTGGGCCCATACTCTTTTGCTTCTTTCTAGGCGCTTTGCAAGGTGGTCGCAAAATGTGCTGAAGATAGTAAGCAAAGTATCAGAAGAACACGTCAAAAGGTAAAAGGAATTGTTTAACTGTACTTGTGCATGCACTTTGTAATGCCTGAACAATCATAACAGCAATGAAGCTTTTATTATATCATTGCGCCAAATCCATTTCAATTCAGCTCTGCTAAGGGCATTTGCTCTATTATATTAGTGTAGTCTCCGGTGGATTGCAGCTTTCTAATCCAAAATCTATATTATGAGGATTCACAATGCTGATCCCTTATCAACTGAACTTTTGTTGTACATGTACATCTTTGATTATAACAAACAAGGACAAAGGCTTCATTGAAATATTGGAGGCCAGCTGCACCAATCTTTCACAATGGAGGAGGTTTTTGTAGATCATGGTTATAACAAACAAGAACAAATTTTTCATCCAAATATTATGGGTCAGCTTAACCAATCCTAGATTTTTGTTACAAACACTATTTCCAGGCAACCCATTCATCTTCAGGGCTTCATAGTATGAGAGCTTTTAAAAATATCATCAGTCCACTGTATGTAGCTACATGCTATGTGTTAATGGATCTTTGATTAGTTTGATATGAACTACGAGAAAATGCTGCTGCTTTTGCTGATCACTGAGCACTTTCCACTTCACCTATAAATCTTGATAGTTTCTGCAGTTGGCAGAGCACATTTTACTGTCCACTCGTAGTAATTTTTGTTATTGTGTGGGTTAAGCTGTTAGCATTCACATTCTTATTGGGGCCTCTGCAAGCACTTTGCAAATGGTAATGAAAATTTCAAGTGTGCAGGATGCCCACACCCATCAAAAAACCAGATCAGGGTTTGTCTATTCTATTTCTCCTTCATGAGTAATATACCTCTTCAAATTAGTATTTACTTGATATCAATTTTTTTCCGTAAGCTTTATTGCACAGACAAAATTTATGTTTTTTTTTTTCTTCAGGTAAAATTTCCTTCTTTAATTTTAACATCTGTGCATAACAACTAATTTTTGATAGAACATATCCAATTACTGCTACTACCTGTAGCCCCATTTCTGTCTTCATCCACCTCTAACCAATTGAAGGCACTTGTGGACTTGCAGACTCTGGATTCAATAAAGAAAGTAGCAGCAGGCATTTCCAAAGACGCTGCCAAGAAGCTAGAGAAAGAAGTGGGTAACCATTGAAAAAGCTTTGAGAAATCTTCTAATTGATGTATTGGTAACACGGCTATCTCCTTTTACTTTTTTCAGGTTGATGAGATTACAAAACGATTTGTCAAGTCTGCAGATGATATGTGCAAAGCAAAAGAGAAGGAGATCAGTGGGAGATGAGGTGCACTTTGCTATCCCCTTTTCTCCGTCAAAGTAATCCTTCTCAGGTTGTACTGTGGAACACATCATTTGTGATGGTTAGAAATATAGCTTTCACTATACGAAAATTTTGAATCTCTGCTTGGTTAAGATGTCAAGGCCTCTTGTTAAGGCCTCTTATGTAGGATAAATTACAATTTCCCCACTTTGGGAAATTTGTGACTGCTGATTGAATTTAATGCTTGCATTTTTTAAGTCATCTATTCGAAGCTTCTGGTGAATGCTTGTATTTTGATCTCGTTTTGCTGAATCAAACCTGCAGTGTCATAGTGCTGTCAAGTGATCGATTTGAGTTTTTTTTTTGTTGAAGCCAATTAAATACGAAACCGGAATTTTATTGCTAGTTACCCCTTAGTTATTGATCTAGTAAAGGTTGGGTTTTGAAGCATTTATTTTCCCGTACTGTTCTTTGGCCTTGATTGGATGCCAGGAATTGCTTCGTTTGTCGATATGATATATAAATTACAATTATAGTAATAGTGAGGAAGACCTGGAAGCAAATCTAATTGAGCACTCAACTATAAGGTTTATTACAGTGAGCCATTTGCAAATCCAGCTGTGCTGGAATTGTAGTAGCTCCCATTGTAGTTGTGTATGGTTGTAGGGAATTTTTCCTACTTGCTAATTATGCCAGTGATTGCCATGCTAGTGGGATTACTTGCAAGAAGAATATGCAAGTTCAAGGCAACATGAAAGTATTAGAAACTCTTCTCACCACCATCCCTGCAATTTTTGAGCAAAGAGTCTTTTGCAGAGTTTAGCAAATATGAATAAAACATATCTTTTATCTTTGCATTTGAAGACCATGTGATATTACATGAATACTCTAAAACTATTTACTTGCAGGAAGAATATGCAAGTTCAAGAGCTTTGCGAATGGTTTTAATTAAACTATTTACTTGTGTTGAACTTCACCAGGTTGCCTGTTGAATAGGCTAATTGATTACTAGATACTACTTGGACATTTATGGGTCGTTTGGATGAATGCCTTGTATTCCTATAAATTCATTTTTCATTCTTTTCCTATGGAAAATGAATTTAACATTCTCGTACCTAGGGATGACAATTTATCCCGAATTCGATGGGGACCCGATTTTTTTTTCTCCTATCTCTCGACAAAGATCGTGTGAGTGTGCAGTTATCCTTCGGATGCTTCACCATGGAATAGATCGACCCGACATGTTTCGGGATTTAAAAAGAGGGACGGGACGGGGATGGGGATTAAATAAAATTTTCGGTTGGGTTCAAGGACGGGTATGGGTATAGTACTCTCCGTCCCGGTGAATCTTCGACCCCGATTACTTATATGTTTTTGTTGTATATAAATGTAGACCTTTATTTGAAATATGTTTTGTGAGGTTAACATTCACTCTTTATTGTTTTGTATTATATACTTCTATTTAGTACTTTTATATTTTTTTTGGATTAATATTCTTTTTTTGTTGTATTGTATCATTTTCTCTATCTAGTAGTATATTTTTTGGAATGAAAATAGTTTTTTAAGCTTATAATATACAAAAAAAAAAATTGTTAACAAGGAAAGAGATGGGGATAGGAAAATCCGGCCCCGAAAATGTTAACGGGAGGCGGACGAGGATGGGGATAAAAATTTGAATCCGAACGGGGATGGGGATAATAATTTGAATCCGAACGAGGATGGGAAAGGGGATGAGAATTTCAATACTATTCGGGGACGGGGATGGGAGTTATGGTCCCCGTCCCCAACCCGTCCCGTTGCCATCCCTAGTCATATCCATGTTTGGTTAGGTTTTGGTTAGGTTAGGTTGAAAATATGAAAATAAATTTTAATTTATTTAGTTTTTCATAAATATAATTTCATGCTTCTATTACCTAAATTTACATGTTTGGAATAGAAGTTGAAATTTTGAAAGTAAAATAAGGGTGTTAATTTTCAAACAAAATATTGAAACAGCATTTCTAGAAAAGCAAAACTATTTTCAATAGGGACCTTGGAAATTATTTTTTTACAACAATGGAAGTATGAAGCCTCTTATATTCCTTTTCCAATTTTTAATCCTACACATACCAAAGATAAGAAATCTAAAATCTATTCCAACGTGTTAGAATTTAATATTTTGTCATTCTGCTATAAATTCCATACAAAAATCTAGGTCTGGGCTATTGCCACAACAATGCATGCATGTTATAATGATGACAAGAAATACACAAAAAAGAATAATGCTAAGTTTACAACCAAATGTGTACAACCCTTTTACAACGTCTCTCCCCCACCCTGACATGTGGGTCCCACCCGGCCCCACCTGTCAGTGACTGATTGTAAGAGGGTCGTAAGAAAAATTGTAACATATTTTTGGCACATTTTGCAATTGGGCACTTATATAAGAGGGTTAGTCATCGATCAAGCAAGATTGGCTCATTCCATCTACCGATGTCTCTTTCTCATCTCAGCAAAACCACAAAATACTCGTTATAAAAAGAGTCCATAGTCATGTTACAACTTTTCCAGCATGCAGGCCCATAGAAAGAAATGAAATTTTTTTTGCAAATGTTTCCAATACAAATATTAAAACTAGTATGTAATTTTACTTATTTAAAAAAGTAGAAAATATTTCTATTATGAATAATATAATCAAATTTTTGTTTAAATAGTAGAGGTATATTTTAAATTTTTAAATATTGTATACAAAGGAATGAAGGTATTTATTATTATTTTTAAATAAGTAAAAGTATATACTAATTTTAATATTTATAATGTCAACATTTGTTAAGATATTTTAAAAAAATCTTTTACAAATTACATAAGTGGGACTCACCAAGTAATCGTAGCCATTTAATAATACATCAATGGGGACAAGGAACTAATGTGGTCTACTCAATCGGGTTTCGGGCCTAACATCCAATCCGTAATTTTTAAATGAACTGAATTTGTTTTTTTTTTTTTTACGAGAACTGAATTTGAGTTAATAGGGACTATCCCTCTAAATTTGCGGTTACACCCCCCCCCCCCCCCCCAATTCGCTTAACGCAATGAGGCGTCGGACGGCACTTGGCGTCTTGGAGCGTGGCGCACGGACCTGAAGCTCTGATACCAATATGTCATAATAATGAACAATTGAGTTCACCTTACCATTTCTTACCATTCGGCCTTCCCTGTCATATGCAGCAATATAAATAATGATCTACGGAATAACAAAGAGCATATATGAAACCCAAGTTTTATGCCGTGCCTCTGCCTCACAAGACCCATTTTACTAGAACTATGTGTGATACCATGCATCCATTCTAATTATGCATAATGTCGTGCAAATGCACTCCTTCCCGTTTCTCCTTTTCTCAATGCGGATAGCCGATATGTGTCACGCCCCAGTCCCAAAACGCCGAGGGACTGGATACGTGGCAATGGCCAGCAGCACGCACCGATGGACAACCCAATTTAATGGATCCATCAGGGCATGCTTAAGCTGTAGTCTAACAATAAATGGAACCAATGATACAGGTCACAGACTATTCTAATCTCATCCACAACAGATAATCACACACTAAATGCCAGAATAAATGCAAATAGAATAACTAACAAATATCAATAAGTGTCTCGGGAAACAATCCGAGAATATGTCTGGTACATCAATGCAAATAGACAGGAAATAAATCAACTGGAAATATAAATACTGAGTATATGAAGCCGGTACTCAGGAGAAGTCTTCTGCCACGATCTCGTCCTCAGGTTCCTGTTCTGTTCCTAGAAGTGCTCATGTTCCGTACACCTCGGGGTAGATCTCTTCAGCTATACCTGGGGACATAATCCGGATCCAGGTCCTCAGGGGACAGCAAGGTACAGATAATACAAGCCAGAATAATTGCAGTGCAGCAGATAAATAAACAAGAGGGTAAGCTATGTAACCAACTTATGTGATATGCAAGTTGAGAGCATCACTAGAACTCAGGCTGAAGCCACTACAAGCTCTGTGTCGGGGAGCCGGTAGCAGCAATAACTATGAATTATACTATGAAATATACTATGTTTTATATATATGAGATCAGCCTGTAGCCTGTGTGTCTCTCCCCACCCAATGTAATCACACGTCTCATGTCCACGATGCCTCATGTCCATGTCACGCATGATTATAACTAATGCAGCAAGTCTGATAGCTATGAATCCAATGTCTATGAATATGATGTCTATGTTATAAAACCTGAATCCTACACAGAATCACCATGAATATCTCAGGAAAATTCTGTCTCATGAATAGTGTCAAGTATTCTGGGCTATGTTGTACTTGATAAGACAAGTACGAGAAGTACAGGGTCTCGGTATCCATGTCTATGTGACGTTACACAACTCCGCGTACGGGGTTGGCACCCGACTATTAATCGGACGCTAAGTAAAGTCACTCGGTCCTGGGTTGAACAGTTAAACAAGTTTATATATGAAATCTACAAGAACTCAAGTAAAATACTATAATAGGAATCACTGCGAGTTGGCAAGCTCTACTTGCCCACTGATGCAAATTAAGCCAAGAAAATTAATTAGCAAGCTGCAGGGTTTGGCAAGGTACAATTGCCTGTGGTTCCGGTTCCAATTGTGGCTTTGACTTCAGCTGGAATTGCAGGCGGTACTCCGGTTGCTGAAATAAACATCACCATCAGATCCAGAAAATATCAATCAGCTAGGAACGCCTGTCCTTGAGTCCAATTTGGAGACAAGGGCAGAAATGGCAATTTTCGGACCAAAACGGGGTCCACATGTGGCCCGTTTCGCACCGAAAAATGTGTCAGGGTCAAAGGTCTTCAAATTTGCCAAACTTAGTGTCAACAGGTCAGGAACGATGATACGAACCCAACGGAACTTCCAAAATTGGATTCCGATGAGCCGATCACAAAATTGCCCGTCAAGTAGGGCCTGTGGGGCCCACAACACGCGATTTTGTCAACGTTCTCAGAATTGAACCAAACTTGGGTCACAGGAGCAGCGTATCGCTACGAGTCCGATGGTGCAAGTTTTGTCTCGATCCGACGGGTGTACACAAAGTTAGGACGCGTTCCAGAAAGGGCGGATACGGGACGGTGTCCGTGGATACGCGTTGATTCCGGTGTGCATGCACACCCGAATCGACTTCTGTGAAATCTCACACGTCCGTATCAACGACGCCCACGTATCGGTGAAGACCGCACACGACCAAGTCGTCCCGTTTGGCGGGGCGTACTCAGTTCCGGGGTGAATCAGGGCGTTGTTTTTCCTATTTTTGGATCGTGGTTCGCGATCGCCACAGGACGCGATGCACCGAGCGGGTTGCACGGGCACCGAGAGGGTCACGCAGGGTTCGCGACGCAACAGACGGAATCAAAAACGAGTAAATAAGCAGGGAGATATGCGTACCTGAACAGGGTCCGAAAAACCCGAATTTTTCGTGTCCGACACGTGTCAGGGTACTGTTCACCCTAGGGTTTCCGCTGTGTCCGGGTCAGGGGATGCCGTGTCCGGGTCAGGGCTGCTCGGCGGACACGGCGGAGGCTCGGGGAGGCTCAGGGCGGCCGGGCGGAGGCTCAGGGAGGCCGGGCGGCGCTCGGCTAGGGTTCCGGGGTCGACTGGGAGCTGCGGCCGGCGGCTAGGGCAGAGGCTTGAGGCGGAGGGAGGAGGGCTGGGCGGAGACGGGCGGTGGCGCAGGGCCGGTGGCGGCGAGAGTGGTGGACGGGGGCAACGGCCGGCTAGGGTTCCGGTGGGGGCAGCGTGTAACACCCCATTCCGCTCAAGAGGACTGCCGTCTCAAACGGCAATAGTGCAACTGTCCCGACCGGCTTTGCCTCAAACAAGAAGCAAAAGATATCCAGACTTGTCCCTACAGGAATCCGGCTTGGACTTTCAGAGGCTCGCTTGACGTATCGCTCTACCGAGGCGAATCATCGCTAAGGTGGGTGGCTACGGTGAACTTGTCTTTGCTTAGCCAGCACACATAAAATCTGGAATATTTATGCTAGTCGCTAGGTGATTCACCCCCTGCATGCTAATAAATCCAACGCACCTAGCTAAGGGAATAATCCCAACTTGTATTGCTTGCTAGAACATGGAAATTGAAATACTACTTATGTTCAGACCCTCGCATGCTAAGTCCCTTAACGGTTTCAACTCTCGGCTTACCTTCGGGTCCGAACAACGTGCCTGCTTATGTTCCTTAGAAACGAATGCTTGAATGTTGCCATGTTTTCATCCAAACCCCGGAAGACTACTACGTAGTCGTTCTGTGCCTGAATAAACCTGCAAGTATCCGGGACCGTCAGGTCATCTAAGGCAATCCCCGAACCAGGGGAATGCACTAAGCAAGAATAAATACTGAACGTGAATCTCGCTTGAATGATAATCATGCTATGTATGCATCTGAACGAGGATCGTGTTATGTACTGATGGAATCCCAGCTCGTGGAGCAATATGCTCGTTCAGATTAAGTTTAAGTTTCATGATTATCATGTCAAGCTATGGAATATGAATAGACCCTGACCTGCATTGTCGCGGACAGCTTGTGCACAAGGTATGTTATGTTGAGTTCCGCGGACGGTCACTGGGGCACTGGGACCGATCCGATCCGGACGGGACGTATGAGCAGTCGTATGTTATGGGACAAGGTGTTATGCAGCGGGGCTCGCCACCTGCGTTGCATATCATTCTGTGTCTTGAGACTGTGAACCGTCCATAATGGCTACGCCAGCGACTTATGTTCATATAGATAAGTCATCCTCGCTTAGCGGCTATCCGCGTGCGAGTCATTGCATAGCATCAATGAACTGAACACCTGAACGATCTGAAAATAACGACCCTCATGTTTGCATATGCTATGCTCCTGAATGTTTATACTTGCCCGTGCTTGAATTAATTATGTTTGCCTTGGACAGGGAAGGAGAAATGGTAAGTTGGTAAGTCTCGCCGTGTTTCCTCAAACATCGCACGGCGCACTGCCCGACACGATAGCTATTCAATGTTTGCATGAAACTGATCCTAAGGCAACTAGAAAGACAACTTAATAGTTGTGCACGGAACCTGTATTACGTGTTTGGATTTGTCGAGCGGGCGAGTAGCTTCCCCACCAGTGCATTCAATGTACTGATAATCCACCAGTTTGTATGCAGGGTGCGGGAGAACCTCGTTCGGTGCGGACGCCTCCAACGTGCGTGCTAAGGCGTGGATATCACTCCGAAGTAACGGTGCGTCCGGGACTGAAGCACATATACAAGACATAATGTTGTGAACATAGCCCAAACTCGCCTGAACATCGCCTCTACAATCAATCCACAATTGTAGCCACTTGGCACGCTTTTACTGTTTCAGAGAGAGAGGCTTGAGCGACTTGTAATCTCGGCTATACGCCGCCTGTAACACATGTTTATATCAATAAAATAGCTTGCTTTACTTTAACTTGTGTTTCAATGCTTCCGCTATATTTGTCAACTCAGAGAACTTGTTACCGAATCACTATGCGTTCATGACTCCGCTGCACTCGGACAATCCGTGCGACTCTGTGGCTTAGAACTCTTACCGCCAGCCAATGAACCATGGCCTTGCACGGGCGTGGCTCACGCTCGTGCGGCATCACGCCCGGATGGGTCAAGCGATCGTTCCGCGGGAGCGCTGGCGAGGGTGATTCCCGCCTAGCGGGAACGGCCAAAATTTGCCTGCGGGAGATCGGGGCGTGACACAGCGGGGAGATGAGGGAGGAGGAGATTGCGTCCGGAGGCGGGCAGGGGCGAGGCACGGCGGCGCTGGTGAGGCGGGGCACGGCGGGTGGCGGTCGGAGGGGGTGTGGCCGGAGAGGAAGATCGGGGGGGGGGGGGGGGTTTATATAGGGCGGAGAAGAGGGTGCGGGGCCGAACGGGGCGAAGGAGAGGGGGGTCGTGGTCGGAAGAGGCGGAGGGGAGGCGACGTGGCGGCGTGGGACGCGGGCGGGCGGGGCGCCGGTGGACGCGGGGGGGGGGGGGCGAGGGCTTCGTGGGGGAGAGGGGCTCGTGGGTCTGGCGGCGGGTTCGGGTCTGGCCGACCCGACCCGACCCGATAGCCCATGGGCTCGGTTGGGCTGGGCTGGGCCTTGGGCTTGGGTTATTTGGAAAATAAAATAATTAATAATAATAAAAATATAGTTTTTAGGTGATATAAAATAGGTCCGGGGTCCAATAAATTCCAGAAAAATTACCCTAAGTCTAGTTTTTCATTTTACACCCAAAAATATTATTTTTATAATATTTTAATATTATTTATCATCATTTAAAAATCATTTAAAAATTAAAACCCTGAATTTAATTACCAAAAATTCCCAGAAAATTCCAGAATATTATGAAAAATCCAAATTAATAATTCTTGAAAAAATCAGGGGATTTACAATCTACCCCCCTTAAGAGGATTGCGTCCTCGCAATCAAAGAATAACCGGTCAACAGAGATGACGCGGTCGCAAGCACGGTTCGAAACACGTCACAAGATACTTAGGGAAATATCGTTTCCCTAAAAATAAAAGTTTTGCACTTTCCAGAGTAAAGAAATCTAGTTAAAGCAAGAGAACTACAAGTTTTAGAAAACTAGGTTATTATTAACAAGTTGTAAATTACTAGGTTGGGGCTGAGGTCACGAACCAATAGGCACGAGCTAAAACAAGACTATAAACGGATAACTACGAATCACTTACGCGCATTAGCTACTCCAAGAGTCTGCGCGTCCTCCAAAGTCATCGCGTAAGCTTGTCCGCGTCCTTGTGGTGGATTCCTCTGCTGATGCTGGGCCTGCTGAAAGAGTGCTGCTTGAGGTGCCAAAGGTGGCCTCGGTGCTGGTAAAGCTGGTTGGTTTGCCCTTGGTGCTCCATCTCGATGCTGAGGACAATCCTTAGCTATGTGTTGATTGGTTCCGCAAATCAAGCATAATCCCAACTTGCGTCTGCAGTCCTTCTCGACATGGCCTATCTTACCGCAGTAGTGACAGATGGGAAGGGTCTGCGAAGCTGCCCTGGGTGGCTGGGTCGTGTGAGATCTCTTTGCAGATTCTCCCTGTGGTGCCCTGTCTGGTGCTGATGTGATTGGCCGCTTGAGGCGAGACTCTCTCCTGGTGACGCGTTCCATGCGTCGGGCTGCAGCGAGAACGTCCGAGTAAGAGGTAGGTGCGACGGATCCGATCAATCTCTGTAGCTCGAAGTTCAGTCCGTCGAAGAACTTCTCAGCCTTCTCTTCCTCTGTCGGGATCAGGGTTGGGGCGAAGCGGCTCAGACGAATGAATTCTGCGTTGTACTCTTCCACCGTCATAGCATCCTGAGTGAGGCGATTGAACTAGTCTCGAAGTTCTGATCGTGCGATAGCCGGAATGTACATCTCCTGAAAGAGTCTGGAGAACTCCTCCCAAGTGACTCGGTCTGGTCCGAGTCGTGTCTCCTCAGATAACCACCAGTGGTGAGCATTGCCTGTCAATTGCATTCTGACGGCAGTCATCCAACGTTCCCGTGGAAGCTCAGCTGCTTCAAGTTGATACCGAATGTTGGTGAGCCATTCATGAACTTCAGTGGGCTCCTCCTTGCCTGAAAAAGTGCGGGGCTTCAGTTGGCGGAAGTCAGTGATAGAGCCCGTCGATGGCCGTCGAGATGGTAGGTTGGCCTGCTCCAGTGCAGTTACGACGCTGCTTCTCAAGAAATTAGCCTCGCGACGTTGAGCCTCGTGTTGGACTTGTTGCTGGGCTTGCATCATCATGTAGATTATTTGGAATATTTGCTGCCCGTCAATTGGCTGTCCTGGTGGGAGTACGGGCATTGGTGGAACGAACTGCGGCGGAGGTGAGATATCATCACGCCGAAATCTGGAGGTAGGTTGACCTGCCTGCTGGCTCTGTTGAGTTGATGGAACTCCATCGACTGGTGTCACTTCGTGGTCATAGGTGACACCTGTAGCTTGTGGTGTTCCTGCGGGAGTCTCGTTGCACTCTTGTGAATCCATTGTCCTGCATCCAAAATAAACTATAAGAAGCGTACAGAAGAATTAAGGCAGGATGCAAGTAAATTATTTGCTGAAGTCGATATAGAGATCAAGAACGAGTCAAGCAGGTGGATGAGATCCTAGACTTATCCTATTTTTATTGCAGGCCTGTTCGGTCCCTAAGTTGAAACCGAACAATTTAGTCGTTGACCTACATGGGCCACCACAAAAACCATATCACGCCCCAGTCCCAAAACGCCGAGGGACTGGATACGTGGCAATGGCCAGCAGCACGCACCGATGGACAACCCAAGTTAATGGATCCATCAGGGCATGCTTAAGCTGTAGTCTAACAATAAATGGAACCAATGATACAGGTCACAGACTATTCTAATCTCATCCACAACAGATAATCACACACTAAATGCCAGAATAAATGCAAATAGAATAACTAACAAATATCAATAAGTGTCTCGGGAAACAATCTGAGAATATGTCTGGTACATCAATGCAAATAGACAGGAAATAAATCAACTGGAAATATAAATACTGAGTATATGAAGCCGGTACTCAGGAGAAGTCTTCTGCCACGATCTCGTCCTCAGGTTCCTGTTCTGTTCCTAGAAGTGCTCATGTTCCGTACACCTCGGGGTAGATCTCTTCAGCTATACCTGGGGACATAATCCGGATCCAGGTCCTCAGGGGACAGCAAGGTACAGATAATACAAGCCAGAATAATTGCAGTGCAGCAGATAAATAAACAAGAGGGTAAGCTATGTAACCAACTTATGTGATATGCAAGTTGAGAGCATCACTAGAACTCAGGCTGAAGCCACTACAAGCTCTGTGTCGGGAAGCCGGGTAGCAGCAATAACTATGAATTATACTATGAAATATACTATGTTTTATATATATGAGATCAGCCTGTAGCATGTGTGTCTCTCCCCACCCAATGTAATTCTACGTCTCATGTCCACGATGTCTCATGTCCATGTCACGCATGATTATAACTAATGCAGCAAGTCTGATAGCTATGAATCCAATGTCTATGAATATGATGTCTATGTCATAAAACCTGAATCCTACACAGAATCACCATGAATATCTCAGGAAGATTCTGTCTCATGAATAGTGTCAAGTGTCCTGGGCTATGTTGTACTTGATAAGACAAGTACGAGAAGTACAGGGTCTCGGTATCCATGTCTATGTGACGTTACACAACTCCGCGTACGGGGTTGGCACCCGACTATTAATCGGACGCTAAGTAAAGTCACTCGGTCCTGGGTTGAACAGTTAAACAAGTTTATATATGAAATCTACAAGAACTCAAGTAAAATACTATAACAGGAATCACTGCGAGTTGGCAAGCTCTACTTGCCCACTGATGCAAATTAAGCCAAGAAAATTAATTAGCAAGCTGCAGGGTTTGGCAAGGTACACTTGCCTGTGATTCCGGTTCCAATTGTGGCTCTGACTTCAGCTGGAATTGCAGGCGATACTCCGGTTGCTGAAATAAATATCACCATCAGATCCAGAAAATATCAATCAGCTAGGAACGCCTGTCCTTGAGTCCAATTTGGAGACAATGACAGAAATGGCAATTTTTGGGCCAAAACGGGGTCCACATGTGGCCCGCTTCGCACCGAAAAACGTGTCAGGGTCAAAGATCTTCAAAATTTCCAAACTTAGTGTCAACAGGTCAGGAACGATGATACGAATCCAACGGAACTTTCAGAATTGGATTCCGATGAGCCGATCACAAAATCGCCCGTCAAGTAGGGCCTGTGGGGCCCACGACACGCGATTTCGTCAACGTTCTCAGAATCGAACCAAACTTGGGTCACAGGACCAGCGTATCGCTACGAGTCCGATGGCGCAAGTTTCGTCTCGATCCGACGGGTGTACACAAAGTTAGGACGCGTTCCAGAAAGGGCGGATACGGGACGGTGTCCGTGGATACGCGTTGATTCCGGTGTGCACGCACACCCGAATCGACTTCTGCGAAATCCCACACGTCCGTATCAACGACGCCCACGTATCGGTGAAGACCGCACGCGACCAAGTCGTCCCGTTTGGCGGGACGTACTCAGTTCCGGGGTGAATCAGGGCGTTGTTTTTCCTGTTTTTGGATCGTGGTTCGCGATCGCCACAGGACGCGATGCACCGAGCGGGTTGCACGGGCACCGAGAGGGTCACGCAGGGTTCGCGACGCAACAGACGGAATCAAAAACGGGTAAACGAGAAGGGAGATACGCGTACCTGAACAGGGTCCGAAAAATCCAAATTTTCCGTGTCCGACACGTGTCCGACACGTGTCAGGGTACTGTTCACCCTAGGGTTTCCGCTGTGTCCGGGTCAGGGGATGCCGTGTCCGGGTCAGGGCTGCTCGACGGACATGATTGGTCGTGACTTCTAGATGATACAATATATTTTCTTTCTTATAGCCCGACTTAGAGACGTAGACCATCGCGGGCTGCTTTTCTGCTCCTTGGTCTTATTTGATGTAGGAGTTGGTTACTACTACGGTGATAGCTTACAAATCTTTATTTATTTTTATTTATTTATTTTATGTTTTAACTATTATTTGCTTGCCTCCTGAGTTTGGTTTACCTAATAGCTTTTATTATAATACTTGCTATTTGGAATTGATCTTGCTAGTATTGTTTGACCAGATATGATAGCAGAGTCATATGATCTTTCATATCTCCCGCTTGATGGTGTACATCCGGAGGACCGCTTTTCGAGCACCTAAGTGAATTTCGGATCCCTTCACCCACTTTTGTATTACGTATATCTTTTTAGGCATTCAGCCACCAAGCATGTTTTATCTCGTGCTTTCGAGAGTCGATTTTCGTCTATAGACAACATAAATCATAAATATACTAAACTATAGCTAGTCGAACAAAAGAAGACTACTGCAGAACAAAGGGACAATGCAAGGATGAAAGAGAAGCACATGGCAAATAGTGATTACAATAACCGATCGACCAAACTAGGGGCACCTCCTTAGAGCATCATCACTAGTTCCGATACAATTTGGGGTCCAAAATTTCAATTTTTTTTTTTTAGCTCTTCACTTGCTCGGTTACTCATTTGAGCATCGGAGAAATGTCCAACAGAACTTGTCTGTCCGATTATTGAGTATTTTGTGCAGGAGTCGAAGGAGTCCAGGACAGAGTAGTCGGTTTAAACATCTCAACCGAACTTAGCATCGGACAAGAAGCCTAAAATCCACTAACCGATCGGTGCGATACAACCTCACTACATAAAATGGACTGTGGGCCCTGCGACAAAAAAAAAGAAAGAAAAAAAAGAAGGTATATCAGAACCGAGTCCTAGTTAAGTATTCCGTGAGCTTAATCCCTTTGGAAGCCATTGGAAAAGACCAGACCAGCCTTCTCTCTTACTTCCTCTCGTAAAAAAAAAAAAAAAAAAAAAAATGATCGGTGGCTCGGACAATACTTGTACAGTACTCGCAAGCCACCGCCCACCATCATATTTCTCTCCCAGTTCTCCCTCCTGCTCCGTATCATGCAGGTCAGCCGCCGCGTCCACCCGCGTGCCGGCCCCGTCCGCCCCTCCCCCCTCCCCTCCTGCTCCGCGTCCGGCCGTCTTTCCGTCGGCCGGACCACCGTGTGCGAGCACTGCGCGTGCAACAGCGCGAGCAGTGCAGCACGGTTGTATAAAAATAGGAGAATTTCTGATACAAACTCTTTGGTTTTGGAAGATTAGTGGCAAGGATCCTTATTCACGTTTGAATTTGTGTCATAGCTTTTCTTTATATTATATACCTATTCGTGTTGTTCGGAGGAGGTCCGAGATGAACTTTTAAAATAAAATTTCATACATAATATAAAAAATAAAATAAAATAAAAAAATGTCACCACCAACATTTGAACTAAGGATCTCTTCTGTCTAAAGTCTAACATAATAACCCCTACACCACAATTGCTTTATGCTAAAAAGGACCATGGTACGTACCAATTTTATTTTAGATACAAAATTATTTATATATTTATCTTTTTTTTTTTTTTTGTCTTTCTGGTCCATGAGTTCTGGACGATCGTTCTTGCTGTCCTGAGCCAGAGTTGGCCATAGGTGGATGTTAATGTCCCCTACATATATAAGAGAGAAAAAGTACAAAAGTTCCTTAACATATAGGTGACTACGTAAAATATTAAAAACAACACGAAAAATCGGGTGTTGTTTTCTTGTAATTTTAGATCAATAGTTAGGAAAGGAGCTACATTATGATCCAAGGGAACTGTCCTTCTCTTTATAAAGACCCCAACGTGGCTTCTTTGTTAAAATAGAAATAGAAAATTACGTATAAAGTATTACGAGTTTATAAAATTATTTTCAGAGCATTGTAATTTCACTAATTACGAAAAAAGTATCAAAACGTTCTTAAAAAGAGCATTTGTTGTATTTGTATAAAAATGTCTTTTTAAAAACGTTTTAGAGCGCCGTCACGTTAAATAAATTAATTACGTAATTAATTCGACGTAATCCAATTTAAATGAATTCAAACCTGTCAGACATGCATTAAAACTTTCTTATTATGGACATTTTTGAGCTTTGACTTGATTGAGGACGGGAGACCGAATTTGTTGGATGGACGGAAAACCGGTGGGAGTGGTGGGGGGTATTAAATGTATTTGGATGTATATATAGGGGAGGAAAAGTAAAAAAAAAAAAATTACAGCAAGAAGAGAGAGAGCGCGAGAGAGAGAAGAGGAAGAGGAAGATAAGAGTTTTAGTGAAGAGAAGAGAAGAGAAGAGAAGAGAAGAGAAGAGGTATTTTTTTTTTTATACAGATAATTTTATTGCATGTTATATTAGATAATTACTAATAATATTATATTAATTAAATTATATTGGATGTTAATGTAGTTTTTTAGATTAATTTAATTATTTAGATATGTATATTAAATTAGAAAAGTCATCACTATTTTTATCGTCAACGTTTTCTTCGACTAAATTTATTTGATTTTTATCGTCAACGTTTTTTTCGACTAAATTTATTTGATTTTTATCATCAACGTTTTCTTCGACTAAATCTATTTGGTTTGATGAGATATGACCAACATAATTTTTTTGGCTATTATTAAAAGGTTAACTACTATAAATATTATTTGTGTCAATATTTGGTAATACCAGATTAATATAAATATTTACACAAGATGTACCTAAATTACTTTGAATAACAAATTGTCATGCTTATTCACTATCTATTATCATAAAAATGATCTATATAAATCAACCTTATTATGAATTCATAAATAATAGAAAAACGTTCTAAAATAATATTTCATAAATTATATAATGTTATATTCTGATACACAGATATAAGATAAGTTGTACCTCCTTCGTAAGATAATCTATTCAGTGTACCTCCATGATAGAAAATTAGTGTTAGAATTTGATCCATAACTAAAACTTTGGGTATTAGAATAAATAGCTTCACTAGGAAATGCTGAAAGAAAAATGATGTTGTTGTGGTTGGAACTTCAGCAGTAGGAACTTCACTGTAAAAAGTTGAAAGAAAAATGTTGTTGTTGCTGCTGTTGTGGTTTTTATAAGGTGTAGTTTGGATGAACAAGTTTATGAGTTTGAATGACATTGTATGTGTGTATATAGCCCACAAAATTTTTCTATCCATTGGAAAGATTTTCTATCCGTTGGTAAAAATATTCTATCCGTTGGTAAATTAATTTAGCCGTTATGTTGATTTGCTAGAAAACGTCCTTGTCCTTAAGAAGGACGTTTTCTGATAACCGCCCTTAAAATAGGCATTTTTGTTATGGTAATTAATATTAACGTTTCGTTAATCGTTAAGTAACCGGGAGAAATTTATTAATCAAAATGTCGCTCTAAAACGCTTTGAACAAATGCCAAAAAAGTCCTTTTTAAGTCAAGGTGTGAATTGGGCCGGTTCGGGCCGGCCCGGGTCAACCGGGTTTGACCGGGTCCGGTCCGGACCGGGCTCAACCCGAAGAGAGCGGCGGGTCGGACCTGCTCGGCCCGGTCAGTAAATTATCCGACTCAGCCTTTACCTATGACCCGGTCAGGGTAGGACCGGGCCGAACCGGTTTAGGTCCGAGCCGTTCCGTAGTCGGACCGAGCCGGCCCGATTTTTATTTTTATTTTTACTTTATATATATATATATATATATATATATATATATATATATATAATCTATATATGTAAATAAATTCAAGTTAAAATTTGTAGGTTTTTTGTTACTAAGTTATTTTTGTATAATATAAAATTTATATGTAAGTAAGAAAGTTTTTTATATAACTTTAAATATTTAACTTTAAGTATAAATTTATTTGAAATTTATAAGTAAGTTAGGAAGTTTTTTATATAACTTTAAGTATATAGTTTTAAGTATAAATTTATTTTAAATTTATAAGTTAGAATTTTTTTTATTTAATTTATTTATATCAATATTTACATAAATTTAAGTAGAAATTAAAATGTAAATATTTATAAGTTCATTATTTTTTTTATTTTTTTTGAATAACTTATATAAAAATATATAAATCTATTTTTTGAATTTAAATATAAATTTATAACTTGAAATTTAAAGAAGTGACTTATATAGACATAAAGTAGTTAAATGTAAACAACTAACAACATTAAATAAGAAAAAGATAAAAAAAAATTTATTAATAAAAATTAAATTATAAATGTATTATAACATTAAGTAACAAAAAAATATAGAAACTTGTAAATCAAAATTTTATTTGCATAAAGCTTGTAAAAAAATGTACAAGTCTTTTAAAAAAAAAATCGTCGTCCGTCGTCCGTATTTCGTTGAAGTTTATTGCTTAGCTCCTCCTTTAGTAGCTTCATCTATGATAAGAGACTCAAAGTCCAGCCTTGCGATATCGACACTTTTATCTCTTGAGTCTTAAGTTCTTTCTTCAGCATGGGTCCAATCTTGAACGCAGACACAAACTTCTAAAATATCTGGTAGCTACCGAGTCCTATTCATGCTTAGCATCCTTGAACCTGCACTAAAACAAGATTTTGATGCTACCATGGACACCAGGACCATTAGAATATCGTGTGTTATAGCAGAAAGTACATGATATATTTTTTCGTGTCACTTTCACCATTATAAAAATGAATAATAAGATGAAGAGTCATCTTCATCTTGTTCATAAGAATTTAGATATAAGGGCAATTCTTGCATAGGTTGAGAAGATTATTTTTGTTTCTTCCTTTGTAGTACACCTTTAGCATATGATAATTTAGAAGCAAAACTAGGGCTACTACCTTGAACGGTTGTAACAGATTGGGTGGATACAACTCTATCTTCATACAAAGCAAGGATACAACTCTATCTTCATACAAAGAAATTAAACTATGTAAAACATCCTTAATTTTTTACTTTCAAACTACTTACGTCAACTCTCATATTATTTTCAAAATCGTCTATTAAAATATATACACCATCTAATTTAATCTTAGGATCAAAAACCAAAGGCAAATAAGAGGTATATCACCCCCAATATTTTTTAAATTTGGCTTCCATTTTGGCAACAACATAATCAAAATCAGTGACATTTCTAAATTTACAAAATAAATGAGACATGTTAAGAATTTATGTTAAAGCTAAGGAGAAGTTGGATAATAAGCTCCAGATAAAATACATGAAGCATTGTAAAATAGTTTAAAAATTCAAAAATAGAAGTAGCAATTAACCAATCATTCTCAGTTACTTGATAATCAAAATTATGATTAACATTACAATAATGAGTAATCATATCTTTAAACATAGTGCAAGATTGCAACATTAAATAAGTAGAATCTCATCTATGTGATGCATCCTTAACAAATCGCCTAAAACTAACACCATATTGTGTATATAAAATTTTAAAAGCTTGTTGTCTACTTCCAGAAGAGTTCAAATTATATAAACATGATCTAAGATTTTCTAAATTTAGATGAAAGAATTCAAGACATTCTTGTACAATCAAATTAATAATATGACAAGCACATCTAACATGAAAAAGTCTACCTTCTAACATAGGCAGAAATTGTGTTTTCAAAACATTAATAGAAAAAGTGTTATTAATAGCATTATCAAAAAAAAATCAAAAATAATTTATTTTGAATATCATATTCACGCAAAAATTGCATTATAGTGCCACCGATTATATCGCCGATATATGAAAATTCTAAAGGCCTTACACAAATAATGCATTTTTGCAACATCCATCTTGCATCTATATAATGTGACGTGATACAAATATAAGCATAATTTTTTTAGTAGTCCATATATCAGAAGTTAAAACTAATTTACTAACATGCATAAAACTTTCTTTCAAAGCAGCCTTATCTTTTTAAAAAAAATTAAGAACCTCTGCTCTAGCACTAGATCTAGAAACTTTACTAAAATAAGGATTAAGAGTATTACTTGCATATTTATAATAGTAATTACTCTCACCAAATATAAATGGTTGTTTCTCACAAATCATAAATCTTGCTAACTCAGTCTTGTTACGAGCATCAGAATAAGTAAATGTACCTAAAGAAGATCCATGACCACCGGTACTTAGCTGTGTTTGTGTAGCCTGCAGTGTGTCTTTACCATAGCAACTTTCGTAGTGTATTTTTAAAGTGTCCGTGTCATCATTTTTTTTTCACTTGTAAACCCGCTTACATCTCTTACATTCCGCAGACTTAGGTATTAGTTTTTGATCTTTTGGATCTAAAATCGGATTGCCCTCACTATCAGTGACAAATATTTTTGTAAAATAATTCCATAAAATAGATTGTTTCATATTACCAATATTTGTAGCCTTGTTCATACTCCTAACTTCATGTCACGACCCGCACCCGGAAAATCGGGCATGAGTCGTGGGTACGTCCAGCCTACGCCGCAGCATCGGCGGTAGAACGCTGTCTAGGTCAACTAACTAAATAATAATCTCACACAAAATCGGGCATGACCTCTCCAAAAGGAGGGCAACCACACAAACAATATATATAATCTGCCAAGATCTCAACTCCAAACGGAGGAGCAATATCAAATGATGATCTCAAGTACTCAATCACGAATCTAAGCACGATAGATAACAAAGAAGACTAACAGCTATAAAGTCTAACCACCAACTACTACTACAACAACCACAACATCAATAATAATAATAATACAACAATACATCATCCAAAATAATATACAAACAAGGTCTCAATCCAAAACCGGAGACAAATCCGGTGCTAAAAGCTAATAAAAACAACAACAAGATCCTAGTGATCCCGGCTACCAACCCGGAAATCACCTCTAAACTAGAGGGTCCCTGTCTGCACCATCGACAGGCTCAGGTCCATAAAACGTCGGACACCACTCCTCCGGATACTCTGAAAAATATGTCCAGTCAGGACTGGAGCAAGTACATCTCTAACAGCAGTTCCATTTAAATGATAAAAACTATAAAACAGTTATAGCAAGTAGCAAGAAGAAAGAAGTAAGTATGAAACAGGAAATAAACATGTATCACTGGTGCATAAAGGTAAAGATGCAGGAATATCAGAAACAAGATAGTAGTAACTGCAATATACAGGAAATCTAAGCTAAGATCAAGTCCGTGCACATGAACGTGTAGTGAGTCTAGCATGAAAAACATGTAGTGAGTCAAGTCCAGAAATATGTAAGTGAGACAAGTCAAGAAATGCATGAGAGTCCAGACTATAAAGAATGAACTCGGTGTCTTTGAAATACTTGTTTCGACATGTAAACGGCTAGGGGTAAGTACGGCTCACCGCGCACTGGGTGCACGGCTGCTATCATTCCAGATTAGACCAGAGGGAGTGATTCCTGATGATGCCAGATAGGAATGTTTACATGTCTACTCGAGTATTTCCCCGCCCCGACTAATACAAGTGGATCCAAGACCCGACACGCAAATCAAGATGAGTCCAGCCTGAACATGAGTGATGCCTGTAGTGATGCCTGTAGTGATTCCAGAATAGAGGCCAGAAACATGAAATGTACGTGTCGCAAGTAAATGAATCCAGAAATATCAATCAGTGTCTCGTGTTGTGCCAGAATAATCATATGATACTATACTAGAAGCTGAATCATAATAATCATCAGATAATGAAAACTATCAGAGAATGTACTCGCCTGACGTCCTGAGCAACTGGCGATCCGAACTGGTGTCGCAAGGACCTAATGCGAAAAGCAAGGTTAAACAGGGTTCTAATGAGTTAAACAGATATAAAATAATTAAAAATAGGCTTCTAGGGTCGTTCTAGGTCAAACGGGTCAAACCGGTAAAATCTGGGTCAAAAAGTCAACTCTGGGTCCAAAAAGTCAACTCTAGGTCAAAACTAGGTCAAAAGTTGACTTTGCCTGTCAACCGAGTCAACTACGGTCAAGTCTGGGTCAAACTAGGGTGCTCCTGAAATTCTAGGTCAAACCGAGCTCATTAAGCTACTAAACTCACAAACTCGCCTCCTTGAGATACCGGGATACCCTCGGTATCCGATACCTCAACCTAGGCTACGCACCCCGCCTAAACCCGCTAAAACCTATGCTAGCACACGTAATTATATATATATAAACATATAAAAAATCATTCCAAGACAAATCCTAGGCTATTGCTCAAAAACCCCGCTCGAAACCCAATACCTTAGTTATCTTAAGGTATTGAAATACCTTGGTATCTCAAGATATTGAGGTTTCGCTCTAAAACCCCTCTAACTAGCTATCTAGCTATTGAATATATACCTAGTTATTAATCTAGGCTAGATAATATATATATCTATCATATTTATATATATCTAAGCATATATGTACCTATGTATATATATATCCACACACATATACATATATACCCTTTACCTTACCTACACACATATATATACATCTAACTATAATATATATATCTAGCTCTAGGTATATATATATATATATATAGGTATCTACCAAATACCTACCTATCTATCAATCCATAGATAGATTTATCTATCTATGTATCTACTAACTACCTATCTATCTTATTTACCTAACTATCAAACCCAATATCTAACTAATAACTTAACTATCTATCTATGTAATTATCTATATGTCTATCTATTTAACTAACTATCTAATCTACCTAGTACTCTATCTATCTATTAATCTAGCATATATATCTATCAATCTATCCATCTATCTAACATACTATCTATTTATCTAACTATCTAATCTACCTATCTATCTATCCATAGATATAGGTATCTATCTCTTTACCTAGCTATCTATTCATCTATCAATCCATAAATATATCTATCTAATAGATAAACATAAATCTATCTAAATGTCTAACTATCTACCTATCTCTCTAACTATCTATGCATCTATCTATCCATCTACCTATTGATCTAATATCTATCTATCTATATATATATACATACCCCTCTCTCTCGCACACTGCTCTTGCTAGCTGCTGCTGCTGCTTGTACTGCGGCTGCTGCTACCTAAAACTGCTGCTGCTACTGTGCTTATCTGCTGCTGCTGCCACTGCTTTTGCTGCTACTGCACCTGCTTTTGCTGCTGCTGCTGCAGTTTTCTGCTGCTGCTGCTGCAGTTTTCTGCCCAGGTTCTGCCCCCCCCTCTCAACTCACATACACACACACACACCCCTATATATATATATATACACATATATATATATATATATACATACATATATATATATACACACACAACTCTATATATATATATATATACACACTAACACATCTACTAACATATATATATACACACACATATTAACACATATTAACACATACACACTCATATACACAAACACATATCTCTATATATATATAAACACACATCTACATATACTCACATATATCTATATATATATACACTAATATATATCTATACATCTACACACACACACACACTAACACACTCACACACTAATACACACACACATTCACAACACTAACAACACACAAACACACATAAATATATATACATATCTACATATATATATATACACTCAAAATATATATATATACACACTCTAAACTATATATATATACATACACCTATATATATATACATACACACACAAGCACACTTACACATATACATATATATATATACACATAGACATATACATATACAAATACATAAATATAAATACACACATATATATATAAATATATATACATAAACACACATACATATATATAAATATATATATATATAGACACACACAAAAATATATATATATATCAAGACACAATACACAAAAACAACACAACACTCTCACAACACGCCCCACACACGCCCAACGACCCCGACACGTCCAAACACCTAAAAATATATAAAATATAGCCCGAAAACTCTAGCACACACTCTCCGATACTAACCCAACGCGCGGACAAAGCCGAAACGAGGAAACCAAGTCGAAATGGCCGTTCGGTCATTTCGACGAACACGTGGTGCGCGGCTCGGAAAACCTCCTGAAACGCACACCAAACGAACTCGGAATCGGCCCAAAATTTACCCACGCGCTCTACACGATGTCTAGATCCTAGAAAATGCGCTCCCACGTCGATTCTATGCCCGTGGCGGAAACGCACACGCACTTAGAATCGGCGACGACGAAAAGCCCCAATTTCGCCCAAAACGCCCGTTTCTCCGCGACACGACTTCCCGTGTCCGAACGGAGACACGCACTCACCCTCACGACTCCCGACAACGTCTACCTAGGTCCATCTAACCTAGGGCATCACCCAAAATTGGGCCAAATTCGGATTCCACCCGAATTCGACACAAAACCTAATGTCAAAGTCTCTAAACTCACCCAAACTAGTTCCAACTTCCTCCTACGGGTAGGGTTAGGGTCTAGGAGGGTTCTACAACACTAATTACACTACACAAAAATAATTAGGAAGGGGAAAGTTAGGTTTTACCTCTTGGGAGTTGGAATCCCAAGGCCAAAGTCCCAAATTCCCTCCAAATCAACTCCCTCAAGCTCCAAGCTTCCAAATCTATCTCTCACACTAGATCTAAGCTTCTCACACCTAGGTTAGAGAAAATGCAAGGTGAGGGTTAGCTTAAGGAAGAAGGAATGGAAGAAAGAAAGAAGAAAAGTGGAAGAAACTTACTTTGGAGGAAGAAGGAGAAGAAAGAAGAAGTGGAGAAGAAGAAGAAATGAAGAAGAAGAAGTGGAGAACACAAAGCAAAGGGGAGGGGCTGCTGGTTTTCTCACGGGTGGGGGGTAGGTAGGCCGGCCATGGGAATTAAAAGGAGATTTACAACTTTCCAAATTCCCAAAACGCCCCTATTCACTCGGTTTTGGGTTCCGGGTCTCCAAATGCACTCAAACTAGTTCCAAATCTCACCAACTAACCTCCTAAAAATAAAATAATAATTCTAAGCCCCAAAATAATTCTCACAAGGGTGTGGGCTGGGTCGGACATGGGTCCACTAGGGTCTGACATGGGTCCAGGCTAGCCAAAATCCTAAAACAATCAAAATAAAAATAATAAAAAATAATGCAATCACTAATTAAATATAAATACAATTAATTATAAATAATACATAATTAACCAAATTAAAAATAAAAAAAAATACCCGGCTCTGGAAATGGGGTGGTGACAAGCCTATCCTCCTTAGAAAATTTCGTCCTCGAAATTTAAAGTCAATCACACTCCTCTAGGTCAAACCCCCAACAATCACAGTCAAGAAATTCTACCTAAACAACACACAAGATCAGGGTCCTACTGGTCGTGTTATTACAGTCTCAATCGGGGTCACTACACTATCTACCACAGCACAAGGAAAAAAAGTCTAACAGGTACTAATGAAGCACACCACAGGAATAGAAAAGGACAGGAAGAAGAAGCAAGAGACAGACCTGCTAACCCGACATCCGTAGCATCGGCCTCCTCGACCGTCAACGCATAAGCCCTGCCCTGCTGGGGTGTATCCCTCTGCTGGTGCGGGGCATGATGCTGTGCCACAGATGGCCTAGCTCCAACTCTCTGATCCTGTGCTCCACCCAATGGAGGTGCAGTGGAGCAATCTCGCATCTGGTGAGCAGCGGATCCACAGAACAAACACACCTTCAGCCTCCTCCTACAAACATCCCAAGTGTGTCCTGCCTTCCTGCAGTAGGCACAAGTGGGCACCCTCTGATCCTGACCTTGTTGTGCTGCCTTCTGCACATAGGGACGCTTAGCTGGTCCCGCACTACCACTGGCACTGCCTGAATCATCCCTGCCTCTCTTGGACTTGAGCTCCAAGTCATCCTCTGCTCTCTGAGCATCTCCTACTATCTGCTCAAAAGTCGCCTCGCGATCGCTCCTGGTCAAAGACTTGACCGCCATAACCAAGCCCTTGCGAAACTTTCTCGCCTTGGCTGCCTCACTCAAGCCATCCACAAATCTGCCCAGACGGCAGAACTCTGCTGCGTACTCATCCACCGTCATGCTCCCTTGGACGAGTGCCTCAAACTGGCTCTCCAAAGCACTGAGCGCCACATCTGGGAAAAACTTCTCCTTAAAAAGCCTCTTAAAGGCCTCCCAAGTAAGCCCTGGCGCTGCGATCCTCGTATCTGTGCGATACCACGTCAAAGCGAGGTCGAACATCTGACTGCCCGCTGCCTCTATCTGCATGCTGTCTGGAATCTGTGCCAGCCTGAAGATGCCCTCAATCTGCTCTATCCAGTCATCCGCGTACAGGATACCTTCTGTACCACGGAACTCCTTGGGCCGCATCCTCTGAAAGTCGATAATACTGCCTGGCCTCGGATGCTGAATCTGATCTGCCTGTGGCTGATTCTGTGCCACCCTATCCACTTCTGTCATGGCCACCTGGTGGGCGTTCTCAATGCCCAGCCTCATCACATCCACCTGACGGTGCTGCGCGTCCATCATCTCCCTGAAGAACGCAAACAACTGTACGGCATCTACTGGAGCAGGAAGTGGTGGAGGAACCACCGGAACGACTGGGGTAGTCCTCGGATCGATAAGTGGAGAAGGATCCCCGAGAGAAACAGAGGCTCCCTCAACCGCAGGAGTGGTGAGTGGAGCGGTAGCAGCTGCCTGAATACGAGCTGGACGAGAGGTAGCAGACCTCTCCGAGGCAACTGCTGGAACGGTACGATGGGATCGTGTCTTCGGAGGCATCCTGAACACAGATCAAAAGAAGTCAATACGGCGCAAGATACGATATCATCAAAGAAGGACAGTAATATTTCAAAAGAAGCAATTTCAGAATAATTAGATTGGAATTGTTCCTAGTCGTGATTGAGTACACACTCATCCTAGATCCTAGATCCTATAGCAGGCTCGCAGCAGTACAACTAAGTTGTTGTACCACCACGATATCGCACTAATTGCGAATCGAGACCTGCATGGGGCCGCCACCAAAAACGTGTCACGACCCGCACCCGGAAAATCGGGCATGAGTCGTGGGTACGTCCAGCCTACGCCGCAGCATCGGCGGTAGAACGCTGTCTAGGTCAACTAACTAAATAATAATCTCACACAAAATCGGGCATGACCTCTCCAAAAGGAGGGCAACCACACAAACAATATATATAATCTGCCAAGATCTCAACTCCAAACGGAGGAGCAATATCAAATGATGATCTCAAGTACTCAATCACGAATCTAAGCACGATAGATAACAAAGAAGACTAACAGCTATAAAGTCTAACCACCAACTACTACTACAACAACCACAACATCAATAATAATAATAATACAACAATACATCATCCAAAATAATATACAAACAAGGTCTCAATCCAAAACCGGAGACAAATCCGGTGCTAAAAGCTAATAAAAACAACAACAAGATCCTAGTGATCCCGGCTACCAACCCGGAAATCACCTCTAAACTAGAGGGTCCCTGTCTGCACCATCGACAGGCTCAGGTCCATAAAACGTCGGACACCACTCCTCCGGATACTCTGAAAAATATGTCCAGTCAGGACTGGAGCAAGTACATCTCTAACAGCAGTTCCATTTAAATGATAAAAACTATAAAACAGTTATAGCAAGTAGCAAGAAGAAAGAAGTAAGTATGAAACAGGAAATAAACATGTATCACTGGTGCATAAAGGTAAAGATGCAGGAATATCAGAAACAAGATAGTAGTAACTGCAATATACAGGAAATCTAAGCTAAGATCAAGTCCGTGCACATGAACGTGTAGTGAGTCTAGCATGAAAAACATGTAGTGAGTCAAGTCCAGAAATATGTAAGTGAGACAAGTCAAGAAATGCATGAGAGTCCAGACTATAAAGAATGAACTCGGTGTCTTTGAAATACTTGTTTCGACATGTAAACGGCTAGGGGTAAGTACGGCTCACCGCGCACTGGGTGCACGGCTGCTATCATTCCAGATTAGACCAGAGGGAGTGATTCCTGATGATGCCAGATAGGAATGTTTACATGTCTACTCGAGTATTTCCCCGCCCCGACTAATACAAGTGGATCCAAGACCCGACACGCAAATCAAGATGAGTCCAGCCTGAACATGAGTGATGCCTGTAGTGATGCCTGTAGTGATTCCAGAATAGAGGCCAGAAACATGAAATGTACGTGTCGCAAGTAAATGAATCCAGAAATATCAATCAGTGTCTCGTGTTGTGCCAGAATAATCATATGATACTATACTAGAAGCTGAATCATAATAATCATCAGATAATGAAAACTATCAGAGAATGTACTCGCCTGACGTCCTGAGCAACTGGCGATCCGAACTGGTGTCGCAAGGACCTAATGCGAAAAGCAAGGTTAAACAGGGTTCTAATGAGTTAAACAGATATAAAATAATTAAAAATAGGCTTCTAGGGTCGTTCTAGGTCAAACGGGTCAAACCGGTAAAATCTGGGTCAAAAAGTCAACTCTGGGTCCAAAAAGTCAACTCTAGGTCAAAACTAGGTCAAAAGTTGACTTTGACGGTCAACCGAGTCAACTACGGTCAAGTCTGGGTCAAACTAGGGTGCTCCTGAAATTCTAGGTCAAACCGAGCTCATTAAGCTACTAAACTCACAAACTCGCCTCCTTGAGATACCGGGATACCCTCGGTATCCGATACCTCAACCTAGGCTACGCACCCCGCCTAAACCCGCTAAAACCTATGCTAGCACACGTAATTATATATATATAAACATATAAAAAATCATTCCAAGACAAATCCTAGGCTATTGCTCAAAAACCCCGCTCGAAACCCAATACCTTAGTTATCTTAAGGTATTGAAATTCCTTGGTATCTCAAGATATTGAGGTTTCGCTCTAAAACCCCTCTAACTAGCTATCTAGCTATTGAATATATACCTAGTTATTAATCTAGGCTAGATAATATATATATCTATCATATTTATATATATCTAAGCATATATGTACCTATGTATATATATATCCACACACATATACATATATACCCTTTACCTTACCTACACACATATATATACATCTAACTATAATATATATATCTAGCTCTAGGTATATATATATATATATATAGGTATCTACCAAATACCTACCTATCTATCAATCCATAGATAGATTTATCTATCTATGTATCTACTAACTACCTATCTATCTTATTTACCTAACTATCAAACCCAATATCTAACTAATAACTTAACTATCTATCTATGTAATTATCTATATGTCTATCTATTTAACTAACTATCTAATCTACCTAGTACTCTATCTATCTATTAATCTAGCATATATATCTATCAATCTATCCATCTATCTAACATACTATCTATTTATCTAACTATCTAATCTACCTATCTATCTATCCATAGATATAGGTATCTATCTCTTTACCTAGCTATCTATTCATCTATCAATCCATAAATATATCTATCTAATAGATAAACATAAATCTATCTAAATGTCTAACTATCTACCTATCTCTCTAACTATCTATGCATCTATCTATCCATCTACCTATTGATCTAATATCTATCTATCTATATATATATACATACCCCTCTCTCTCGCACACTGCTCTTGCTAGCTGCTGCTGCTGCTTGTACTGCGGCTGCTGCTACCTAAAACTGCTGCTGCTACTGTGCTTATCTGCTGCTGCTGCCACTGCTTTTGCTGCTACTGCACCTGCTTTTGCTGCTGCTGCTGCAGTTTTCTGCCCAGGTTCTGCCCCCCCCCTCTCAACTCACATACACACACACACACCCCTATATATATATATATACACATATATATATATATACATACATATATATATATACACACACAACTCTATATATATATATATATATACACACTAACACATCTACTAACATATATATATACACACACATATTAACACATATTAACACATACACACTCATATACACAAACACATATCTCTATATATATATAAACACACATCTACATATACTCACATATATCTATATATATATACACTAATATATATCTATACATCTACACACACACACACACTAACACACTCACACACACTAACACACTCACACACTAATACACACACACATTCACAACACTAACAACACACACACACACATAAATATATATACATATCTACATATATATATACACTCAAAATATATATATATACACACTCTAAACTATATATATATACATACACCTATATATATATATACATACACACACAAGCACACTTACACATATACATATATATATATACACATAGACATATACATATACAAATACAAATACATAAATATAAATACACACATATATATATAAATATATATACATAAACACACATACATATATATAAATATATATATATATAGACACACACAAAAATATATATATATATCAAGACACAATACACAAAAACAACACAACACTCTCACAACACGCCCCACACACGCCCAACGACCCCGACACGTCCAAACACCTAAAAATATATAAAATATAGCCCGAAAACTCTAGCACACACTCTCCGATACTAACCCAACGCGCGCACAAAGCCGAAACGAGGAAACCAAGTCGAAATGGCCGTTCGGTCATTTCGACGAACACGTGGTGCGCGGCTCGGAAAACCTCCTGAAACGCACACCAAACGAACTCGGAATCGGCCCAAAATTTACCCACGCGCTCTACACGATGTCTAGATCCTAGAAAATGCGCTCCCACGTCGATTCTATGCCCGTGGCGGAAACGCACACGCACTTAGAATCGGCGACGACGAAAAGCCCCAATTTCGCCCGAAACGCCCGTTTCTCCGCGACACGACTTCCCGTGTCCGAACGGAGACACGCACTCACCCTCACGACTCCCGACAACGTCTACCTAGGTCCATCTAACCTAGGGCATCACCCAAAATTGGGCCAAATTCGGATTCCACCCGAATTCGACACAAAACCTAATGTCAAAGTCTCTAAACTCACCCAAACTAGTTCCAACTTCCTCCTACGGGTAGGGTTAGGGTCTAGGAGGGTTCTACAACACTAATTACACTACACAAAAATAATTAGGAAGGGGAAAGTTAGGTTTTACCTCTTGGGAGTTGGAATCCCAAGGCCAAAGTCCCAAATTCCCTCCAAATCAACTCCCTCAAGCTCCAAGCTTCCAAATCTATCTCTCACACTAGATCTAAGCTTCTCACACCTAGGTTAGAGAAAATGCAAGGTGAGGGTTAGCTTAAGGAAGAAGGAATGGAAGAAAGAAAGAAGAAAAGTGGAAGAAACTTACTTTGGAGGAAGAAGGAGAAGAAAGAAGAAGTGGAGAAGAAGAAGAAATGAAGAAGAAGAAGTGGAGAACACAAAGCAAAGGGGAGGGGCTGCTGGTTTTCTCACGGGTGGGGGGTAGGTAGGCCGGCCATGGGAATTAAAAGGAGATTTACAACTTTCCAAATTCCCAAAACGCCCCTATTCACTCGGTTTTGGGTTCCGGGTCTCCAAATGCACTCAAACTAGTTCCAAATCTCACCAACTAACCTCCTAAAAATAAAATAATAATTCTAAGCCCCAAAATAATTCTCACAAGGGTGTGGGCTGGGTCGGACATGGGTCCACTAGGGTCTGACATGGGTCCAGGCTAGCCAAAATCCTAAAACAATCAAAATAAAAATAATAAAAAATAATACAATCACTAATTAAATATAAATACAATTAATTATAAATAATACACAATTAACCAAATTAAAAATAAAAAAAAATACCCGGCTCTGGAAATGGGGTGGTGACACTTCAGGAGGATACATTTGTGTCGGTGACGCAGATTCAGAAATAATATTATTTTCAAACATATTATTATAATAATCATAGTTTTCAAAAGGTTAGTTTGAACCTTGTCCATCCATATTTAAAAATATATATTAATTTAAAAAATTAGAGCAAAATTAATTAATTCTCTACCAAAAGAGAGAAAGTAAGAGAGAGGAAAAATAAACTCAAATAAGAAAAAAATTATTCTATAATATTAAAGTTACTTGTAACGTCTGCTAGAAGCCTCCAAAAGAAATCGAAAAAAAATATGCTGAGAGGAAAGAAGTTGGACTCCAGTAATTACTTTGCTTCTACATTTTGTAATTGCCTTGCTTGCTTCTAAACTTTGTAAGAGGAAAGAAATTTTGTAGAAGGAAAAAAAAATTTGTTGTTTTTATTTTTCATGAATTATGGACTATTTATAGGAATTTTTTGGGTCCAAATGACCCCAAATATCCTTACAAAAGAGTTATAATGGATATTTTGGTCATTTTACAAAAAATACTAAAATATCCCTAAAACGGACAAAATAATGCCACTAAAACGGGGTTATTTTGGTAAAAATATCCCTCAACGGATATATTCTCAAAAAAAATTAAAAAACCGGCCGAACCGGGCCGACCGGGCCTGAACCGGGTCGGTCCGGACCGGCCCAACCAAGTCGACCGAATCCGAACCGGCCCGAACGATGCAAAAATTGGGCCGGGCCGGGCTGGCGGGTCGGCTTCACCGACCCAGCCGTTCCCCGTGGGGGCTAGTGGGCCTGGGCGGGCCGGTCCAGACCGGGTTTGACCGGGTCGAGCCCGAACCGGGTTTCGGGCCGCCCGTCCATTTAGACACCTTGATTTTAAGGACGTTTGTATGCTTTTCAACAACAACAAAAAAGAAGAAGAAGAAGCTTTGACCTACTTCAAGAAGAAAACAAAGTGCAATTTTCTATAACTCAAATCAATAATCACATAGTACAATAAGTGAATAATGACTTTCGACATCAAAACTAGGAACAATCTCGAGATCGAATAACCCCTGCGTAGCTTATTTGGAATACGAGAAATTCGAAGGTTGTCAAAAAAAAAATTAAATTTCTAAATAGATTGTGTATCCTTCCTTCCCAAACTTTTAAGAATTTTGTTAATATGTGTCCTAATGACACATATTAATACATTGATGAATGTATATTTTAGATGAATAATCCAACCAGTATATTTATCAATGTATTTTTTTATTTAAAATGTGTATTAATAAATGTATTGATGTAAGTACCAATATAAATTGCTCATTTATTATAAAAAAATGTACATTATATTTTTTGGCCTTCTCACGACTCAATTTCGGTTCCATCTCTGAATATTGCTTTCCATTATCTCATTTATTTTAGGATTGTCCACTATTCTTCCGCTGTAATTGATTCTTCTCTCAAATTTATCCTACCTCATTTTAACTTAGATATTACAAATATAGATATTTTAATATTCTATTATTCATATTAGTTTTACCTCTTAAATTCTTGATTGAGATGCATCAATCATAAAGAAGTACCTTAGGCAATCCTAACAATTCTCTATATTTTTTTTCTTCTATAAAGAAACGAGAATGATCTAGGGGTAAGTTCGAACGAGACTTCGGATTTGGACTACATATCTCTATTAGTTTTGCTTAAGATATTCTTCCAGATCGAAGTTCTATACTCTTTTAATTGAACATTAAAGAGACGTTTGGTTTAAGTTTTGGAGACTTGAAAATGAGTTTTAGATTCCTTATCCTTATTTTTGGTATGTCTAAGATTGAAAATTATAAGAGAATAACGAGACTTCATATTTTTATTGTTGTGAAAAAGTAATTCCCAATGTCTTCCTTGGAAATAGTTTTGCATTCCTAGGAATGTTGTTTGAATATTTTGTTTGAACAATAACACCCTCATTTTACTTTAAAATTTTAACTTATATTCCAAACATGTAAATTTAGATAATAGAAGCATGAAATGATATTTATGGAAAATTAAAATAAATTAAGATTTATTTTTTATATTTTCAACCAAACATAATTAACCAAAACATGGATATGTCAATGTTAAATTTCTTTCTCATGGGAAATGAATGAAAAAATAAATTTCTAGGAATACAAAACATTCATCCAAACGATCCCTAAGGGTGTGTTTGGTAGGAGAGAAAAGTGAGAGGAAGGAAAATGGAGGAGAAAAAAGTGGATAGAGAATGATTTATTTTCTCGTGTTAATTTGGTATGGAAGAAAAAGTGAAAGAAAAAAAAAGGTGGAGAAATTATTTTTCCTCCTAACCTAGGAAATTCGATGTAAACACCCTCAAAATATTTTAGGTAGACTAGATATGGTAAGAATTTTGGTTTAGTTTCAGGTTGATTAAGGTTTAGAAATTAGGGTTGTGTAGACTGGTTCTTTAATTTAAATCCTTGTGCACCTTACCATTGCTGCAATAATTGGAGCACAACAATAGCCCTTACTTTCTAGCAAATCTTTGCACACTTGACCTGACAAACCAACTTAGGCACTGGACATTTCTGTCACTCACAAACACACTCCCTTGTGCTCTATTTTAATTGCGCAACTTTCTAGTCATGAAAATTAATTCTTAATTCTCTGTCTTGTACCTATGTCATTGCCATCGATTTGGGGACACAAACTCAACCTGTTTCGCCTAACCAATTAAATGACCCAAGACTGACACCAAACCTACACTGTCCATGACCATTGTGTTACTCCCAAATTGAGATCCCATGTACTCCCATTTAATTTAAGAGCACATATGGTAATTTATTTAATTAAATTGGGTACACCAACTTAACGTAACCCCAACTTAACCCAACACCCATTCATGAGGCCCATACCAAAACACACAACACCCTCTCATCCTACAAAACACCAAACATAACTTCTCACATTAAATTACCACCCCTTTTTCCTTCATGTGTAAACACCCAAATGTTAAGGGGCTTAAATGCAAAAAGGGTACTAGGTGTCACCCTTCTATTGGTACAAACAAATGAAGAAACCCCCCCAATCTCACATGACCGGTCATCTCACATTCTCTCTTCCCCTTGCTATGTACAAATCCTTCATGAAGCATCCTAACCCTTAATTCAAATCCCCACCCCATCACAACCACACACTCCCTCTATATTAACACACACACACAACCCCCCACTTGTGGCCTACCCTAATCCCTAGAAAAGAAAACCTAGGAATCCCCCTCACTCTCTCTCCTTCCTCTATATACAACAACCGACTCTCCCTCCTTCTTCTTTCTTCTTATTCTTCTCTTCTCCTTCAACACCTCACCTCGCCGGAGCACCACCGCAAGCCGCCGTTGCACCGCCGCAAACACCACCTTCTCCACCGCTGCTGCATCCTCTACGACCTGACACCGCCACCTCCAGCCACACTACCCTCCGCCTCCTCCACGACTCGACGACCTCTAGCCGCTGCTACAGCCACCACGACCACCATATTCGCCACCATCACCTCCACGACCTGACACCATCACCTCCACCGACGAATACCACCACCTTCAGCAACGCTCCACGCCTACCTACCGCACTGTTACCACGACCCACAGGATCTTCACCATGACCACCACCTTCGCCACCATCACCTCCACTGACGAACACCACCACCTCCAGCAACACTACCACCGCCACTGCCATCACGACCTCCAACCGCTGCTACTGCCACCACGACCTACATCAGCTCTTCACCACGACCACCACCTTCGCCCACTATCACACCACCGGAGAACCACCACCCTTCTCTCCACCTGCACCCTTCTACACCACCCACCTACCACCACTATCACCTCCTACACCAACCACTACCACCACCATCACCACCTTTACCGACCCACTGCCACCACCATGACAGCATCACCACGATACCGCAACTGCCACCACCCACAACCACCTGGGTAACTCCTCGTCCTTCTTCTTATTTGTGTAGTTATTTGTTTGTGCTAAGAAACCCTAGTAAGGGTTAGGGTTTCCTGAATATTACCCATGCATAATTTAATGGCATTGTTGAGGTTATATATATATATGTGGAAAGGATATTTTATAGCAATTATTGAGGTTATATATATGTGAACTTGATATTTTATAACAATTGTTCGAGGATATATATATATATATATATATATATATATATATATATATATATATATATATATATATATATATATATATATATATATATATGAGAAATGCATATATTGGGGATGTTCCAATGAATTTCGGTACTTTAGTGATGATATGAATGAGGATACTGTCAACCTCATATTTTCATTCAAGGGTAGTTTGGTAATTGACATAGCTATTTTTATTTTAGGATTATTTGTAATTAAATATTGTGCATAAATGATTATTTAATTATTTAATTATTTATTGATTACTAGTTGTAGATTTATTTTAGACTTGTGTAGTGGACCTAACCTTTTTAATTAGATGCATGAACCCAATATTTCATATGAGTTTAGATTGAGCCCATGAATTAGGTCTATGGATTAGGAGGTTGTATTAATTAGTGAAACCATTAGACTAGAACCTTCTCAAGGGTGAGCGGACGGAACAAGGAAAAATATTTAAATTGGAAATTATAATAAGATTCTCAAGGGTCGTCCCAGGAATCTCTCAAAAATTTATGATTGAGTATCCTCTCTCATCCTAGTATCCTATGTCCTATATCATATCGCAGGCACGCAGTAGTACAACTAAGACGTCACACTACCACGATATTGCACTACTTGCGAAGTCTGACCTGCATGGGCCACCACTAAAAATGTGTCACGACCCGCACCCAGAATTTGGGCACGAGTGCGTGGGTACGTCCAGCCTACGCTGCAGTATTGGCGGTAGAACACTGTCTAGGTCAGTACTCTATCTAATCAATCTCACACGAATATCTAACTCCATAAGGAGACACAGATATCACAATATAATATGGAATACTCAATCACAGAAATAAAGCACGATAAGATATCGAAGAAAATAAATGAACACAATACAAGTCTAAACAACAAAATAATCTAACCTGCAACCAATAACATCCAAGTCTCCAAGTATGCCTGAAACAAGTTCTCTAAGTTGCAGTCTAAAAAAATATTTTCGGTCAGGATGGAGCGAAGTACAAGCACTAACAGTAGTTCCATGTATATTGACAAAAACTATAATACAGTATAAAGAAATACAAGATGGATATAAATACTGGCAATAAGAAATACTAGAGATAATGAAATACTGGAAATAGAAATACTAGAACATATGTCATCATCAATGGTACAACTAACAATGAACAGAAATACAAGTATATGCTAGAACAATAACTAGAACATAGGAAAATGCTAGATCAATAAACTAGAAATACATATATAGACTATCTAGCTAAGTGTGTGAAACATCAGTATATCATGTAATCGACTTGGGACTGATCAGGCTTGCTACGTATGATTAACTATGATTCATGTAAGGTCAGGCTAACCATCCGGATAGCTATGATGCAAGCAATAGTCAGGCTAATCATGCATAATAAGCTATGAGACATGTAATGGTCAGGCTGCACTGACGTCAGGTGTGGGTGAGCTATGATTCATGTAGAGTTGGGTATGATCACATAATCTACTAATATTTTTCTGTCCCTAGCTAACACGATGGATTCCAATCACGACTCCTCGTGACAGGTCTCAATGATGCTAACTCGTGTATCCATAGTGTCAGAATCATGTACGCTATACAACTAGAATCATAGAGATGATCAACATAATAAAAACTGTCAGAGAATGTACTCGCCTGTGGTCCTCTGCTGGCAATACCAATATCCTATTTCCGAAGTCTTGTCTGAATAATCCAACAGTTCTATAGACATAATATAATAATAATATAGCATCAGTCATTACACTAACACACAATCACAAATACACTGAACTCAGAGACTACGCTAGGGGTGACATTGGTCAACTAACAGGATCAAGTATGTGTCTAACTGCACGGGTGTCACGTCTTCAATGCTGTAAAAAATCAGACAGTCAACTCACTAATACGTCTAAGCCATTACGTCAGTGTACACAAGGCAGTCAATTCACTAATATTCTGGGTCACATAATCATATGCAATTATACGGGATATCCGCAGTTAACCTAGGGTCATACAGTATATATATATATATATATATATATATATATATATATATATATATATATATATATATATATATATATATATATATATACAGTCATAACTAGTATTAGCATTTAATTTCCATAATATATATATATATATATACCAATTTAATTATTATACACATATGCGTAAGCATACGCACACTAGTCATTAGGTTCACCGACACAGGGTCTTATTATCAACCAACTAAACTTGTCATGAAGCAATAAGCTAACCTCTAACAATATTCACACATGCACATAAAATTATGAAAAGGGCAGCTACGAACCTTGGCGGGCACGCACGGGGTCGACGACGATAATGATGGTGATGACGATGATGATGGTGATGATGATGATGATGATGATGATGATGATGATGATGACTACCGAAGGGGAGAGGCTCGACGAGGCTGCTGCTCGTCGGGGGTGTTCAGGCGAGAGGGTGATGAAGTTGGGGATGATGGTAAAGTCGATCGGAGAAGGAGGTGGAGAGCAGGTCGGGGTTGTTCGGAGAGATGAGGTCTGCGGTGTTGGCATAGCCGAGGCTGATGGCCGCTGTGAGTCGGCTGCTCCGGTGGTGGAGTCAGGTGCTCAGGCGGAGATCCGGCTCGACGGTGGCAGCACTGAGCATGGGTGGTTCAGCATGGCTCGGGGAGAAGAAAGTAGGGGAGGACGATGTTAATGGTGGCGGTGTTGAGGCGGGATTTCGGCTGACAGTGGAGGAGGGAAGTGCAGTGAACGGGGTCAGGGAGGTCCGGTCGGGATGAGTCAGAGTCGTGACAGCGGGGCTCGGCGGAGATGGTCGTGGGGTGGTTGGTGACGATGGGGTTATTGATAGAGGAGGATGGCGGAGAGGAAGGCCGTGGAGTGGTGGTGGTTAACGACTACTGTGGTGGTCTGTGGTCGAGGGGAGGTTGAAGTGGTGGACTGTCGGTGGGTGCAGTCGGCGGTCGGCTCAGTCGACTCCGGCGGGAAGGTGGCCGGCGGAAGGGGATAAAGAGTTGGGTTAGTTTTAGGGTTAGGGTTTTTGGTTTAGTTTGTTTAAAGGTGGATGGTAATGGTGATGTAGGAAAAATAATGGAGGAGTTTTACATGTAGGAGAGAGAGGGTTGATGGTGATGCTAGCCTAGGGATTAGGGCCGGCCATATGCCTCATTGGGATGGGGGATGGCTTTGGGAAAAGTGTTAGGATGATATATATATATATATATATATATGATGGTGTGTGTGGTGAGGATGTTGTTACATTTGAATGAGGGGTCAAGATTAAACATGAAGGGAGAGGGTACAAACAAAAAGGGGAGTGAGAGAAAGAGTGGACCGGTCAATAAGGGAGGGGATGATTTCTTCATGTGCCTTGACCAATAGGGTGGTGACACCTCATTGCATTTTTGCATAAAAGTTCTCAACAATTAGAAAATTATACAAAAAATGGAAATTGGGATTGGATGAGGGAAAATACCATGTTTGGTGTGATGTAATGGCTAAAAATAATGTGTAGTGTTTAGTATGAAGCTTGAGGTTGTAAATGGGGGTTTGGTTTGATGTTGGGTCTAGTTTTGGGTCAAGTTGGGTCCTTACACCAATTTAATTAAAATTAATGTAAAGGTGTTCTAAAATTAATTGGAAGTACATAGGATTAAAATTAGGTGGAACACAAGTATCATGGACGTAGAAGACTCGGAATAGAATATTGTCATAATTTGGGTTGCACAAAATGGGTCGAGATTGTGTCTCTAATTTTGATTGAAACTTATTTGGAATTAAAAATAAATATCCACGACGAATATTGTGCGACTAAAATAAAGCACAAAAGAACATATTTATGAGTTACACAAGGGTCAGAATGGAAGACGGGTACGTCTAGGACAATGATGTAAAATTTGTTGAAAGGCAAAAGCTAGTGTAGCGCTCCAAAAATCGAAGCAACGGTAAGGTACAACAATTAAATAAAATTACCGTAATAAATATAATCCCTAATATTTAATCCCCCAAAATGCTAATTAAATCCATAACCCTATAATTTGGTCGGGGGTTCATCTAGTGGGCTTCTAGGTCTAGTCTGCTAACTCATGCATTAAAGAATACTATATATATAATATATATATCTATACACATATCATGCAATTATTTAAAATAAATACACACAATACTTATAATAAATAAAATGACAAAAATTATCCCTATTTTTAGAATGTGGTAGTGACAAGTCTACCCTCCTTAGAAAAATTTTGTCCTCGAAATTTAAGATCCTCAATAGTTGTATTTATTTATTTATATTACCATCAAAATTTAAATTTATCAAACCATATAATCATGAAGTAAATCCATATTATTATTCCACAAAATTTCAAAATTCTGTAAATATCATATTCCTGAAAATTTTCAAATCAAATTCCATTATTATCACAATCTTCTCCAAAATTTTAAGTTAATAACTAAATACAAAAAGTTTAATATCCAATCCTCTAATTTAAATCCAATCAACGCATATTTATAAAATTTAAATCTCATCCAAAAATTGAATTCAAACACTAATCCATTAATCATCTTACTCCTCTAATTTAAATCCAATCGATGCATATTTATAAAATTTAAATCCTTATCCCGAAAATTTGAATTCAAACACTAATCCACTAGTGATCTTATTTCTCGATTATTTTTTCATACAATACTCAAACAATGTAAAACTTATGAAATCTTCAAATACAATATTCAAAATGTAAAATTTTAATTTCATATCTTGCAATCAAATAAATATAATGATAATCTTCTAAATTTCTCAAATTTTAATGACAAATTCAATCATATCATATTCTTCATAAAAATTAATAATTTAACAAAATCGTCAATTCTGCCATATTAAGTTCTCAACTCTTTATTTAAATTAATGCTTATCCTCGAAATTTAAGGCACCTTGTCTCTCTACTGTCCACTCATAACCTCTTCATTAATCTTTATTACGGTCAAACCCCCAACAATCAAGGTCTAAGAAAATCCTACCTACAGTCATACAACATATAATCTAGGTAAAATATGCATGGTTGTGGTCTCTTTTGTCATGGTATTATATTCTCTGTCAGGGTGTACTACTAACTATATTCTAGCAAGAGAATCATTGATACAAACTACGGTACTAGAAAATCAATCAATCAATCAATAAAATATTCGAAAAAGAAATAGAAGGAAAGAATAGAACAGAACCTTCTAACACATCATCTGGACATCTTCATCCTCTAATATATACTTAACCCTAGCACATTCACTCACAAATTCCTATCCCTATACACTGATTCTCATATCAACTAATCACTAGTCCACAAGATATCCATGGATACATCCACATGGCACACACATGTCTATTAATACCAAAATCTGATACCAAGAACCTCTAACACAACCATAGGTCAAATTGCATCCAAGTTTAATACCTCTATCCCTTTAGGTACCACTGTTTCTACTACTAGCACAACCACTGCCATCTCTCTTACCTACTACAACTGTTTATACTAGTTGTTCTTATCACTCAAGTGCACACCAAGTGCAACACACCACACTAAGTACTACTCCCTCTAATATGACTCTAGATGGACACCCAAGTCAATTTGCAGTGCTATCTCAAGCATGCTCAAGCCAACAGATCCTTACATATGCACATCATCTACTCATATACTAATATACATTTCTTACCACCATAAAATTTTATCCTCAAAATAAAACCCTCAAAATTTAACTTCTCGAACAATTAAAAATAAAATGCATATACTTTCCTCAAAAGTTAAATATTCAAATATTGAAATAAAATTTTAATCACTTACAAAAATCTTTATAGCTTTGACTATGTTTATTGAATTGAATTTGAATCCTCAAAATTTTAATAACATAAATTTCAACTCCTCAAAAATTCTTAAAAATTGAAATTTATTTTCAATCTTCAAATTATAAATTTAAATCCACATCTATCTAAGTATACATATATATATATATATATATATATATATATATATATATATATATATATATATACTTACAGTCTTTAACACACAAGATACACACAAATACACCAATTGTCTACAACCCTCAACTGTGTACTGAAATTTGTACTGCCTGGATTACTTGCACTATTACTTACAATAATTTTCTATCCATATTAACTGATACACCAATATAATATCATCGCACGAGGTACTTACTGTTACTAGTACATTTCTCAACTAATCCTTGATATAGAAACATTAGCACTCTTGGTATGGTAATACTAGCTTCATTATTAGACCACAATATCACACTCACTAGAACTCACGATCACTTGCACTTTCTATAACACCCATATTTTACTTCACTCTTAAAGGCAGGCATATGGTTTCATATCTCGATTGATGTATACGTATCTCCCTTTAACCTTTTACAGGCTGATACACTAATCAGTGATACACTATATATCTCCATGACTAATCTTGATATTTCTCTACCCATGGCATCTCATTAATACCCTTTATGTATAAAATGGAGGAACCTATTTACCCACTTTTGTAACCTAACTTGTTTAATTTATGTGATGGGTAGATTGGACGACGCCTTGAGTTGGGACTTTATTATTTTTTAAAGCAGGCAAGATACATTGCCAAATTGCTTATAGTACTTTTGCATGCTTATCATGTTTTTAAATATTCATTATGTATGTGTTTTCTTTCTGTCATAATTATATACTATATATATGTTGACACACACTTGACACATAGTATCATGGGAGGGGAGGACAATCAGTAGGCGTATGGGCTATATCCACTCTGGTAACCCGTAGTAACTAGCACACACTATGGTAGTTGTGTCACGCTGGTCGCTACCCTTGCAGTATATCGATTTCTGTTATCGCTGGTCGCTACCCTCGCGGTATATCGATTTCTGATATTCATGGACGTGTGTGTGAGTTATGAGATTAGATAGAGTAGCCTACCCATGCTCATACGTCAAAAATTTGTCCTCACTATGCATTTTCATATAGATATTCTAGTACAACGTACTTATATATTTTCTGTCTATTATGCATGTTTACTGTATTCAATTGGCATGCTTCTATGTATCTTGTTACGTCCCTCTGAGGACCTGGTCCCTTTCCAGGTGTACACGATCATGACTATTTGCAGGAATACGGATCGGGACTTGCTACTCCATTCTCTTTCGAGGAGGTCCCTCTTCGAGTCTCATGGTTCATTAGATGTACCTATTTTGTTTCTCTTATATTCTAGTTGATAGTAGATTTGTCTCCGCCCAACTACTTGTTCTTATTAAGCATTTTATACTTGATTCAGTTATATAGTTGATTGGTTATTTTGATTCTGTGGATGAGATCTAGTTATGCCCTATGACTTATGACAGTATATATACCATATGTGAGTTATTATTCATATTATAGGATACATGTGTATTATGGTATCCATATATTGGAATTACCATATACATACGACTGGCATGCTTACGTATTCCTGGTCCTACATATTTTAGGACTGGGGCATGACAACAGTAGCGAAAATAACAGCATTAAAGTAGCAGCAACAGTAGCTATCGTAGCAGTAGCACAAAGTAGCAGTGAATGCAGCAACAATCACGCCAAGGTGAAGGGGAAGTGGGTGGTGCCCGGTCGAGTTGATCGTGGTGGTGGTCATGGAGGTGGTGATTGGGGAGGTGATGTTCGTGGAGGTGCAATGAGAGGGAGGTGAGGATGAAGGTGGTGATGGTGACTGTCGTTGGTGGTGGCGGTGGTCGTGAGGGTGGTGGAGGTGCTATTATGATGAGTGGACAGTGGTGGTGGTGGCCGCCCGCTATGGTGGTTGATGGTGAAGGTGGTCGTGGAGTGGTGGTGGCGGTGATGATGGTGGTGGTGATGGATGATGGTGAAGGCGGTTATGGTATGGTGGTGGCGGTGATCGTGGAGATGATGGTGGTGGTGGTAGCTGTCATAAAGATAATTATGGTGGTGGTGGCTGTCGTGAAGATGACAGTGGTGGTGGTGGTTGTCGTGAGGGTGGTGGTGATATTGAGGGGTCATGTACAAGGAGGAGAATGGTGATGGTGAGGGTGGTAGTTTTATGAAGGAGGAGAGGAAGGAGGTATGATAAATGATGAGAGAGAGAGGATGTGTATTTAATGAAGAGGGAGATATCTTTCCTAGGGATTAGGGCTGACGGTTCTCAAGAAGAGGGTGACATGTTGTCATGAAGAAATAGGTGGTGGAGATGTATTGGAGGTTTGAATGAGAGGCTAGGATTTAATGTAGGTTGTATAGTGTCATGCAAAAAGATAGGGGGAGAGCTCATGACCGATCAAGCATTCAAAATAGAATTTCTTTATTTGCTCCAACCAATAAGAGGTGTACACCTAGTTAATCATTTATACAAAGGTCACTATTAATTTAGGATTTGCACAAAAAAGGGAAAATTGGATTGGATGTGAAAAAAAAATTATGTTTGGTGTGTTGTAGTGGAGAAATTGGTGTGTGATATTTTGTATGAGTCATGAGGGTGTGGGTTTGGATTGGTGTTGGGTCTGGTTTTTGGTTAGGTGTTCTGCCGTCGGTTGCTTCAAATTAAATAGGAATCGACGGCAGAATGTTGTCTTGGTCTACTATACTATCTAAAATCTCACAATAATATAAAGTCTGCCAACAATAGCTCCCACAAAACTCAATCATAATCTAAAGCACGAGAAGATATGAAGGAAGTCTAACTATACATCAAAAATATAATAATCAACAATAAAACAATATCCAATCACAAACTATAAGCCGGAAACAAATCCGGTACCAAAATGCTAAAGAAACTAACTATGAAAACTAGTGATCCGGATAAACCTTCCGTCAATCACTCCAGAACTAACGGGTCCAAGTCTACACCATCTATAAGTCGAAGTTCATAGTATGTCGGACACCAATCTCTCGGATCCTCTGAAAAAAATTTTCCAGTCTGGAATGGAGCGAAGTACATACCTCTGAAAGCAGTTCCAATAACATAATCGAGCATATATAACAAGCAATAGAAAAATGATACAAGATGCACAAGTAATAAGAATGTACAATACAGGGAGAACATGCAATTAGCACAATAAGAACTGAAAAGTAAATACGGAAAATAAACTGCAAGTAAAAAAACAAGAATACTAGCTATGTGATTTAGAGTGCAAGTTCGTTATGTGATCGGCTTAGGTTGCACATGAGGTATAAAGGTAACTCCATTATACATGAGGTGTATAATCGACATGCACATGAGATCAAGAGGGCTTTGATCACATAACCAACTCCTACTCCCTCTCCCCAACCAATACTCATGGATCCAATCACGACACGTTACGTACATGATCATGATATAGTCATACTAGCACACGAAATAGTGGATGTACAAGAAGCACATAAAAGTCAATACCCGATGCACACGATAAAATACATGTGACTGGGTACCCATTGCACACGGTAGGGGATAACACCTCCTGACGGGATCCATATAGCACCAGTCCGTGAAATCACTGTGTCGGGAATCAGTGTATACAATTCTAGAACATGCATATATACAATATTATGAATTAAAAATAATCAGAGAAATGTACTCGTCTGTGGTCCAGAGCAATGTATGTCAAACTATTCTAACTGGTGTCACATAGACCTATATATGGAATATTGTATTAATACAAAGTTCTGGAAAGAAATTAAGTTAAACTAGTCAACATCTAGGTCAACAAGCCATTTCTAAGTCAAAAATAGTCAAACTAGGTCAACTCTATGCCAAATAGTCAAACTTAGTCAAACTAGCTATTTCTAGGTTGCATGAGTCTATCTCAATGATATTGGGTTCATACACTATGAATCTAGCTCAACAAGCTACAACTTAAGATACTAAGATACCGTATCTCAGGATATGCAAACAATAGGTAAATATCACATATCTATAATAAAGCAATATTAAATATATAAATCATAATTACAAATGCTAAATGATTATCTTGGTTTTGATCCAACTTGGTATCACAACACTAAACCTCTATCTTGATACCCAAACCCAATACCTTGATTATTCTCCAATACCTTGATACTTACCTTGGTATCTCAAGGTAAATTCAAAACCTTATTTATACTAACTACCCAACAATAATTATAAACTACCATGCATTTAATATTTATACAATACTATATACCTTATTTTAGTCATCTTAATATCCACCCATAATTAGTTTACAACTATCCTATTACTATGCCAATACCTACTACTCATACATTGGTATATCTTGATACTTACCTTGGTATCTCAAGGTAATTGCCAAAACTTTATATATGTACTAACTACCCATCAATAATTACATATACCAATCCAATATAAATCTAGTATGTACTAATAGAATAAATACTGACTACCAACTACACACTAACTATTAATACATATATACGTACATACATACATACCTACAAATATATAATATATAAAAGATACTCATAACAATTGATAACTAAAATATTCTAACTTACTCAATAATATTATGTGCTACAACTAAATATATACATATATAGTATACTATAATACAAATAGCAATTAGGAACATATATATATATATATATATATATATATATATATATATATATATATATATATATATATATATATTAATTACCATATATATATACATATATATCTATATATATATTAATATCTAATATATTAAAAACTGCCAAACTGTCGCTATATACCCTGCCCACTGTCGTCGAAAAGCTGCTGTGTATATAGATACACTGCAGTTTTTGTGACAGTTTCCTGCACTGTCACTAAAAACTGTCCCTGAAGCTTCTGATACTCTGCTGATACACTGTTGTTTCAGCGACAGTTTCCTGCAACTGTCGCTGAAAAGCTGCTGCCGCTGCTGCTATTTCTCCGCTGTTTCGACGCTCGCTGTTCGACACTCTCCTGCTGTCGCTGAAACCTATATGTATATAATATATATAATAACATATATATATCTACCATATATATATATATAAATACATATATACTACTATAAATATACCTACACTCTCTTAATATTATTATGTACAAATAACTATACATAATTATGTACATATATATATATATATATATATATATATATATATATATATATATATATATATATATATATATATATATATATATATACTACCAATAATTATACACACACCCTCACATAATATTATGTACATGATACACATAGTAACATACACACACATACATATTAATATGTATATATATAACTATACATATATATATACATATATATACGTACATACAATTATTCACCATACACATTATATAATTATAATTATAACAACTCATAATATCTATTTACATGCTACCATATATAATTATACATACATATACAAGAATAGGTACTTACAATATACATAATAAATACATAGATCTAAGACACAAGAAGCATAATTATATATACCATATATATATATATATATATATATATATATATATATATATATATATATATATATATATATACAATTACATCCTCCATGAATTTAGAACACAAAAAATAGATCTACATATAATTTGCACAAACACATGGAGAGTATCACACCATATCCTACTAGATCTAGGATACGCATGTGACACGAGTCCACCACACATCCAAACGTACCCTAAAGGATATGAACAAGTCACATATATTATTTATGAACAATACGAAGAGTCAAATACAAATCTACGTGTCCGTGTCAAAATATGACATGTATAAAGTTCTGTATCGGAGGAAAAACCTCCAAATCAACACCTATCACCAAATTGATGGGATACGACCTACACGTACCCAATTGTGGACACGACACTAGCCCTAAACACACAAGCACATGCCAAATTGATCTATAGGACCAATTGACACACACAACAAATGTCAATCTCGAAATTCTCCCAAAATTGACACAAAAAGCACCATAACTTTCTCAATAGGCCTCCTATGAACACAAAACCAAATTCTATGGGTAGCCTATGCATATGAGTTAATTTTTCATGGTTAATTCTCAGATTTAGAACCTAAATTAAGGGGAAAAACTGAATTGTACCTATTGGGAGATGGATTCCCAATGAAATCTCCAAAATTGGTGAAATTGGCCTCCAACTTGTAGATCCTTGCTCCTCTTTGTAGATCTATGCTTCCTCCTTATAGATCCTTGCTTTACTAGTCTCCAATGGTGATTTGGGAAATAATTGGGTAGAAATTTGGTAGGAATTTGGTTGAGAAAATTTTCTAGATCTATATTTGGAATAAAAAATGAAGAGAGAGAAAGTTTTCATCCCCTTTATATAGGCCTCACTTGCCCCCTCACTCAAGCTACTATATAAAATCTAAAATACCCCTTGGGCCTCTCATGAAGAAATTAATTAAGGAGAAAAGCTTCTACTCTAATAGTTTAATTAATTTAATTATCTTCCTAATCAATGGGCTTTCTAGTTTGGCTCAATTCTAACAATTAATACATGTTGGTCCATGAGTCTAAACTAAACTAGTTAGGTCCACTAACACAAGTCCAAAAACAAATCTAACATGCTAATAATAAATAAATAATACAATAAATAAAATTTAATATGCACAATATTTAATTAATTATCAAATGACTAAAATATCTTTTCCTAGAAAATGTGGTAGTGACATTCCAGAATAATTCTAAATAAATTCCTAAACCTAGATTTTGGGTCAGAGGGTTTACACTTACTACTTTCTTTCATTCAGTATTTGTATTAACGGATTTGTTCCCGTGTGACTCTATTCGTATTGTATTATGATACATTTTCAGTCTTATTTTCCCTTATGCACATTAGTAGATTTGATTTCTCTATGTGTTCTATATTCAGATGTCTGTGGATGAGATTTAGTTTCAATGTTTATGTTTTATATGTTGGATTTTACTATTGTACTTTACAGCTTAGGTGCACTCCGCCAGGTCCAATAGATTATGATGCCCGTCGAAGTGTACCCGCTGGCCATTCACTACCAGAATAAGTCAAATTAGCGACGTCTAAAAACGTCGCTAAATAACCAAAAAATGTCGCTAAGTTGGTTTAGCAATGTAATTAGCGACGTTTTAAAGAAGTAAAAAAAAATCAAGTCACTAAAACAAAAAACGTCGCTAAACGTTGCTATACCAACATTTTTTAGTGACTTTAATGTGTCGCTAAATTTAGCGACGTTTAGCGACGCAACGTCACTAAATAGCGACGTTCATTAAAGTCGCTAAACATCGCTAATTAGTGACTTATATAGCGACGTTACACCGACGTCTTGCGACGTACAACGACAATTTTAGCGACGTCATTAGCGACGTATTTAGCGACGTGTAACAGCATCGCTAATTAGCGACGTATTTAGCGACGTAAATGAATGTCGCTAAACGTTGCTAATTTTCAAAAATAAAATAAAAAAATATTACTGAATTGCATTTCTGGGTTTACCAACCCCCTTGGGTTCATTATCAGGTATATGATGGTAGTAGAAATAATTGAATAAAGAACACAGTAGTAGCACCAAGGGGGAAAATTCTAGTGCACTGGGTAAATACAGGCCAAGTATCAGTCATCAGTTGTAAACCAAAATATGAATAATATAATAAAATTTGAAGAAAAGAAAGCATCCAGCAAATATCATCGTAAACGTAAAAAATATGGCAAATTTATATCCATACAATCGCATCCTAAATAATAATAAAAAATATAAATATCCAGTAACAAACTATACTACTGCGGATCTGCAGGAGGCTGACCACCGGCGCGCTTGAAGGATAAGAACTGCTCATTCTCGTCCCGTGGAATCGACACCGATGTCGATGGAGAAGGCAGTGATGTCGGTGGAGTCTGTGTCGATGTAGGCGCACCAGGAGGCCGTGCCTGCTCCAAGTCTGTGAGTCGCTGGTTGTAAGAATCCATGGTAGATAACAGCCTCGTACTGCTATGAACCATTGAATCCTGCATCATCGTTAGCCTCTCACCCATTGATAGCTGTGACGCCTGCAGCTCCATGATGTTGCGGTCATTGGAGGCTCTAATATCATTTGTCAAATCTTGGAGCTCTGTCATGCTGCGGTCGAGCATATCCAATCGTACGATGAGCATCGGATCGTCCGCCTGCGGCTGGGACCGAGGCTGCTCCTCCATCCTTCGCAGCAACTCGTCACGGAGAGACGCAATCTGACGGTCAACGGCCTCCTGGACTCTGGCCGACGACTGCGAGGGCTGCGACTACGAGGGCTGTGTGGAATGCGCAACTGTCGGGGAGGCCCTAGATGACTGCGTCACAATCAGGGCGCCATAGGAGCCGGTACCGTAGTACGTACCCCTCTAGAGACCACCAGCTGCGGCCACCCACAGGTCGTCCGCCGACGGAGCTGGAGCGGGCTGCGACGAAGTACCAGCCTCTCCAGGTGTAGGTGCACTAGCAGTCGCCCGCTCACGCAGCCTAAGATGCTCGGCCTAGAAAGGTTTGGAAACTCGATAATTGCCTAAGTTATATTAAAATTAACACAAAGTAAAGTAATACTTACATAGGTCTGCGAGGCCCTCTCCTCAATGAGATTTCCGTCCTTGCGATGGGTGGCCAAGAATACGGTCACCATGTTTGCATCATCACCCCTCTGTACCTGTTAAAAATATATTATTTATTACTAAACTTAAACATTTTTTCCAAGTACCATTTTATGGTACTTACATTAAAATAATATATTTTAAAAGAAAAAATATACCAAACGACGAAAATGTTTCGTCATCGGAATCGAGTCACCACACCACTTGGCAGCATTCCGCCTAGCCGTCTTGGCCTTCTCAGACCTTTCCTTGTAGCTCGGATCGTCGAATCTAGCCCTCATAGCAGTCCACTGCTCAGGCGTGATCCAACCTTGGATCGGTTTTCTAGCACGATCACGAGCCTTCTGGTCATCCAGAGCATCTCGAATAAGCTTGGCAGCAACGGTAGGAAATAGCCGCTCGATCAACTCGGCCCGGTGCGGAGGATAAAAATATGTTTGCTACAATAAATAATTTAGTAAGTTAGCATCACGGATAAGTTATATAATATGCATAAATTAGAGAATTTATTTAATATAATTTTACCTGGAAGTGCGCAAACCAGAATGCCTTCCTCTCCTCCGGAGCCTCAGAGTAGTTGATCCAAGGGCCACCGTAGTTGTTCCTCAGAAATTGTCCCAGGCGTCTCTGAACCGACAATGGACGATATCTATACAGAGATAATAATTTAGAATACTGAAAAAGTCAATATACGATGAATGAAATACACAATATATATTATACTAAACCATCTAATTGACTTACTTTGTACCGTCGGCCCAAATCTCTGTCCTCGTCTCCTCCGGAGGTGCGCATGGAGGATCTTGCTGATGCTGGGACAACATGGGCATGACCTCCTCGACATGCTCATCTATCCCCATGGTTCCGTCAGCAGGAGGAACGCTGGACGAGGGTGTACTATCACGCCTGGAACTACTCGTCCCAACAGTCGAAGATGTGAGTGATCGATATACTGGAGTACTGGGCGACGATGATCCGGAACCAACAGTAGGCAGTACCGGAGGAGCACTTTGTCTACCTCGGGACCTGCCGAATCCTTCGTGTCATCCTGTCATTTCTGATAACAACATATGATGAATATAGAGAAACACAAATATATAGTACATTCTACAGTCGAAATGTGATGCATATCTCAAAGCATTCTACAGTCAAAATATAATACATATATTCGTTAATGGGTACATCTACTTTGTCAAATTTCCAACCTTGATCTACATTCTACAGTCAAAATATAGTTACATTCTACATGCAATATATTTTATTTTTAATCATCTTTAAAAAATTCATCCTGTTCGCCTTCCCCGTCCTCCTCTTCCTCTTCCTCGTCTTCACTTTCATCTACTTTGTCTTCCTCTTCGAATAATTCTATATCTTCTACATTATTACTCGTGTAATGAGTAACTTCCGTTGAGTCCACATCTACAATATTTTTTACAAGAGGTAGATCGTCCTCCTGATAAGCTATTTCGTCAATGTCAAAGGTATTTCTAGCTTTAGTCTTGCATACTGCCCACCAATCCGACTTCTCTGTCCCCCGTCTAGGATAAGTTGTGAAGTACACGAGCTGAGCCTGACTTGATAGGACAAAGGGTTCGTAGCCTTGATATCTACGCTTGTAGTTTATATCCACAAGGCCGTGCTTGTCAATTTTCCAACCTTGATCTTGAATCGGATCGAACCATTCACACCTGAATAGCACGATATTAGCAGGTTCTGTGCCATAATTATATGTCAACTCCACAATCTCTCGTAAGATGCCAAAAAAATTATTGCCAGGATTGACGTCTTTGTAGTTCGAAGATTTGATACACAAATAACTGTTTTTCGTGGAATCAAGATCCAGAAAGCTGTCTCTGATAGGAGCATTTGTTGACCTGAACTTGAACCCATTCACACAGAAACTTGGCCATATTTTTACGGCAGTAATTGGTCCATTGGCTAGAGTTCTAATAGATTCAGTCTCGGGTGTTATTAGACGATCGACCTAAATACCAAAGTAGCGATAGTAAGTTATTTATTTTGCAAGTGCAAAAATAAAAAATAATTACCAAGCATCTTACATATGCGCTCAACCAAGAAGAAAAATGGCATCTCATATCTTGTTCTACTTCTTCGTCTGTTATGTAGGGTCTAACCGACCTTAACTCATCATTATATGTGCTGAAAAATAATGAAGCAACTGCTGATTAGTAGCATAATAGTATCTTATACTATTACATTGAGATGATATAAATGTGGACGTATTAATTACTTACCCCTCTAGCTTCTCCACTTCATCCTCGTCGCAATTGAGTAATATATACAATTGAGCAGCCCTTAGCTCATCGTCATTCAAATATCTCTTCTTCATTTTTCCCGAAGCTTTCCGGACGCATTGAATACTTTGAGTATTGCATCATTAGATTCTTGATATGCGTCATCGTTTCTCGGAGCTTTCGTCCTATTAGTAGCAACATGCGGTTTGAAATATGTTGAGCAAAAGTTTGTAATCTCCTCGAGAACATAAGCTTCATAAATAGAGCCCTCAACCCGTGCCTTATTTTTTACCTTTCTCTTTAAGTGATTCAGATGCCGCTCGAAGGAGTACATCCACCGATAACCGACAGGACCACCAACACGTGCCTCATAGGAAAGATGAATTGGCAAATGCTCCATAGAGTCGAAGAATCCAGGAGGAAAAACCTTCTCGAGCTTACATAGTATTACCGCAATGTTCTTCTCTTACTTTTCTAGACGATCGACGAGCAACTTAGTACAACAAAGATCTCTGAAGAATATACTCAGCTCTGTCAATGGGTCCCAAACGACCTGCGGTAAGAATTCTCGAAATACAATCGGAATTAACCTCTCCATGAATACGTGACAATCGTGGCTCTTCATACCCACCAGTTTGTTCTCCTTGAGGTCGACGCATCTTCTCAAGTTCGACACGTACCCTTCTGAAAACTTTAGACCCTGAATCCACCTACAAAGTCTACCTTTATCCTCTTTCTCCAGTGAGAAAACTGACTTAGGTTGCTTTAACTTTCTATTCCCCTCCTCTATCAAATGCAATGCAGGGCGTCTACATATTTCTTCTAAGTCCAACCTGGCCTTCGAATTATCTTTCGTCTCCCCCTTTACCTCCATTACAGTATTAATTATGTTATCAAACACATTCTTCTCGATATGCATGACATCAAGGTTATGTCTGATCAGATTGGTGCTCCAATATGGAAGATCCCAGAATATACTCCTCTTCGTCCAGTTATGGGTACGACCAAATCCGTCACACTTGTACCCCTTGTCACGCCCCGATCTCCCGCAGGCAAATCGGCCGTTCCCGCTAGGCGGGAATCACCCTCGCCAGCGCTCCCGCGGAACGATCGCTTGACCCATCCGGGCGAGATGCCGCATGAGCGTGAACCACGCCCGTGCAAGGCCATGATTCATTGGCTGGCGGTAAGAGTTCTAAGCCACAGAGTCGCACAGATTGTCCGAGTGCAGCGGAGTCATGAACGCATAGCGATTCGGTAACAAGTTCTCTGAGTTGACAAATATAGCGGAAGCATTGAAACACAAGTTGAAGTAAAGTAAGCTCTTTTATTGATATGAACATGTGTTACAGGCGGCGTATAGCCGAGATTACAAGTCGCTCAAGCCTCTCTCTCTGAAACAGTAAAAGCGTGCCAAGTGGCTACAATTGTGGAATGATTGTAGAAGTGATGTTCAGGCGATGTTCACAACTTATGTCTTGTATATGTGCTTCAGTCCCGGACGCACCGTTGCTTCGGGGTAATGTCCACGCCTTAGCACGCACGTTGGAGGCGTCCGCACCGAACGAGGTTCTCCCGCACCCTGCACACAAACTGGTGGATTATCAGTACATTGAATGCACTGGTGGAGAAGCTACTCGCCCGCTCGACAAATCCAAACACGTAATACAGGTTCCGTGCACAACTATTAAGTTATCTTTCTAGTTACCTTAGGATCAGTTTCATGCAAGATTTGAATAGCCTAACTCGTGAGGCAGTACGCCGTACGATATGAGAGGAACACGACGAGACTTACCATTTGGCCTTCCCTGTCCAAGGCAAACATTGTTAATTCAAGCACGGGCAAGTATAGAACATTCAGGAGGCATACTTGATGAAAACCAAACCAATAGCATATGCAACATGAGAGTCGTTTTATCATGATCGTTCAGGTGTTTAGTTGTTCATTGATGCGATGCAGTGACTCGCATGCGGATAGCCGCTAAGCGAGGATGACTTATCTATATGAACAGTTGTCGCTGGCAAAGCCATAAAGGACCGTTTATAGTCTCTGGGCGGTTGGGTGCGAGAGGTCTAGTGTCGCTACACGTCACCTCGCCCGGGACGGTATGGAGTGAGACGCTAGGCCATTGGGGCGTTCACTCTATGCCGCCCACTCACGTTCGACTATCAGAAAGTTCCGTCCGGATCGGATCGGCTCCGGTGCCCGGTGTAGCCGTCCGCAGGAACTTGAACAATCAATACCTTGTGCACAGGTTGTCCGCGACATGCAGTTGTTGGGTCAGTCAATTATCACGAGATACACGGGAACAGGAGTGCACTAGAACTTGAGACGCAAGTGCACTTTGAACACGAGAACACGAGATATTTGAATCTTGATTCTGTACAGTGATTGACTTGTCTTGATGCATTCCCCTGGTTCGGGGCTGCCTGATGACCCAACGGTCTTAGATACTTGCAGGTAAAATCATGCACGGAACGACTGTTTGGTAGTCTTCCGAGGTTTGAATGAAAACAAGGCATCGTTCAAGCAGACAAGCATGCGTTTCTAAGGAACATAAGTAAACACGTTGCTCGGACCCGAAGGTAAGCCGAGAGAAGAAACCCTTAAGGGACTCAGCATGCGAGGGTCTGAACATAAGCAGTATTTCAATTTCCATGTTCTAGCATAAGCAATATGAGTTAGGATTATTCCCTTAGCTAGGTGCGTTGGATTTATTAGCATGTAGGGGGTGAATCACATAGCGACTAGCATAAACATTCCAGATTTTATGTGTGCTGGCTAAGCAAAGACAAGTTCACCGTAGCCACCCACCTTAGCAATGATTCGCCTCGGTAGAGCGATACGTCAAGCGAGCCTCTGAAATTCCAAGCCGGATTCCTGTAGGGACAAGTCTGGATATCCTTTGCTTCTCGATCGAGGCAAAGCTGGTCGAGACAGTCGCACTATTGCCGATTGAGTCGGCAGTCCGCTTGAGCGGAACGGGGTGTTACATCCTACCCAACTCAGAAAAAGTCTCGTCCTCGAGACTTACCGAGGACAAGCAGTAATCTAGGTTGAGGCAATCCTAGACAAGTCATTGTACTTGTTCATTTGGATATTCACTTGCACAAGCATCGAAATTAGCATATCGCTTAGACTGGATCGTGCACACCTTCGACATGCATTTCTAGTGTGAACACGTCAACCAGCTTAGTGATAGCGAAGTCTCAGCACTCGAGTTTCACCTTTTTCTAAGTCTTGGATGGTACACTAGTTCAAGGCGTCCCTCGAATAGATGCATTCAACCAAACTTAGAGTTAGTGAAAATCGGACAAGCTACTAGCGATACTCTCAAGGGTTCGCACAGGTTGGCACAAAGGCCACTCGCAGCATACAACCAGACAAGCAAGCATACCATTCAAAACGCATTTTGAAAGTATTTAGACTTATTGTTGGAATATTCCATCGAGGCATTGAGAGAGAGCGTGCACATAACCCACGAACGAGCTTTCGAAACAAAGATATCGAATCGAAGTCCAAAGGCGTAGAAGCCAGGCTCTGATACCAACATGTCACGCCCCGATCTCCCGCAGGCAAATCGGCCGTTCCCGCTAGGCAGGAATCACCCTCGCTAGCGCTCCCGCGGAACGATCGCTTGACCCATCCGGGCGTGATGCCGTACGAGCGTGAACCACGCACGTGCAAGGCCATGATTCATTGGCTGGCGGTAAGAGTTCTAAGCTACAGAGTCGCACAGATTGTCCGAGTGCAGCGGAGTCATGAACGCATAGCGATTCGGTAACAAGTTCTCTGAGTTGACAAATATAGCGGAAGCATTGAAACACAAGTTGAAGTAAAGTAAGCTCTTTTATTGATATGAACATGTGTTACAGGCGGCGTATAGCCGAGATTACAAGTCGCTCAAGCCTCTCTCTCTGAAACAGTAAAAGCGTGCCAAGTGGCTACAATTTTGGAATGATTGTAGAAGTGATGTTCAGGCGATGTTCACAACTTATGTCTTGTATATGTGCTTCAGTCCCGGACGCACCGTTGCTTCGGGGTGATGTCCACGCCTTAGCACGCACGTTGGAGGCGTCCGCACCGAACGAGGTTCTCCCGCACCCTGCACACAAACTGGTGGATTATCAGTACATTGAATGCACTGGTGGGGAAGCTACTCGCCCGCTCGACAAATCCAAATACGTAATACAGGTTCCGTGCACAACTATTAAGTTGTCTTTCTAGTTGCCTTAGGATCAGTTTCATGCAAGATTTGAATAGCCTAACTCGTGAGGCAGTGCGCCGTGCGATATGAGAGGAACACGGCGAGACTTACCATTTGGCCTTCCCTGTCCAAGGCAAACATTGTTAATTCAAGCACGGGCAAGTATAGAACATTCAGGAGGCATACTTGATGAAAACCAAACCAATAGCATATGCAACATGAGAGTCATTTTATCATGATCGTTCAGGTGTTTAGTTGTTCATTGATGCGATGCAGTGACTCGCATGCGGATAGCCGCTAAGCGAGGATGACTTATCTATATGAACAGTTATCGCTGGCAAAGCTATAAAGGACCGTTTATAGTCTCTGGGCGGTTGGGTGCGAGAGGTCTAGTGTCGCTACACGTCACCTCGCCCGGGACGGTATGGAGCGAGACGCTAGGCCATTGGGGCATTCACTCCATGCCGCCCACTCACGTTCGACTATCAGAAAGTTCCGTCCGGATCGGATCGGCTCCGGTACCCCGGTGTAGCCGTCCGCAGGAACTTGAACAATCAATACCTTGTGCACAGGTTGTCCGCGACATGCAGTTGTTGGGTCAGTCAATTATCACGAGATACACGGGAACAGGAGTGCACTAGAACTTGAGACGCAAGTGCACTTTGAACACGAGAACATGAGATATTTGAATCTTGATTCTGTACAGTGATTGACTTGTCTTGATGCATTCCCCTGGTTCGGGGCTGCCTGATGACCCAACGGTCTTAGATACTTGCAGGTAAAATCATGCACGGAACGACTGTTTGGTAGTCTTCCGAGGTTTGAATGAAAACAAGGCATCGTTCAAGCAGACAAGCATGCGTTTCTAAGGAACATAAGTAAACACGTTGCTCGGACCCGAAGGTAAGCCGAGAGATGAAACCGTTAAGGGACTCAGCATGCCAGGGTCTGAACATAAGCAGTATTTCAATTTTCATGTTCTAGCATAAGCAATATGAGTTGGGATTATTCTCTTAGCTAGGTGCGTTGGATTTATTAGCATGCAGGGGGTGAATCACATAGCGACTAGCATAAACATTCCAGATTTTATGTGTGCTGGCTAAGCAAAGACAAGTTCACCGTAGCCACCCACCTTAGCGATGATTCGCCTCGGTAGAGCGATACGTCAAGCGAGCCTCTGAAATTCCAAGCCGGATTCCTGTAGGGACAAGTCTGGATATCCTTTGCTTCTCGATCGAGGCAAAGCGGGTTGGGACAGTCACACTATTACCGATTGAGTCGGCAGTCCGCTTGAGCGGAACGGGGTGTTACATCCTACCCAACTCAGAAAAAGTCTCGTCCTCGAGACTTACTGAGGACAAGCAGTAATCTAGGTTGAGGCAATCCTAGACAAGTCGTTGTACTTATTCATTTGGATATTCACTTGCACAAGCGTCGAAATCAGCATATCGCTTAGACTGGATCGTGTGCACCTTCGACATACATTTCTAGTGTGAACACGTCAACCAGCTTAGTTATAGTGAAGTCTCAGCACTCGAGTTTCACCTTTTTCTAAGTCTTGGATGGTGCACTAGTTCAAGGCGTCCCTCGAATAGATGCATTCAACCAAACTTAGAGTTAGTAAAAATCGGACAAGCTACTAGCGATACTCTCAAGGGTTCGCACAGGTTGGCACAAAGGCCACTCGCAGCATACAACCAGACAAGCAAGCATACCATTCAAAACGTATTTTGAAAGTATTTAGACTTATTGTTGGAACATCCCATCGAGGCATTGAGAGAGAGCGTGCACATAACCCACGAACGAACTTTCGAAACAGAGATATCGAATCAAAGTCCAAAGGCGTAGAAACCAGGCTCTGATACCAACATGTCACGCCCCGATCTTCCGCAGGCAAATCGGCCGTTCCCGCTAGGCGGGAATCACCCTCGCCAGCGCTCCCGCAGAACGATCGCTTGACCCATCCGGGCGTGATGCCGTACGAGCGTGAACCACGCCCGTGCAAGGCCATGATTCATTGGCTGGCGGTAAGAGTTCTAAGCCACAGAGTCGCACAGATTATCCGAGTGCAGCGGAGTCATGAACGTATAGCGATTCGGTAACAAGTTCTCTGAGTTGACAAATATAGCGGAAGCATTGAAACACAACTTGAAGTAAAGTAAGCTCTTTTATTGATATGAACATGTGTTACAGGCGGCGTATAGCCGAGATTACAAGTCGCTCAAGCCTCTCTCTCTGAAATAATAAATGCGTGCCAAGTGGCTACAATTGTGGAATGATTGTAGAAGTGATGTTCAGGCGATGTTCACAACTTATGTCTTGTATATGTGCTTCAGTCCCGGACGCACCGTTGCTTCGGGGTGATGTCCACGCCTTAGCACGCACGTTGGAGGCGTCCACACCGAACGAGGTTCTCCCGCACCCTGCACATAAACTGGTGGATTATCAGTACATTGAATGCACTGGTGGGGAAGCTACTCGCCCGCTCGACAAATCCAAACACGTAATACAGGTTCCGTGCACAACTATTAAGTTGTCTTTCTAGTTGCCTTAGGATCAGTTTCATGCAAGATTTGAATAGCCTAACTCGTGAGGCAGTGCGCCGTGCGATATGAGAGAAACACGACGAGACTTACCATTTGGCCTTCCCTGTCCAAGGCAAACATTGTTAATTCAAGCACGGGCAAGTATAGAACATTCAGGAGGCATACTTGATGAAAACCAAACCAATAGCATATGCAACATGAGAGTCGTTTTATCATGATCGTTCAGGTGTTTAGTTGCTCATTGATGCGATGCAGTGACTCGCATGCGGATAGCCGCTAAGCGAGGATGACTTATCTATATGAACAGTTGTTGCTGGCAAAGCCATAAAGGACCGTTTATAGTCTCTGGGCGGTTGGGTGCGAGAGGTCTAGTGTCGCTACACGTCACCTCGCCCGGGACGGTATGGAGCGAGATGCTAGGCCATTGGGGCGTTCACTCTATGCCGCCCACTCACGTTCGACTATCAGAAAGTTCCGTCCGGATCGGATCGGCTCCGGTGCCTCGGTGTAGCCGTCCGCAGGAACTTGAACAATCAATACCTTGTGCACAGGTTATCCACGACATGCAGTTGTTGGGTCAGTCAATTATCACGAGATACACGGGAACAGGAGTGCACTGGAACTTGAGACGCAAGTGCACTTTGAACACGAGAACACGAGATATTTGAATCTTGATTCTGTACAGTGATTGACTTGTCTTGATGCATTCCCCTAGTTCGGGGCTGCCTGATGACCCAACGGTCTTAGATACTTGCAGGTAAAATCATGCACGGAATGACTGTTTGGTAGTCTTCCGAGGTTTGAATGAAAATAAGGCATCGTTCAAGCAGACAAGCATGCGTTTCTAAGGAACATAAGTAAACATGTTACTCGGACCCGAAGGTAAGCCGAGAGATAAAAATGTTAAGGGACTCAGCATGCGAGGGTCTGAACATAAGCAGTATTTCAATTTCCATGTTCTAGCATAAGCAATATGAGTTGGGATTATTCCCTTAGCTAGGTGCGTTGGATTTATTAGCATGCAGGGGATGAATCACATAGCGACTAGCATAAACATTCCAGATTTTATGTGTGCTGGCTAAGCAAAGACAAGTTCACCATAGCCACCCACCTTAGCGATGATTCGCCTCGGTAGAGCGATACATCAAGCGAGCCTCTGAAATTCCAAGCCGGATTCCTGTAGGGACAAGTCTGGATATCCTTTGCTTCTCGATCGAGGCAAAGCGGGTCGAGACAGTCGCACTATTGCCGATTGAGTCGGCAGTCCGCTTGAGCGGAACGGGGTGTTACACCCCTTAGTAGGCTCTTCGATAGCACTTGGTAAATCTTTTACCTTTTCCCATATCGTACATCCGGGCCACCTTGGCGATGGATTGGCCTTCTCTACAACTCCCGTACGAAAAGCATTTCGGTTCCTCCGGTACGGATGATCCATCGGCAAAAATTGTCGATGACAATCGAAGAAGCACGGTTTGCCTCCATATTTCAAACGAAAAGCCTGAGTACGGTCCATGCAATACGGACATGAGAGACGACCATGGGTGCTCCATCCCGATAATATTCCATAGGCCGGAAAGTCGTTGATGGTCCACATAAGTGCTGCCCTCATCTGAAAATTCTGCTTTCTAGAAACATCGTACGTGTTGGCACATACTTCCCATAGCTGATTCAACTCATCTATCAAAGACTGTAAATACACATCGATGTTCCTCTTCAGATTGTTCGGACCCGGGATAATAACAGTTAGGAACATATACGGAGTCTTCATGCATATCCAAGGCGAGAGATTGTACGGAGTGACGATCACAGGCCAACACGAATACTGGAAGCCCGAAAGTCCGAATGGGGTAAAACCGTCAGAGGAGAGCACCAATCTGACATTACGCGCTTCCTCGGAAAAATATGGATACTCTCAATCAAAGTGCTTCCATGCTTCTCCATCGGATGGATGATCCAATACTCCTTCGATCTGTTTTCGCCTGTGCCAACTCATGTTTTCTGCAGTCTCCTTAACCATAAACAACCGCTGCAACCGCGACGTCAAAGGCAAGTAGTGCATCGAATCGGTAGGCTTCCTTGCACCGACAGACTTTCCTCTAACAGTGGTCTTGTAGCGATCAACACCACAAAATCTGCACGCATCTTCATCCTTGTCGTCTTTATAGTACAACTTGCACCCATTGCGACATGCATCGATTTTTTCGTATCCCATCCAAAGCGATCTCACCATCCTCTTAGATCGATAGAAGTCTTTAGGCAACTTTGCACCCTCGGGCAAGATCTCTATAATCAAATCGAGCAGTCGATTATAGTATTCTTGCGACATGTTAAAATCGGACTTGATGCTCAATAATCTTGTAACCACCTCCAACGGTGAATGATCCTCACAACCAGGATATAGTGGAGTCCTTGCATTCTCCAGCAACTCCATAAACTTTGCAGCATCGGCATTCGGTGCCTCCTCAACTGCATCATAATTGTCCGGATTGAAACTAGGTCCTGCCGCATCATAATTGTCCGGATTGAAACTAGGCCCCTCCGCATCATAAACCATGTTCACCAACCCGTCGTCGTAAGCATCGTGGTCGTGGACATCTATATACGGCTCCACATAGGACTCCGACTCCGATGCTAGAGATACAAGTTCTCCGTGCGCGGTCCACTGATAGTAATTCGGCGTGAAGCCCTTCGAGTATAAATTATATGTAACTTCCATTTTTGGATGATATTTCCTGTTGCGACATCTCACACACGGACACTTAATTTTGGTACCGTCCATGTACTGAGGGAATGCCTTAGCGAACTGCAGGAACTGCTGTACACCCTCAATGAATTCATCCCGCACACCGCACATGTCATCAGGATGACGGTTGTACATCCACGAACGATGACGCAGATAGTAATTCATATCCATTTCTAGATACTTCTGCAAAAATGACAGTATGTATTATATAAATCATTACATACAGTGGTTTATCATCTAACTTCATAACTTAACCGTACTATAAAAATCATAACTGATATAATACATACTTTCATTTATCAAAGTCTAAAATAAGCAATATTCAACCCTTACTACCAAGACTAATATATATATATATATATATATATATATATATATCATAACTTATATCAATTACTAACCAATCTTAGCTATTTACTTAGTGTCCTAACCCATACTAACTCTTGCACTACCCAACTGATAACAGTACTCCACATTGCTATTCTAACTGATATCTTCCCAATTGATACTTGTAACATCATTTGCAAGTAAGTAACTAATACCAACTTCTCTTAACCAATATCTTACTATCTAACCTATCTTAACCAATTACCTATCTACCTTAACACTCAACACTTAACTGTTACTTACCTCTCTAGCACTATCCTCATTCACTTGTACACACCTGAACTCACACAACACACGGACACCTGCACTCATATTTGCAGTGCCCTCTCAGACACATATCAAATCACTACTTGCAGCTATTAGCCGATGTCGCGGTGCAAGACATCCCAGTTGTCGTTACCCTACTAAAATTATCCGAAACTCCATCCAATACACATACAATCAATCATCCTTCACACAATACCCATTGTGCTGCAGTGCAATAAAGAACCTCATTGACTGAACAGACTGGAACACTACTCCAGCTGCTTGAGCATGCCCACAAGTTCTACACTACACAACTAACTCAGATCCCTGTACTAGATGCATCTTCTACCGACATTCACACACTCCCTGGTATATGGATATATTCTGGAATACATATTCTATTGTATACCATGATTCCTAATTGATACCAACATCGAAATTATACATATCACCTAGCTAATATTCCCAGATACATAACCTGCTGCCAACTGACTACCCTCCTCCTCTCATTTCTAACAATTACACCCATACTTTTTAAAACTCGAGTATAAGGATACACTCACTAATACCTGATACTTTGAAAATTATAATTTTTTTGCAGAATTTGTTCAGTAGTGACATACTTTTTAAAACTTGATCAAAAACCCTAAACCTAACCCTAACCCTAACCCCAGGTCAAAAAATCTAACCCTAACCCTAACCCTAAACCTAACCCCTGATCAAAAATCCTAGAGAGAGAGAGAGAGTGTCGTGTGTGTCTGTGTGTGTGTGTCGTGTGTGTGTGTGTGTCTGCGTCTGTGTGTGTGTGTCGTGTGTGTCTGTCAGTGTCTGTGTGTGTGTGTCGTGTCTGTCAAGTGTGTGTTGTGTCAGTGTCACATGTGTGTGTGTGTGTGTGTGTGTGTGTGAGAGAGAGAGAGAGAGAGAGAGAGAGAGAGAGAGAGAGTTAGGGTTTACCTAGAGCTCGAGGAGGAGGAGGGGGATGCCGGAGTAGCCGCAGCCGTGGAGAGCCGGTCGGCGGAGAGGGGGGGTGGGGGAAATCTGACGGTTTTGAAAACTTTCAAAATTTTCGCAGAAGGGGGAAAAGAAAACTGAGCCCTAATTAACCAAAATTTAGCGACGTTTAGCGATGTCAAATAAAAACATCGCTAAATTAAAATTTAGCGACATCAAATACGTCGCTAAATACGTCGCTAAATATTTTTAATATATACGTCGCTAATTACGCCGCTAAACGTCGCTAAAGTAGACATATTAGCGACGTTTAGCGACCTTAATTGAACTTATAGCGACTAATCTTTTAAAATCTTAATAAAAGTCGCTAAATGTCGCCATTTAGCGACGTCTAGCGACGTTTTTACATGGAGTCGCTAATTTATTTTCATTAGCGACGTTTTTATATGGAGTCGCTAAAATGCGTCGCTAATCCCGCTTTTTCTAGTAGTGATTGCCACGTGGCTCAGTTCCTTATATTTGGAACTGGGACGTGGCATTCAATCCCTCCAAAAGTGAAAGAAAAAGTAGAGGCTTATATTAATTAACAATTATACCCCCATATTAATTATATTATTTAAAAATTATTCATGAAGTCAAATGGTAAATAAGTGTTTTTTAGATGAGGATAAAATTGGTAAAGCCTATATTTTAACTTTTCTTTATTCTATTTTTTCTTCTATACCAAACAAAGGAAAGTGAATCTCTTTTCTTTTTCATCCTTCCTACCAAACACAAAGGAAGAAAATGATGTTTCATTTCCATATGGAAAAAAAAACATCATTCTTTTTTTTTTTCCTTCCACTTTTCCATCCCTCCTATCAAATGAAGCCTAAGAGTTTGTTTGGTAGGAAAGAAAAGTGGAAGGAAGAAAATGTGAGGAAGAAAAATGAGAGGAAATGATTTATTTTTTATTGTTCGATATTAAAGGAAAAGTTGAGGGATCGTTTTTCCCTCCCAACATAAGAATTCCAATTCCTCCAAAAGTGAGAAAACGTGGTAAAAAAAAGTTATGACTTATACTAATTGACCATTATATCCATATAAATTATATTATTTAGAAATTAGTCAATGAAGTCAAATGGTAAATGAATATTTTAGTTGAGGATAATTTTGGTTTAGTCCATATTTTTTATTTTCTTTCCTTACACTTTTTTTTTCCATACCAAACAAAGAAAAGTTCATCTCTCCTATTTTTTATCCCTCTTACCAAACACAAAAGAAAGAAATGATATTTTCTTTCCATATGGAAGGAAAATACATTTATACTTTTTTCTTTCTTTCTTCCACTTTTCTATCCTTCCTACCAAACATAGCCTAAAGAATTATTTGAATGATTGTAGTTTCTTGAAAATGTAAGAGTGTTACTTTTAACATATTACAATATAATACATTTTGTAATAAAAGTATAAATATATTATTTTCTAAAATATGTTTGGATATACAATATAAAATTTTAAACTATTTTTGTTTGGATGATAAACCTATTATGTATCGGCTTATCAACAAATGATTAGTTTTTGGCATGGAAAGCAAATTTGGATCAAAAATATGGATTTGTGCCCTCCTCCTCCGGCTACGCTATGACTACAGTCAAATACCTACAATCCTCTTATAACGTGGCGGTCGTCTATTGAAAAAAAAAGAGAAAGATAAGACTCAATGGCTGTCTGGATGACCGTTACGTAACAAGATGTAACCAACGTAATAAGAGGAGTGAGAGGGTTGTAAGCATTTCATAGTAAACTTGGCATTATTGCTCCTCTTTCTGTTTTTTCTGATTGATTGAGGGAGGGAGGGAGGGAGGGAGCAATCACACATGCAAATGCAAAGGCAAAAGGCAAAGGCCAATTGCAAACGGTGTGGGTAAAGACATTCCATGTGACACGGGGACCGAAGTTGGAAGGATCTTTGGGAAATAGTAAAACTCTCGTACTTTCTTACTTTGTCTTTATCAACGTAAGTTCTAGTATTCTATTCTTCTTGTCATGTTGCTAAACTGCACTTCTCTTCGGTCCTAGATAAAGACACTGAAAAAATATATTCTATTATAATTTTTTTTTTTTTATAGCTGTCCAAATTTGTCTTAAAATTATCCAACTCTTTGTCTTTTTCTCCTCTTCCTCCTCCTCCTCCTCCTCTCGCTCCTCTCCAGCTTATTTCTCCTCCTCCTGCTCCTCCGCCTCTCTCTGGCTTCCTCCTTCTGCTCCCCCACTCCTCTCCGGCCGTCGCCGCCTCCTCCTCCTCCTCCTCCTCCTCCTCTCAAGCCCCTCTCCTCCTCCTCCTCCCTCCCCCCTCCCGGTCTCCTCCTTCCACTCATTTGATTCTCTCCGGTCTCTTCCTCCTCTCCAGCCCTTCTCCTCCTCCTCTCGCTCCTCCGGCCTCCTCTTCCCGCGCCGCCTCGTTCAGCTCCGTCTCCCTTCGGCCTCAGCGCAGACTGCTCAGACCCGCACTGTCCCTTTCAGTCCCGTCTCGTGCACTCCCTTGTGGTCTTGTGCACCTCTTCGGACTGTCAAAATTTTGACAGTCCTACCTATTTGAAGAACTGTCAAAATTTTGAGAGTACTTCATATTGTTATGACTGTCAAAATTTTGACAGTCATGAAAAAAAATCAATTGGGACTGGACAGTCCGATGAGTAATTTTTGGGAGTGACAAATTTGTAATTATCCAAAAAAAAAAAATTGGACTGTCCTGAGTGTATTTTGTATTGCCTTTATCAAAGACCTTCTTTCCCCATTTCCCATATCAACTAGCAGTAAATAAGTACTGGCATGCTTGAATTCTATACTAAGAGCCTCTCCAACCCAATTGTCTTGTAAGAGCATCATTAGTAAGCTCCATCCCACATTCTAGATTCAAAATTTAAAATATATGAGCTCATTTTGTAGAATAGTAAGTATCATCCCTAGTTTCAATTTCTAGATTTTGGATGTCATCCCACACATGGGAGCTATAGGTTGGGCCTTCCAATTTTTAGATTCTAGATTGTATCAACCCATTTTGTATAATATAAGTTCCAATTTGGAGCCCAACTTTCTAGACTACAGATTTTACATTATTTTTTTTTACATCAATTTTTGACAACACAATCTTTGGGACCAGAGCTCACTTTATCATTTTCTACTATTCTCATACAAATCCAACTCATTCTACATTTACTTTTTTTTTTTTGAAATTTTGGGCCGCAAATTGTATTGGAGAGTCCCGACTACTAATGATGCTCTAATATTAGGGGTGCAACTCGGACATGTTAGGTCGGACTTGATTCCAACCCGATGATAAGTCTAGTTTGGCCTAAATTCGACCAGACCTCGAGTTCAACATATGTAGTCGAAGACCAAATCCGGAGGATCGAGTTGGACTCGAGTTGGATCGGGTCCATCGAATTTATCGAGCGCTAATATGATATTTACAATTATTTTAAACAAAAGTAATATTAAACACATAATCAAATAGCAATCAAGCCTCAATCATTACAAAATGACTCGGTCCTCCTCCTCCGCGTCCCCGTCATCATCGCCTTCTTCTTCCTTCTCTTCGTGTTCGTCGAGATCAGGGAGGGAAACCACGGGACGGTCCCCTAGGGCCCTGAATATCTTGACGTCGATGGAGGTGGTGTTCTTGTCGGCGTGCTCATCGGCGGCGGACTTGGAGTAGGAGGCAAAGTCTCACGGGAACTGGGGGGAGAGGTCCTCCTCGCTCTCGTACTCCTCCTCCTCCGAGCTTGTCGCGTCGAAGCGGAAGTTCGGATACATCACGACAGAGGGTCTCCGCCTCCGCCTCCTCCTCCTCCTTCTCCCGCCTCTGCATCCTCCTCCTCCTCCAGCCTCCGCCTCTTCCTCCTCCGCCTCCCGCCGCCGCCTCCTCCTTCTCCTTCGGCGGTTGGGGTTGGGGTTATGATTAGAGTTTGGGGGTTTAAAAATTTGAAGAGAGAGTGTAGAAATTTAGAATGAAGGATTTTGGGAAGGTTTGAGGGTTGGTCTGTCCTGAGTAAATTTTGGACTGTCTTGAGTAAAAGTTACAAAAATCTGGACTGTCCTGAAGTAATGGACCGTCCTAAGTAAAATATGGAGTGCATATATATATATATATATATATATATATATATATATATATATATATATATATATATATATATATGATGTAAAACTATCAGGATGATTTTATATTATGGAACCACCCGGTGTATCATGAGTTGGATTGAGATCGAGTGGTTGAGATTAAAATGTGTAAACCCCATCACTTTTTAATCTCAACTACCTCAATCTCAATACAACCTATGCAAGATAGGCTGGTATGTATATATATATATATATATATATATATATATATATATATATATCAGTTTTCGGTTCTTTGGGTAACCCAACACATGAACCCGAATCCTATCCGATTTTTGATCGAGTTCAAATATTTTAATTCGAACCCGAGTATATTTAACCCTAACCCAACCCATTAATGAGTTTACCCGATCGGACTAGAGTTTAATCCGTCCAAGTTGCTCTTTTGTAATATATATAGTGTGATTTCTATGGCATGATATACAAAATAATAATTTTCTCTCTAGATGATAAGATTATATTTCAAAAGATAATGAAGTAAAAAAAAAAATCAATACAAAAATATTAAGATATTTAGTTTTTCCAACTTCTGAAACAACTTTTTTTTTTAATTTTTTTAAAATATTTTTTATTCATAATTGATGACATAAAAATAAAAAAAATTTCAAATACATTATCTAAAACTAGACAATCAATTTTATAATATCCTCTATAGTTTTTGTTAAGTAAGTTTTATAATTTACTTGACCATAGTCTCCTATATGGCAACAACTTTTCCAAACTCACAATAGGGTTAGAGATGCTCTAATTAAGTATTTGCACTAATGTGTGGGTCATGACAAAACTCTTTAGTTCACATTCCGCAAACACACGACCCACTTGTTAGTAAAGTAGTAATGGATTGATAAAAATATCGGTATTCCAAACCTCGTACGTTTCCTCAGCGTATTGGGTCGGCCAGAACCAGCCCACGGTCCGAGTCCATTGGATTTGACCGAGTTTGGTCCGGACCGGACACAATCCGAGAGGAGAGACGGGTCGGACCGGTCCGGTCAGGAAACAACTCGTTCCAATTCGGACCCATGATCCGGTCAGGGAGGGCCGGTCCGAACCGATTTTTTAATTTTTTTTTACTTTTTTTTATATATAATTTATATGATATAACTTATATGTTAATAAATTTAAGTTAAAATTTATACGTTTTTTGTTACTAAGTCATTTTTGTATAATTTAAAATTTATAAGTTATTTGTTACAATTTTTTTTTATATAACTTTAAGTATAAATTTATTTAAAATTTATAAGTTATATGTTTAGTATAATTTATAAATTTATTTGTTATAAAATTTATTTAATTTATTTATATCAATATTTATATAACTTTAAGCATAAATTAAAATCTAAATATTTATAAGTTGAATTAAATTTTTTTTTTTTTTGTAACAACTTATAAAAAAATGTATAAATCTATTTTTTTAATTTAAATATAAATTTATAACTTAAAATTTAAAGAAGTTATTTATATAGACATAAAGAAGTTAAATGTAAACAACTAACAATATTAAGTAAGAAAAAGCTGAATTACTTTATTAATGGTAATAAAATTATAAATGTATTATAACATTAAGTAACCAAAACAAATAAAAACTTGTAAATGATATTTTATTTGCATAAAGTTTTAAAAAAATGTACAAGTCTTTTACAAAAATAGAAATTTTGTAAGAGTGAAGAAATTTTGTTGTGTTTATTTTTTTTATGAATTATGGACTATTTATAGGAATATTTTGAGACCAAATGACCCCAAATACTCTAAAAAAAGAGTTGTTATAATGGGTATTTTGGTCATTTTTACAAAATGACCAAAAGACCCCTAAAACGGTCAAAAAACTGCCACTAAATCGGGGCCCCCAACGACTATATTCTAAAAAAAAAAATTAAATTTCAGCCGAACCGGGCCGGTCAAATCCCGGCCAACTGGGCCGAACGAATTGAACTCGGCCCGAACCTGGGCGACAACGGGCAAGGCCGGACTTGCGGGTCGGATCCTCCGACCCAGCCCGGACCTGTGGGGGAGGGGGGAGTAGGCCGGAGCGGGCCGGTCTGTTGACCGGGTCTGGGATGGTCCGGACCGGGTTTGATTGGGCCGGACCCGGGCCGATTTTCCTGCCGCCCGCCCATTTACACACCTTGAGCCAAACACTGTGTTGGGATGTGTTTTCCTCCTATATTGAGGATACCTCTTCTTATGTTGGGGATACCTCATATTGCGGCGAGTGTCATCTGTGTGTAGAAAATGGTTGGAGAGTTAAAGACAAACGAGAGGAAATATGTTGCTTTCTGAAGCTTCATTCCCAATATTGTAGTATATATTATAGAGTAGGGTTGGAAATGCCAAATATTTGACCAATTGACCAAGAGAAAATATAGATGTGTAACTGTAACATCCGTTGCTGTAGAAATCAAATTAGAAAATTAGAAAAAATTATTTTTGTTAGAATAAACGTAGAAGAAGGAAGAAGAAAATAACAGAGAAGATCTCTTATTAGTATAATCACATAGTGGGAGGCAAATGTCTTATTTATACAACCCAATGAAGATGTAATACTAATCTCTAACCAATGTGGGACTAAAAATAAAGTGAAAATCCAACCCTTTAGTAACCCACGTTATAACACCCCCCTTTGGATGATCATCATCTCTAAGCCTATTGTCTCGTTAAAACTTTGCCAGGAAAATCCATTAGGACAAAACATGTGCGAAAGAAAATTGTACAATCTTTAGGATGACTTAAATAGGTGTTGGACACGCTTAATATTGCCTCATTAAAACCTTGTCAGAAAAAATCCAATAGAAAAAAATCCATGACTAAGTAAAAAGAGTACTACGCGTTATAGTCTATACAAAATGTATCTCCCCCTCAAAATAATTACTCCCCCTGATGATGTTGATCCTGAACAGTCAGCTGATGAAGACGTCGCATTACAAGTCTTTGAACTAGTTTATGAAAAGTTGACTTTGGCAACGATTTGGTGAACAAGTATGCAAGATTATCACTTGAGCGAACTTGTTGGACTTCAATATCAAAGTTCTTCTGAAGCTTATGAGTATAGAAAAACTTCAGTGAGATGTACTTGGTCCTGTCTCCTTTAATGAATCCACCTTGAATTTGTGCAATACATGCTGCATTATCCTCATGAATAAAAGTTGGAGTATATGTGGTAAGGAAAAAGGTGACAGGAGCTATGAATGTGTTGAATCAAAGATTTCAGCCAAATACATTCTCTACTTGCTTCATGGAGAGCCAATATTTCTGAGTGATTTGAGGAGGTAGCAACCATTGTCTGTTTTATTGAACGCTAAGAAATAGCTGCATTGCTATTAAAAAACACGTATCCAGTTTGTGAACGACCTTTATGGGGATCAGATAAATAACTTGAATTTGCAAAGCCAACTAGATTCGCGATGTCAGATAAATCACAAGTATAAAATAATCCCATGTCGGTAGTTCCACGAAGATATCTCATCACATGTTTAATGTCATTCCAAAGTCTACGAGTTGGCGCCGAGATATATCTAGCCAACAGATTGACAGAGAATGATATGTCTGGTCTTGTATATTATGATAGATACATTAATGCCCCAATGGCACTAAGGTACGGTACTTCGGGTCCTAGCATCGTTTTATTGTCGTCCTTAGGACGATATGGATCTTTATTGATATTTAAAGATCGAACAACCATTGGAGTGCTAAGGGGATGAGCTTTATCCACATTGAAATATTTTAATATTTTTTTTGTTTATTTGGATTGATGCACTAAAATTTCATTAGTGCAATGCTCAATTTGTAATCCGAGACAATATTTCGTGTCTCCGAGATCTTTCATCTCGAACTCCTTTTTCAGATAGTTTGTAGTCTCATTGATTTCATGTCTTGTCCCAATCAAGTTTATGTCATCGACATATACTACAACTATAGTGAAATCCTCCTTAGATTTCTTTATGAAGACATATGTGCATATAGGATTATTCGCATATCTCTCTATTTTCATATATTCACTAAGACGGTTGTACCAAAACCTTCCAGATTGTTTCAAATCGTACAATGAACGTCTTAGCTTTATGGAATGCATGTTCTTAACTTTTGAGCTGGGTATGTTAAATCCATATGGAATTTTCATATAGATATCGCTATCTAAATCACCATATAGATAGACTGTTACAACGTCCATAAGTCTCATGTCCAGTTTTTTCTCAACTATCAGACTTATCAAATAACGGAACGTTGTTGCATCCATTACGGGAGAATACGTCTCTTCTTAATCATTCCCGGGTCTTTGAGAAAATCCTTGTGCGACTAATTATGCCTTAAATCAAGCGATTTTATTCTTTTCATTTCACTTTCTTACAAACACCCACTCATAACCTATCGGTCTGACGTCTTTTGGTGTTTGTACTATAGGTCCGAACACTCTACGTTTATTAAGGAAATCCAATTCTGCTTGAATATTATCCTTCAATTTTGGCCAATCTTTTCTTTGGCGACATTCATCGATGCTTTGTGGTTCAGTGTCATCAATACCCTTAGATATTTCAGTAGCTACTGAGAATGAGAATATCTCATATATTGTTGTATCTTTGCGATCCCATGCCTCTCTTGTATAAGTATAAAACATAGAGATCTTTTTGCTTTCAGGTACCTGAGCCTCCTCTTGGGCTTGTGTCTTTTCTAAGACAATAATCTCTTTTGGGTTTTCAGAAGTATGGATCTGTCATTAATAACCTCTTCTTGAGCGTTATGTGTAACCTCCTTAAGAGCGTTACTTGGGCATTTTCTCTTTCAAGGGACTAAGTCCTTCGAACCTATAGGTCTACCATGGTTCTGGTGTGCAGTAGATTCATTATCCACTCTGCTATTTTTCCCTATAAGGATATCAATTCGAGCTGGCACATTTGCGGCAGACACATGTGATTTAATCACTTTACCTACATCAGTAAATGCATCTGGCATTTGATTTGCAATCTCCTGTAGATGCAATATCCTTCGTACCTTAGTTTCACATTGATTAGTACGAGGATCTAGATGAGACAAAGTGGTATTATCCCACGATAATTTATGTCATTTATTTATGGCGAATGGTTCTGTAAGAACATTCTTTTATTTCTTATCTTCCCCTAACAGTAAAAATTTAGTTACATCAAAATGGTAGTCTGCGAATCTAGCAGTAAAAAATCATCAGTTAAAGGTTCCAAATATCTAATGATTGAGGGCGAATCAAAACCAATATAAATTCCTAAACGGTACTGAGGTCCCATTTTAGAGCGCTGATGAGGGAGAATAGGAACATAAATATCACAACCAAATTTACACAAATGAGAGATGTTAGGTTAATGGCATGTCACAAGTTGTGATGGTAAAAATTCATCGTATGCAGTTGGCCTAACAATTATCAATTTAGCAGTATGTAATATGGCATGTCCCCAAGTTGAAACAGGTAAGTTTGACTGCATGAGTAAATGTCTTGCTATTTGCTGAAAATGCTTAATCAAGGACTCTGTAAAACTATTTTGGGTATGAACATGAGGGATATAATGTTCAACTTCTATTCCTATGGAAGCACAATAATCATCAAAAGTACGGAAAGTGAACTCAGTTGCATTATCAAGTCGAATCATTCCAATATGTTGGTCAGAAAAATGAGTCTTAAGCTTAATCAACTGAGAAAGTAGCTTGGAGAAGGCAAAATTTTTAGATGAGATTAAGAAAATATTTGACCATCGACTAAAAGCATCTATTAGAACCATAAAATACCTTAAAAGTCCGCTAGTAGGATCAATTGGTCCGCAAATATCATCATGTATTCTCGGAAGGAATGGTGGTGATTCAGAAGCTATTTTGAGAAGTGAATGTCTTGTAATGAGTTTACCTTGTGAACAAGCTACACACAAATGTTCAGTAGGAAAGGAAAGACTTTGGTATGATAAATTATGCCCATTGGTATTGTTGATGACCTTTCTCAACATAGTCGATCATGGATGACCCAATCTGTCATGCCAAATGATTAGATTTCTTGGATCATTTAGCCTTTTGCTAGTGATGGGGTAAGATTCTACTACCTTCAGAGTAGTTTGATATAGCCCCGAGGAGATTAACTTACACTTTTCTAATATGAGCTTATTGCTTCCAACATTAGAGGTGATACAAATATACTCTTTGCTATCATCGTTCATTATTTCAACATGAAACTCGTTCATTCGAATATCTCTAAAGCTAAGTATATTTATATTAGATCTACTAGAGAATAATGTATTTCAAATGACTAAGTGTGTTCCATTTGGTAATACAATATCGGCCTTACCATAACCTTCTATAATTTGCATGGGTCCAACAATAGTGGTCACCTTGACAGTATTTGAGGCATATGTCATAAAAACCTTCCTAGTTTTCAATATAGTGTGAGTTGTTGCACTATCTATCAAGCATATGCCATCATCATTATCCATACCTTTCAAAAACAAAAATTAAAAATATATTAATATGCTACTAAATGGTTAAACTTGGCATATTGTCAATTATTATAACTTGATCTAAATCTAAATGAAACTGCTTCAAAGAAAGTAAACTAGCTAGACTATTGATCATATAATGACCAATTTATTCAAAGTAGAAAAATAAACTTAGATAAGCATACAATAACTATTCATTGACTTCGCCTATCATGGCGTTGAACTAGTCTTCCGAAATTGCGTTTCCATCCTTATCTTAGAAGAAATTATTAAAATCCATGTGTGTTGTAACCTCCATGAGATTAATCTCCATAACCTTTCAGGCTTCATACTCGTCCACTTTTTTTGTGAGATGCGACAGTTTCGCATCCAATGACCAGCTCTTCCATAACGTTTGCAAATACCAGTTAGAGCAGCTGGATTGAGAATTTGGGCATTATTTCTTCGAGGATTAAATCCCTTATTTTTGAACTGTATGTCATTCCTTGGAGCCGGATTGTAGCCATTTCTTTGGCTTTCAAGGCGTCTATGCCCTCTACCTCTGTGATTTTCCTGACCCCTAGTATTGGTCACATTTTTTTAAGCACTAGTCACATTCACTTCAGCTGAAATTGGCGCAGACCCAGTTGGTCTACTAGTGTATTTTTTGATTAATAACTCGTTATTTTTCTCGGCCACGAGTAAGACAACAATGAGTTCGGAATACTTCTTAAAAAATTTCTTCCTATACGTCTTTTGTAGGGTCATATTAGTCGCATGAAATATGATAAATATTTTTCTAGCATGAAATGCTCTGTCACTTCTTCACCACATAACTTCAATTGTGAAGTAATCCTGAACATAGCTGAATTATAGGTTGCAATTGTCTTATAATCTTGGAAACGTAGATTGAGCCATTCATGGAGTGCACCTGGTAGTATGACCATTTTCTGGTGATCATATCTCTCAGCTAGAGAATTTTATAGCACCAAGGGGTCCTTGATTGTTAAGTACTCAACTTTGAGATCAACATGAATATGATGTCTTAGAAAAATTAAAGCCTTCGCTTTATCTTGTGCAAATATTGGCTTATCAGCCACAATTGCGTCACCTAAGCTTTTGGCTTGAAGGTGCAATTCAGCATCCAATCTCCAGTTGAGAAAATTATGGCCTTCTAAGTTTAGAGGCTTGAAATCATTCTTTGTGAGGATCGACATATTGCTGTATAAGATCAATAATAACAAGTTAACATAAGAACTTAATAAATTACCAAACAATTCATGTTCATGATGTATGCTTCAAACAATGATGTTTCAGAAGTCTATTTATACCAAACAAATTTTGTTCATGGTATGCTTCGAACAATGATGTTCCAAAGTCGTAGATAAATACCAAACACTAGATGTTCATGGTATGCTTCAAACAATGATGTTCCAGAAGTCTTATATATATAGACCAAATAATTCATGGTCATCAAATCTCTGATGGTTTTGATCTGAATATATTAACATATATTAAATAAATAAAAAATAACTCAAGCGTCCTCTCCGAGAGATCTATATGCGATTAACATCAGAGTGCTATCAGAGTTAACTAAAAGAAGTAAGATGAATGGATAAAAACTATTTTTTTTCCTAGCGGTATGCCAAGAGATGTATAAACATCAACATCAGGTTGTGCCTACGGTATGTATATGTAGAAAATAAAAATAAAAATAACCATACCTATTACCGAAGTGGAGAATCCGCAAATGACGACTTCACTGAGATGCTCTCGCTTATTTCCTCCCGTTAGAGCTTTGTGCTGATAACGTGTTAGAATAAACGTAGAAGAAGAAAAAAGACAATATGAGAGAAGATATTTTATTAGTGTAATCACATGGTGGGAGGCAAAGACCTTATTTATACAACCCAATGAAGGTGTAATACTAATCTCTAACCAGTGTGGGACTAAAAATAAAGTGGAAATCCAACCCTTTAGTAACCAACGTTATAACAATTTTATTTTAAATAGATAATCCTAATTGAAATTAGCGACGCTTGTCACAGAGTTGCTAAATTGACGATTCCATATTATGCCTTAATAAAGTCGCAGTCGCCACATTTTTTTACTTTGTCGCTGCAAAGTCCCTCATTGTTGATATTTGCAATGCTATTTATAGGAGTCGATAATATCGTCTGAACCAACGACAATTTTTTTTTGACGTCGCTAAAAAATGACGTCACATATTTCTCATTTATTTAGTAGTGACGATATCGTGGCAGTCGCAAAAATCTATTACCTTGTCTACGATGGAGGTGGAGTTTATTGCTGTGACGAAGGTTTGATATCGATGACAAGTCAGAAGAAGCACCAAGGTTTGCAAAGAGTTGTGCCTATGAGAATGGTTGATCTGTGAGGTATTTGGTTTATTTGCTACTCAGGGTCGGCCCCGAGGGTTTGGTTTTCCGAGCCAAAGTTTATTTTGGTTGCCCCTTGATCTTTGTTGTGGGTTGGTCCTGGACGGTTATCTGCGACTCCGACCTCATGCAAGTTATGTTGACCTGAAGGGCTTCATTATTTGAGCCAATGTTTTAAAAATCAGACCGGTTGATCCGTGAACCGATAGCTTTTTCGGACCAGGTCAATGTTAACCCAATGTTTGCAAAAACTGGTTGCAAATAATTTTTGTAAAATTCAGTGTCAAGAGGAATAGAATTTGAACCACTTAGATTAATCCAATGGTTGAACAAACTGGTTGAATCGGTTTGACCTGACCTATTATCTTATCCGGATAGATCTTCAGTCCAGCTTTTAAAACACTTGTGGAACTCAAATCTCCATAAATTTAAACTTTCCAAAGGACTTTTTCATACAGATCTCTCGTATCTCTCATATTGCACGTAGGACCCCAAATCTTGTGTCCTACTTAAAAAAACATTTTAAATCATAGAAAATATAAAGTATAAATCATCTCCAATAAATTCGATAGTAATTCAGTTCCGAAATTAAATTATGTACAAATCATCTAAAATCGATAGTAATTCAATTCCGAATTAAATTATGTGAAAGCAGTTGCAGTGTAACTGCCAAAAACAGTAACAATTTCTATTGATTGTGCACAATCAATATAGTAATTAATGTTCCTTAAACTTTTCGATTTTGTAACAACCATATGGCTTAAAGGACTACTAGCCAGTGTTTTAAAAAATCGAACCGGAGATCGACCTAGTTAGGATACTTGATTGGGTCAAACCGGTCAAACAAGTGGGTTAATCCGGAATGAACAAATTATATAGACTTATATTGAATGTATTATATAGTACGCAACTACATATATATACTACTTTATGCATGTTTATCATAGTAGAATTAGTCAATGAACAAATATATTAACTTTGATTGCATGTAAAGTCTAAAATAAAAATCAATAGTCAGGATTAAACCAGTTCAAAACCAAACTGAGTCAGATGATTCGATGGTCTGACAGATCAGGTAGACCGAATTGACTATATTTTGGGAAAAAAAAATATATTTCAAAACAGTTTAGTAAAATAGTAGAAGCAGGCTCCAATAACCCTGATATTGTTTATTGTTTTGGATATTTTTACTTCTCTTGAAAAATATTTCAAAACGGTTTGGTAACAACGTCTTATAAAAAAAACCTTTTGATAATTCAACTGAACTTTGAATTATTTTTAACAACATTATCTCACCTTTTGTCAAAGCAGCTTCTACTAGTAGTTTTTGAAAAGTATCAGTAATCCCAAATAAAGTCTAAGAAATCCCAAACAGAAATGCATTATGACCCCCTTCCCTCTAGCCTCCTGTTGGCCTCCGTGCTGACATGACCAGGGCCGGTCCTAGCCAAGGGCAACCGTCCAGGGTCCAGGAATCATGAGGGCCCAAAAAAACTGGCACACACACTTATAGTTGAAGAGTTTGGGTGGAGAATTTTACGCTTCTCCATACAAGCCGCCCGTGCTTCCAAGGATTTGACGATTCAGATATCCCACAAAATTTGTCCAAGTTGTCAGGCCCCATGTCCAGAATACTGGAGAGCGGGGCCTGACAAAGTCAGCTACGTATATCAGAGTATTCCAGTACCCCGAGATACGGTCACGACTGTGAATAAACATGGGAGATTAATACTACAAGCCATTAGTCAACCTAGGTCAAGCAATCATAGTGTCTCAATCACAAGCAAAAAATTACAATGTTCAAGAAAATATGATCATCGGAAGCAAAATAGAAAAGCGTCCCAAACCATATGTACATAGCTGATCATGAATCTAGTAATACAAAATGAAGAACTAATAAGAGTGTAAGTCATACATGATCAACTCTAGCTATAGTCTAGAATATGCTAATCATGTCATGCCCAGTAGGCGATATAACAAATCCAAAATACGAGCTAACAGGTGCTCGGGGCTAAACGCTACAAAAGACTATGTACAATAAGTAGGAGAACAAGATAAGAACCCATTCAATCGGTTTGGTGCTCCACGTGGTCACCATCCTCGGGAAGTAACGAAAGATCATTTGGCTCTGCTACCAGATCTGGCCAAGCAAAACCAGTGGGATCAGACCCAAATAGCAAGTACCACAAAGGAGGCCAAACTATGAACTAAAACCAGCAATATAACACAGAGCTACAATATCCTAAGCAACATGTACTACCAGGAATAAAATAAGGTGCACCGGGAAACAAGAAAATAAAACAGGTAACATGTAAAAAAAACTGGACAGGAACATGTACGGGATCATGTAAGATGAACATATACGGGATCATGCAAGGTGAACATAAGCATATAAGTAAACTGGAAGAAAAAAAAGTAACGAAAAAAGAACTAGTACAGTGATGGAAGCATGCATGGAGAACATGTACGGAACATTGCATATAAGGTAAATAACGTAAATAGACCGGAATGCACCACGCTGGGTCACTGTCAGGCAAGCAAAGCAATATAAGACCAAACAAAAAATGGACTCCATTCATCAATCACTGCCAAGCAAGAAGTACGACTTGCTACATTAGCTAACTAGGGTTATAATAAGTCCTAATTACTAACAAATATAATTTAGGATTTTCATACGGTCGCATGCCCTGCAGACTGTCCAAGCTATCCAAACGTCGGACGATAGTAAAATAAATAATAGTGGATACACCACCCCCAGGAGAGATATGCTCCTAATCAAAGTCACAAAAAGGTGAACCTGAGTAAGTCAATACAATATGTCCCACACGACGGTGAGCTAGAAATGTGCACTACCATCAATCAAAAAAAGTTATTGGGGCACGGGACTACATGCAACCAGGAGATCCTCCCCCAATGCTCTAATTATTCTTGCTAGTTATTAATCCTTAACATTTTAGTTTAGGATTCTGGGTGTGGCATTCCGCATAATCCATCCTAGGCATAATTTTCCCCGCAGGGATGAACTAGATAAGACAATGTTTTGATAAGCAGAATCACAAGACTATACGGGAATGCAATAATACAGTTATAGGCAAGACGAGCGTACGTTATAACAAGCCACAACAGTCAATATATCATTCAGAAATCATGAGTGCACTACTACGAGTCACTATCAGATAATAACATGGTAGGTCTGGACAAATGTATATAATGGGTAGGTGTCCCCAAAGCTATACACGGCTGGTGTATAATGGGTAGGTGGCCCCAAAACTATACATAAAGCCGGAACTGGGTACAATGGACAGGTCAATAAAATAAACAAGTAGAGCCGAGAAGTACTACAGGAAAACATATACATGTGTCGGGTCGTGCCAAGAAAGTATCATAGACGAAAGATAAAAGAAAAAGACAAAACAGACAAAAATAGGTCATTCAGATTATCCGGCGGATCTTCTTGGATCATCATCGGATTATCCGATCCGTCACAGCAAGTAAGGGGCCATAATTCGGATCATCCGTCGGACTGCCGTGGATCACCGTCGTACATCTTACCATTGCTTCGATAATTGGAGCACCTCACTACCCATTGCCTATCTACAAATTTCATAACCTTGTCCTAGACATGCCCGCCTACTATTCTGACCTTTGTGTAACCTACAATTATGCTTTTTTGTGCTATATTTTAGTCGCACAATAAACGTCGCGGACGTTATTATTGTAATTCTAAATAAATACGACTCTGTACCCTTGTGCGTTCCAATCGAAATTGGAGACACAATCTTGACCATTTTATATAACCCGAATTTTATTAATATTCTATACTGTATCCTCTACGTCCCTGACACTTGTGTCCCACCTAATTTTATCTCTATTTACTCCTAATTAATTCCAGAATATCATGCGCATTCAATTTAATTAATTAAATCCAATTTTTGTCTTTGTGCAATTTTTCCAATTGTTGGGGGCTTTTATGCAAAAACGCATTTAGGTGTCCACACCATTGGACAATACGTGAAGAAATCCAATTTTCCCTTCACATGAAATTTTCCCATAATTTTCGGAATGTGCAAACGCACAACATCGTCCCCTCATTTAAACCCCATCCTTGCATTTTAAACCATGTAATTTTTGGTCCTCCAAACATCCTCATGTGTGCCCAAGGCCCAATCCCAAGGAGTGTTAACCAAGCCCTAATCTTAGGTCAACCCCCAAACTTAAAAATCCTACATGTATAAATAATCCTCTTCCTAATTTTTCCCAAAACTCAAAACCCCAAAACCTAAATTATAACTCAGCCGACCCATCCCTTCCCGCACTGTTCATCTTCCCCCCCCCCCGAGTCCCTGTTCAGTCCCGCCGGAGACTTCGCCGAACCTCCGGATCAGCCCCGCCTCGACGAACCACCATCCACTTCCCTCCTCCACCACACCATCGCCGCTGAAGCCGCCGCTGTTCTCCTCCAGATCCGCTCACCTCGTCGACCGGATCCCCCCCCTCCGACCGCTGTACTCCTCGACGACTCGCCAGAGCTGACCATGACGCCACCAGTACACCACCATTGCCCCCGTTCTTTGCCTCCTCGTCATCTTCTTCCTCTCCTCCGCCTGCACTCGTCCGCCGGACCTCCCCGTCCCTCTTCCTCGACCTTCCTTCCCCGACTCCACCATCTCCCTCATCCCGCCGCCTGAAGCTGACGACAGCCACAACCCCGCCGAGTCCTTCGCCCGGCCAGCCGTACCACCACCCTTCACCACCACGTTCCTCTCCTTCCCTCGAGCCACTGCCTCCACCTCCCTCGGCCAGTCACCACTACACGAGCACCACCACACGATCACCACCTCCCTTCCCCTGGCCGAGCCTCCTCACCCTGAACCCGATCACCTCCAGCCAGGCTTCAACCCCACCGGCCTAAACTCCTTCCTCCTCCATGTGTCCCTGTCCTCCTCCGGCCGGACATTCCCCCTCGTTGGCCGGAGTTCAGCAGTCATCATCATCATCATTGTCACGACCCGCACCCGGTGTAAGGGTACTAGTCGGAAACAACGCCCAGCCTACGCCGCAGAATCGGCGGTAGAACGCTGTCTAGATAATCTATCTAATAATATAAAGAACCACCAATAATGATAGTATACTCAATCACAGAACTAAGATAGAAATAAGCACGAATCAGATAAAGAATAGAATAGTCATAATACAACTCATGAGTCTAAAATAATACATCAATGAGTCTGAAGAATAACAAAATAAGCTGAAGACAAATCCAGTATAAAAGAATACTACGAAGCTACAACTCAAGGGTCAACTGTCTCAGTTGGGATAAGTCCCTCTTGAGCCAGGGTCTCAGAATCTAAACCCACAACATCCTGGGGTCCATAATAGGTAGGGTACCACTCATCAGTGTCATCTGGAAAAATATATCCAGTCAGGAAAGGAGCAGAGTACATCTCTAACAGCAGTTCTAATTTATGATAAAAATTATGTAACAGTAAATAGCTGTGGATAAACAAGATGCACAATAGATACAAGAGATATATATACAATAAAGAAATACTGGAAATAAATACAATAATGAACAATATGCCAATGAAACAATAATACTAATGACTAAGTGTGTGAGTACTAGCTTAACATGTGATCGGCTTGGGCAAGATGCAATACGGCCTGGCTAATCATACGTACGGTGTATGATCAATACTATTCAGTAATCAGTACTTTATTCAATAGGGATATTGATCACATATCTATACTAATACTCCCCACCCCGACTGGTATAATAGATCCAACCACGGTATGTTATGGCACGAGATTCCCCAAGAAGATAGCGACTCTTCCCGAGAATCGGTGTCTGTACATGTACAAGATAACCAATGAAACAATACTTGCACCATATACACCATATTCCAAGGAATAACATCTCATGACGATATTCGGATATACCAATCCGTGTAACCATAGTGTCAAGAGAACATGGATATCTAAACTAGATACAGTGAACATAGAGGATATCATAAATGAGAAACTATCAGAGAATGTACTCGTCTGAAGTCCAATGAACAGTCTCACAGATGTCTGACTCGGTGCCTCGAAGACCTAGATATGGAATACAACATCAATACAAGGTCCCGAAAAGAGAACAAGTTAAACTAGTCAACTTCTAGGTAAAAAAGTCAATTCTAAGTCAAAAGTCAACTATGGTCAACTCTAAAGTCAACTAAAGTCAACTATGGTCAAACTAAGGTCAACTATCTATTTCTAGGTTGCACAAGTCTAGTACCAAAAACTTGGATCAAAATACTAAAATCTAAGTCATAAAACTACATCCTTAAATATTAGAATACCGTATCTTAGGATATGTGAATCCAAGGTAAACCTCACAATACCTATACATTAATCAATAAAGTATAATAAATAGAATATTAAATACAACAATTAGGAATCCTGGCTTTGAACCAACTTAGTATCCACACAAAGTCACAAACTGGATACCCAAATCTCGTATCTTAAGTATCCCACTTACCTTGGTTTCCACAAGGTAATGCTCAAGATACCTAGATATAGTATTTACCCTTATACATAATATAATATATATATATATATATATATATATATATATATATATATATATATATATACTAATATTATACAATTAAGAATATAACAATACTAGTATTATATCTCACAATAAATACATATATATATACATATATATATATATATAAATATAATATATAAAACTATATACTAAACTGCCCAACTGTCACTGAAAACAGTGTGGTAAAACACTAATTTTTCAATAAACAGACCTTCAGTGACAGTTCAAACTGTCACTGAAACGCCGTCGCCATTGCTGCTGTGTAAATGCACTGCTGTCACCCTATTGGTGACAGTTCTCAACTGTCACTGTTAATGACTGTCGCTGCTGCTGTTTAAATCCCGCCCACTGCAATTAATGACAGAAGCTGTCATTAAATGCCCCATGCTACAGCGGCTGCTTCTGGAATTTAATGACAGAAACTGCCATTAAATGCCGCTGTCGCCAAAGATAAAAATATATATAACTATATATATATAATATATAAATATATAAATCAATATATATATATATATATATATATATATATATATATATATATATATATATATATATATATATATATAAATCAATAAAAATATATATACTTCTATACATACATAATCCTACACATATATATATAAATAAATATTAATAGCTATAATACACATCCTATGTACTAATGTACATATTTTAACATGGTTAAATGCACATATACATAATTATGTTTAATAAGAATACATCCATTTATATATAAATAATCATATAGTAATTATAATTAATATAACTACTTATTTAAACACATATATATATTTTATAAAATATTTTCATATAATTTATATTACTAACATAATTTGTAACATATATAAATGCATGTAAAAGAAAGCTACATATATATTTATACATTATATTAGTACACATATAATACATAGATCTATGCTACAATAAATACCATAATAAATACACTAAAATAAATATGTAACATCTATATATATTTACTAATTTATAATTCAATAATTAAACCACAAATAATTAGATCTACACATAAACACACATACATGGAGAGTATCACACCGTATCCTATTAGATCTAGGATACACATGCGACACGAGTCCAACACACAACCAATTGTACCCCGAAGGACACAAACAAGTCACAAATATTATTTATGAATAAATCAAAGTATCAAATGTAGATCTATGTGTCCGTATCAAAATACGACATGTACAAAGTCCCGTGTCGGAGGAAAAACCTCCAAAACGACACGTATCACCAAATTATTGGGATACGACCTACACGTAACCAATTGTGGACACGACACTAGCCCCAAACACATAAGCACATGCCCAATTGATCTATATGATCAATTGACACACACAATAAAATGTCAATTTTGAATTTCTCCAAAATTGACACAAAAAGCACCATAACTTTCTCCATGGGTCTCCTATGAACACAAAACCAAGTCCTATGGGTAGTACATACATATGGGTTGATTTTACATGATTAAATCTTAGATTTAGAAGCTATTTTAAGGGAAAAAACTGAATTATACCTATTGGGAGATGGATTCCCAATGAAACCTCCAATTGAGATAAAATTGCCTCAAAATTGTAGATCCTTGCTCCTCTTTGTAGATCCTTGCTTTCTCCTTCTAGATCCTTGCTTTTCAACTTTCTAATGGTGAATTGGAAAGAATTTGGAATGAATTTGGTGGGAAATTGGAATGGGAATGAAAGGAATTTGGGAGTGAAAAATTCTAGATCTAGATTTGGAATTAGAATGAGAGGAGAGAGAATTCCCCCCCCCCCTCTATTATAGGCCGGCCTTACCCCTTCCCCAAGCAATTATAAAATATCCAATGTACCCCTTGGGGCCTCTCATGAAGAAATAATTAAGGAAGGAAGCTTCTAGTCTAATGATTTAATTAATTTAATCCATCTCCTTTAACAATGGGCTTTCTAAATGGGCCAAGTCTAACTAATTAATTCATGTTGGTCCATGGGTCCAAACTAAACTAGTTGGGTCCACTAATATAAGTCCAAAATAATTAAATAACATCTAACAATAATTAAATAATACAACAAATAATTATTTACCATGCACAATATTTAATTAAATAGGAAAAGACTAAAATACCCTTTTCTAGAAAATGTGGTAGTGACAATCATTAGCATCATCACCATCATCATCACCTTCAAATCATCATACTAGCTATCACCATCACCATTACGATCATCCTCGCCAACGTCGTCGCCAACAACGTCGTCATCACCTTCGTCGTCCTCATCATCAATATCTCATCCTCGTCATCACCCTCATCTCCATCATCGTCCTAGTCATCCTTCCATCAATCACCATATCATCACCCCTTAACTATTATCATCCATATCATCGCTATCGTCCCAGTCAGCATCCATATCACCACCAATATCATAATTATCACCCTGGTAATCATCATCAACCCCTTTACGATCATCATCATTGACCTAATCACCCTCGTCCTCGTGTTCATCGTAGACCGTCACCCTTGCCAGACAACCCGCAGCAGTCGCCCCCGATTCCCGTACCTGTGCACGTTGACCCCAGAGATCTGTTGGATTGTTCTGCGCTACTTTCAGAGCAGGTTATGGGTACTACGCAGCTTTCTTGCCAGGCAAGTATACCTTGCCTTGTTATACTGTCTAAATTCTGTATTTTAGCTGCCTGTTCATTATTTTAGCTATTATAACTGTGCGCGTTCGAGAGAGACTCGGGTGCAGTCAACGAATGCGTTGACGTTAGGACTTGTGTCTGACCTAGTGTCTAGTAGACCCACCTAGAGTTGTGGAGTTATCGGTATGACTTCCAGGCCTTGACACATTTCTTACGCGTGTTGTGAGTCTCATGTAGGGCACGGACCTGCGTATGTGGTTGGCCACCTGTACGTGTAAGTCGTACGACGGATAGGATATAATTGCTAATAGTGATGCATATTAGAAGACCTAGCAGTTATTAGTAGGCGGAGCATAGACTAGCGTGGTACGATGGTCCCATCCTTGTCCTTGTTTGGTTGTAAGGATGGACTATTGCTCTAACGATAGACTATGAGCCAGAGCTACGATGCCAAGGCATAGTAGCTGACGCGTGTTGTGGATACAACATGCATAGATCATTGGGCGGGGAGGACAACTTGTTGACGTATGGGACACCCACTTCCTCTATGCAGATTCTACACTCGACGGAGTGATATGGACGTTATATACTATGCAGACTCTACGTTCTTCGGAGCGCTATGGACGTTATATACTATGCAGATTCTCCGTTCTTTGGAGCGGTAGGACGTTATTATATACATGCGCCCTTGTATTGGGGGCATATGTGGCATATACTAGCCAGTTGTCACGATTGGTGAATTACGTCAGCATATGTCTAGCCTACACCTTTCCATACTTTCAAAGTTGTCCTCAAGTTGTATTTCACTTAGATGGTTAAGTCACCCTGGAGTTTTTACAGTATTTACATTATGGCATGCTTTTATGTATCTTGTTATGTCCCTATGAGGACCTGGCCCTTTCCAGGTGTGTTATTCATGAGTATTTGCAGGAGCGCAGATCTGGACTGGCTTCTTATATTGTGAGGGGTCTTCCCTTCGAGCCTCGTGATTGCTAGAGGTTGTACTTATAATGTATATATCTTGTTTATTCCATATTCTAGTTCGGTAGTGGATTTGTTTTCATCCGACTACCATCATTAGACACCTCATATTGATATCTAGTTCATAGATACTGGTCATTTAATTATATTGATTCTATGGATGAGATCTAGATTATACCATGTGACTTGTGATAGAGTTATACCATTTGTGGATTTTGTTATTTAGATACAGCGTATGTGTGTTATGGTTTCCATATATTGGAGTGCCATATTCATACGACTGGCATGCTCACGTGTCCTAGTCCTACGTATTTTTGGGACTGGGACGTGACATATTTTTATGGTGGCCCATGCAGGTCAAGAGCATATTTTTTCGGTTACGTTACTGTACCGAGCAAGCTTGCACATAGGATTAGAGTATAGGATCTCATCCACATCTGACTATGACTCCTCCTCCTCCCAATCCATTCTATTTGAATAACTGCATCCTGCTTGATTCATGTGCTTCCCTATTAGTTCCTTGAGTGTAGCCTTCTCCTAGAATATAAAAGTCCCTGTTGTTAGATAATAAGTAGGGTAACCTTCCTATTAAGAGTAACTAGAACCCTGACACGTCACTAAGTTTAGAATATTTAAGTAAACTCTAGCATCCTTATCTAAAGAATGGCTTACCATTATTCTTTGACATAATTATGAATGACCTAAGAGTAGTATAGGCACTACTAGAGCTAGTTAGAGATTTGACCCTAATGTTTGACCCTAGTATTTAGGAACCAATAGAAATCTGAGATCGAATGTAGGGACTGAACCTAATGTGCATAGTGAGATAGTGTTAGGATATAGATTCTTGTCATGATATTAGCAGATAGTACCTTAGGAAGCCCAGAGCAACGAGTATGACTTTCCTCTTGAGATCTTACCTCAAACACGGAGAATTGCTCGCCACCTTCCCCTTAGGAAACCATGATATTATCTGTAGTCCCCCTATTTTAATTTCATATCTTGTTCCTCCAAAACCTTAGCGTTCGCTAATTTTGCGATGACTAAATTATGATTCTTCTTTTCTTCATCTTTTAACTCGTGCCACATAACTCTTATGATTGAAGGCCAAGTGATCTTATTCTATGTTAGGATATATAGTTTGCTAGGGTTATAGTTTGGTACTTTGAACTTTGAATTATGTGCTTGGTAGTTAGAACTTGATAGTTTGAGTTGTTCCTTTAGATTGTGATCTGATTATTCTTAGTTTTAAATCGCGTAATTTGTATCCGTAACTCGATACGAGTTACACTTTCCTTTTTCTCTTAAAGGTCATTAACTCTTCCATTCTTACTATTGGCACTTGTATTCTATGAACACTATGATTAAGATTTTAGATAACATTTACCTACATGATACAATATGAGACCCTAATAAGTACTAAGATCCGTTCTTCGTATAGCCCAATAAGAATTTGTACTTTATTTATAAGAACTTTATTAATTTGTAGGATCCCCTTAAGACTGCCACAATATTAGTTTATTATTTTAAGTTGGATAATATGCCTCATAACATAGTATCACATAGCCCTATTGACCCATTGATGAAGTATAATAGGATGACACAACTTTAGACTTGCATAAGAAGATAGTGTTTATTCAGACTGTAGAAATTAAAGGTCCATACCCATATTTGGTCGACTAGCGACTTAGATAAGGAGTAGTATGACAACTAGAGAGACTGTAGAGTCTTATTTTTGTTTTGTTTGTGAACTTGAATTATTTTGTAATTTCTCTCATCATAATCTAGCGTGCTTATATTTTTTGTACTACCTCGACTTATGCTGCTGTTACAGCCTAGTTTTGCAAGCTCAGTCTTTTATCAAGCTTGTTTACGACATATGTATTATTGGGCGCGTCACTAATACATTTCAGAATTAGTGTACTACGGTCTGATCAACCATAGTGCGCTTGGTTCGCCCTTCGCATAACTACTTTACATGGATTGAGATATATAGTAATCAGTAGACGAATGTACTTGCCCTCTAGATATGTCTGAGCATATCGTATCCGTTACATAACTGTAATGATACGGGCATATGAATAGGAATTACCAAAATAAGATTTCAATCCACAACTGCCTTGACAATTCCTATTGAATTCTTTAAACGCCTTGATCCCCATACTTCTAATCTATTAACTCCCCTTGAACTCTTTATTATTGTTTTTCGTCTTCCCTTATTTCGAAAAGATGAAACCTCGTGCCTAGCATAAGTTGATACACAGATAGTATTAGATATACCCTATAGGCCAATTACATTATTTGATGATTATTTTGTAACCAAGGGCATATCACATGTAATATATTTGGTGTTAAAATTTTTGAGGATTGAGTAACAGGATTAAGTAAATTTGAGGAATGAGATTTCTTAAATGTAAGAGTCTTATGTGATAGATGGGTAAATTCTAAGTTGGGTAGCAGTTGCATTATCAGCTTGAGAGAAATTTCTTTAGATTGTGATCGAGCAAAATTTGATTAAAAGGTTCAAGTCATTTTAATTTTTAGAATTTTGGATGAATAAGTAAGAGAATGAGGATCAATGAATTTTAATTTTTAGCACATGATTTAAATTTTAATATTGAAGGTAGAATCAACGATTTAAACCTTGAGGAAAATAAATAGAACTCTAAACATGGACATGGACGGATAAAATCTCAAATTTGAGGATTAAATTAAAAGAAATTTTTTGATTGCAGGATTTCCTATTTGAACTATTGAGGATATAAATTGAATTTAAATTGGAAGAGTACAAAACTTCATAAGTTGAAAAATAGGAGGAAAAAATTGATTAGAATTATTTCTAAAAGAGATTTTGTTAGTCGGAGATCGCGATATAAAATTTGATATGCGAAGATGTTATATGGATTGAAATTAAATTTGGATGTTGATGAGGAAGTATGATAGGTTGAAATTTGTTTGAACAGTGACCATCTTAATTTTGAAGTGATTACGAAGGATTGATTAGAATTTTAGTTATCGCAAAGATATTGCGATTAACTTGCCTTATATAGGTAAAGGAATAACAAATTATGCCTTATTTTAATTTCGAGGACGAAATTATTTTAAGTTGGGTAGATTGTAAACTCCCTCACCCAAAATTAGGTTTACTTTGCTTAGATAGTAAAATTAGGGCTAGTTGAACCCAATTAGAAATAGAACACGATATTTTATTTAACTGCACAATATTTATATCACATCGTACATCTTACCGTTGCTTCGATAATTGGAGCACCTCACTAGAACTTGCCTATCTACAAATTTCACAACCTTGTCCTAGACATGCCCGCCTACTATTCTGACCTTTGTGTAACCTATAATTATGCTTTCTTGTGCTACATTTTAGTCGCACAATAAATATCGCAGACGTTATTATTGTAATTCTAAATAAATATGACTCTGTACCCTTGTGCGTTCCAATCGAAATTGGAGACACAATCTTGACCATTTTATATAACCCGAATTTTATTAATATTCTATACTGTACCCTCTACGTCCCTGACACTTGTGTCCCACCTAATTTTATCTCCATGTACTCCTAATTAATTCCAGAACATCTTGCGCATTCAATTTAATTAACTAAATCCAATTTTCGTCTTTGTGCAATTTTTCTAATTGTTGGGGGCTTTTATGCAAAAAATGCATTTAGGTGTCCACACCATTGGACAATACGTGAAGAAATCCAATTTTTCCTTCACATGAATTTTTTTTATAATTTTCGAAATGTGCAAACGCACAACATCGCCACCTCATTTAAACCCCATCCTTGCATTTTAAACCATGTAATTTTTGGCCCTCCAAGCATCCTCATGTGAGCCCAAGGCCCAACCCCAATGAGTGTTGACCAAGCCCTAATCCTAGGTCAATCCCCAAACCTAAAAATCCTACATGTATAAATAATCGTCTTTCTAATTTTTCCCAAAACTCAAAACCCCAAAACCTAAATTATAACTTAGCCGACCCATCCCTTCCCGCACTGTTCATCTCCCCCCCCCGAGTCCCTGTCCAGTCCCGCCGGAGACTTCGCCGGACCTCCGGATCAGCCCCGCCTCGACGAACCACCATCCACTTCCCTCCTCCACCACACCATCACCGCTGAAGCCGTCGCCGCTCTCCTCCAGATCCGCTCACCTCATCGATCGGATCCCCCCTCGGACCGCTGTACTCCTCGACGACTCGCCGGAGCTGACCACGACGCCACCAGTACACCACCATTGCCCCCGTTCTTCACCTCCTCGTCATCTTCTTCCTCTCCTCCGCCTGCACTCCTCCGCCGGACCTCTCCGTCCCTCTTCCTCGACCTTCCTTTCCCGACTCCACCATCTCCCTCATCCCGCCGCCTGAAGCCGACGACAGCCACGACCCCGCCGAGTCCTCCGTCCGGTCAGCCGTACCACCACCCTTCACCACCACGTTCCTTTCCTTCCCTCGAGCCACTGCCTCCACCTCCCTCGGCTAGTGACCACCATACGAGCACCACCACACGATCACCACATCCCTTCCCCTGGCAGAGCCTCCTCACCCTGAACCCAAGCACCTCCAGCCAGGCTTCCACCCCACCGGCCTGAACTCCTTCCTCCTCCTAGTGTCCCAGTCCTCCTCCGGACGGACATTCCCCCTCGCTGGCCGGAGTTCAGCAGTCATCACCATCATCATTAGCATCATCACCATCAACATTATCTCCAAATCATCATACTAGCTATCACCATCACTATTACGATCATCCTCGTCAACGTCGTCGCCAACAACGTTGTCATCAGCCTCGTCGTCATCATCATCAATATCTCATCCTCGTCATCACTCTCATCTCCATCATCGTCCTAGTCATCCTTCCATCAATCATCATATTATCTCCCCCTTAACTATTATCATCCACATCATCGCCATCGTCCCAGTCAGCATCCATATCACCACCAATATCATAATTATCACCCTGGTAATCATCATCAACCCCTTTACGATCATCATCATTGACCTAATCACCCTCGTCCTCGTGTTCATCGTAGACCGTCACCCTTGCCAGACAACCCGCAGCAGTCGCCCCCGATTCCCGTACCTGTGCACGTTGACCCCAGAGATCTGTTGGATTGTTCTGCGCTACTTTCAGAGCAGGTTATGGGTACTACGCAGCTTTCTTGCCAGGCAAGTATACCTTGCCTTGTTATACTGTCTAAATTCTGTATTTTAGCTGCCTGTTCATTATTTTAGCTATTATAACTGTGCGCGTTCGAGAGAGACTCGGGTGCAGTCAACGAATGCGTTGACGTTAGGACTTGTGTCTGACATAGTGTCTAGTAGACCCACCTAGAGTTGTGGAGTTATCGGTATGACTTCCAGGCCTTGACACATTTCTTACGCGTGTTGTGAGTCTCATGTAGGGCACGGACCTGCGTATGTGGTTGGCCACCTGTACGTGTAAGTCATACGACGGATAGGGTATAACTACTAATAGTGATGCATATTAGAAGACCTAGCAGTTATTAGTAGGCGGAGCATAGACTAGCGTGGTATGATGGTCCCATCCTTGTCCTTGTTTGGTTGTAAGGATGGACTATTGCTCTAACGATAGACTATGAGCCAGAGTTACGATGCCGAGGCGAAGTAGCTGATGCGTGTTGTGGATAGAACATGCATAGATCATTGGGCGGGGAGGACAACTAGTAGACGTATGGGACACACACTTCCTCTATGCAGATTCCACACTCGATGGAGTGATATGGACGTTATATACTATGCAGATTCTACGTTCTTCGGAGCGCTATGGACGTTATATACTATGCAGATTCCCCGTTCTTCGGAGCGGTAGGATGTTATTATATACATGCGCCCTTGTATTGGGGGCATATATGGCATATACTAGCCAGTTGTCACGATTGGTGAATTACGTCAGCATATGTCTAGCCTACACTTTTCTATACTCTCAAAGTTGTCCTCAAGTTACATTTTACTTAGATGGTTAGGTTATCCTGGAGTTTTTACAGTATTTACATTATGGCATGCTTTTATGTATCTTGTTATGTCCCTCTGAGGACCTGGCCCTTTCCAGGTGTGTTATTCATGAGTATTTGCAGGAGTGCAGATCCGGACTGGCTACTTATATTGCGAGGGGTCTTCTTTTTGAGCCTCGTGATTGCTAGAGGTTTTACTTATAATGTATATATCTTGTTTATTCCATATTCTAGTTCGGTAGTGGATTTGTTTCTATCCGACTACCATCATTAGACACCTCATATTGATATCTAGTTCATAGATACTGGTCATTTAATTATATTGATTATATGGATGAGATCTAGATTATGTGACTTGTGATAGAGTTATACCACTTGTGGATTTTGTTATTCAGATACAGCGTACGGGTGTTATGGTTTCCATATATTGGAGTGCCATATTCATACGGCTGGCATGCTCACGTGTCCTAGTCCTACGTATTTTTGGGACTAAGGCATGACATCAAGAAAAATAAAAACTGTAATAAAACTATGGCATTCGGTATTTTGGCAAGATGTACTTGCCTAAAGCCAAGCTCCCAGCCTAAACCTTCAACTCCACCATCGAGAGGGGTTCAGAAATCACACTCTAAGGCCTCAAGACCAAGCTCCTAGCTTTCACGGAAAATTGGAGAGGAAATAAAGAAGTGAAGAAAGAAAGAAAAGGGAGAGGAAAGAGAAAATAATTTTATATATATATAAGAGGTGATTTAATCGTGACCGTACGATCCGCCACGTCAACGATCCAAGTCACGAATCAAATTAATCTCATCCATCCAATACAAAACCAAGAAACCATTGGATAAAAGAAAGCATTGAATACTATTCACGAAAATATCTAATAAAAATATCTCAAAAATATCTTAAAAGTGAAACTTTATCCGTCGGACAGATTTTTCGTCGTTATGCCGCGAAATACCGGCGGTAATCCGGTCAGTGAAAAAAAGTTGAGAATTTTGATATTCGACGATATTCAATAAAGCACTGTACAATGGATAAAATACGTATCCATATACCGATACAGATACTGTGAGACGAGTCTCACAACTCTCCCTCCTTAAAAAAAAATGTTCTCAAAATTTTAATAAGGCTCAAAATCCAAACAATAAAACCAGGAAAGCATGCTATCAAGAACTAAGAAGGAAACTCATATAACTATGAAATTTAAACAAGTAAAGGGAACAGGGGATATAAAAGCAATTAACTACTATAAACGACTACCATACACAAGCATGATGAGTTATGGAGGGCACAAAATAAGTATACCTTCTGAGTTGAACAAATGCATGTAACGAGCACAAATATCATCCTCGCGCTCCCATGTCAACTCACCCGGTGAGTGATGACCCCAATAAACTCGAACTAGTCGGATAGTCCGGTTCATGAGAACCTTCTCCCTCTGGCCCAAAATAGATATGGGCCTCTCCTTATACGAAAGGTCAGTACCAACGACCAACTCCAAATAATCTAGCACATGGCTCGGATCCGAAATATACCAATGCAACTAAGATACGTAAAATACGTCATGTACCTCGTAAAGCGACGGTGGAAGAGCTAATCTATAGAAGATATCTCCCAATAAAATTAGGACTAAGCTTTCCCCGTACTACGAATCTGATAACTCCACGTGTAGAAGAAATCCTAAGAAATACGTGGTCGCCGATAGAGAACTCAAGATATCGCCGATGCGAGTCTACACAATGACACTGACGGTCCTGAGCTACTCTGAGATGCTCTGTGATCTGCATGATAACCTCAACTGCCTGAGCTATCACCTTGGGACCAAGCATCGGCCTTTCGCCAATATCATCCCAAGCAAAGGGTGATCTGCATCTCCTGCCATACAACGCCTTGAAGGGTTCCATCTGAATGGTCTTCTGGAAGCTATTGTTGTAGGAGAACTCCATTAAGTGTAAGTGATCCTCCCACGAACCACCAAGGTTCAATGTACATGATCGAAGCATATCCTCCAAAGTTTGAATTGTACACTCTGATTGACCATCTATCTGCAGATGGTAAGCTGAACTGAAGCTCATGCGGGTGTCTAAAATCTACTTAAGACTCTGCCAGAAATGAGAAGTAAATCTGGAATTCCTGTCTGAGACAATGCTAACTAGTAATCCATGCAGTATGACAACATGTCTCATTTTCATCTCTACTAGTTGCTCCGTAGACTGCCCGACTCTGAATGGTAGGAAGTGAGCAACTTTCATGAGTCGATATACTATCACCCAAATAGCATCTCTACCAGTAGGGGATCCAGGTAGACCGGTCATGAAGTCCATAGTAATGTGCTCCCATCTCCACTCCGGAATCGGTAAAGCCTGGAGTAATCCGGCCGGTCTCTGATGCTCAGCCTTAACCTGCTGACAGACTAAACACCGAGAGACAAACCTGGTATCTCCTTCTTCATCACATTCTACTATAAGTGCTATCAAATATCATGATACATCTTTCTCCATCCAGGATGAACTGAATACTGGGAATTGTGGGCCTCTGACATAATCTCGTGCTGGATATCTCCACTCGGCACACAAAGTCGATTCCTGATCCTGAGAGTCCCATCTTCAAGAATGCTCAACTATCATCGACATCCAGTCTCACACTCTGCTTTAAGTTGCTGTAGCCTGGTATCTTCTGACTGTGCTGCCCTGATCCTTTCTACTATGGTAGACTGCACCTGTAATCCCACCGTCAAGCCCGTATCACCGGGTAACACCACCTCGATGCCCATCTCCTGAAGATCCTCCAGGATGTGATGCTGCTCCATCAAGAAGTAAACTTCTGCTCTCCTGCTCAAAGCGTCAGATACGACATTGGCCTTCCCTGGATGATACTGAAGGTCAAAATCGTGGTCCGTCAATAACTTGAGCCACCTCATCGGCCGTATGTTGAGGTCCTTCTGTGTGAACACAGACCCCAAGCTCTTATGATTTGTGAAGATCTCCATCCGCTCTCCATACAGATAATGCCTCCAGAACTTGAGTGAAAACACAAATACGACCAACTCCAAATTATAGGCCGGGTAATTCTTCTCATGGTTATGAAACTACCGAGACGCATAATCTATAGCCCTACCATGCTGCATAAGGACACACCATAGACGTATGCCTGATGCATTACAGTAAACCGTGAACCCACCTGGTGTCACGCCCCGATCTCCCGCAGGCTCATCGGCCATCCCCGCTAGGCGAGAATCACCCTCCCAGTGCTCCCGCGGGACGATCGCTTGACTCATCTAGGCGTGATGCCTCACGAGTGTGAGCCACGCCCGTGCAAGGTCGAGGTTCAATGCTGGCGGTATAAGGTCTAAGCCACAGAGTCGCACATATTGTCCGAGTGCAGCAGAATTATAAATGCATAGGCGATTGGTAATAAGTTTGTTGAGTCGTCGATAGCGAAAGCATTATTGAATAACACAAGTATAGAAGTAAAGCAAACTCTTTATTGATACTGAACAAGTGTTACAGGCAGTGCTCGGCCGAGATTATAAATCGTTCAAGCCTCTCTCTCTGAAATAGTAAAAGCGTGCCAAGTGGCTACATTTTTGGAATGATGTATAGGCGATGTTCAAACATTATGTCATATATATGTGCTTCAGTTCCTGATCGCAATGCTCCAAGGCTCCAGAATAAGCTCTACACCTTAGCACGCATGAAGGAGGCATCCGCACCGAATGAGGTTCTCGCGCACCCTGCAAATAATCTGGTGGGTTATCAGTACATGAATGCACTGGTGGGGAGGCTACTCGACTGCTCGACAAATCTAAACATGTTCAATAGGTTCCGTGCACCAACTATTAGGTTATCTTTCTAGTATTGCCTTAGGATCAGTTTTATGGCAAAGATGAATAGCCTAACGCGTGTGGCAGGACACCGTATGATATAAGAGAAAACACGGCGAGACTTACCAACCTACCATTTGTCCTTCCCTGTCCAAGGCAAACTAAGTTAATTCAAGCACAAGCATTCATATAATGAAATCTAGGGGCTATAGCAGATGCAAACACAAGTATTTTAATGCGAGATTATATATATATATCGGGTGCATGAGCATACAAGTTATCCAGGAGTGTTGCAGAGGATATTTAAGTTTTTTTTTATTGACTTCGATGCAATGACTCGCACGCGGATTGCCGCTAAGCGAGGATGACTTATCTATATGAACAAGAAGGTCACTTGGCATAGCCATAATGGATGATGTCTTACTAGCAGAATATTTGTAACGCTTTAAACAGGGCCTTGCAAGCCATTCCGCCGAACAATTAGAGATGCCTCTCAATGAGTATGGGGCCAAGAATGGTGCGAACGGTAAAATAACAAGGGCGTTGGGCATCGTCCCCATAAACAATAAGAGAACTACAATGGGTCCATCTAGACCGGATCGGTCCCAGTGCTCCGAGATAGTCCACAAAAAATGGGATGCTGTAATCCCCCTTGTGCACAAGTTGTCCGTGACCATGTGAGTCTTGGATTTCAGGTTCAGAGGATAACTCGATTTTGTTCAGGACAAGTATGCTCCACGAGCTATGATTTCTTGCTTTACATGACATGATTCTTATTCAGTGTTCACTTGACTTGAAGCAATATAAGGCAATATGAGCATGAGACAATCACATCGCATGATCTATCTTGGATAGTCTTCCTGAGCCGTTAGGTTGAGTACAAGAAAAGTATCAATTCCTATGAGACGTTGTTATCTTGCTTAACTGTACATTGATGCAATTCTCTAGTTCGGGAAATGTCTTGGCAACCAAACGGTCCCGTATACTTTCAATATTCTATGATTGGCTCTGAACGACTATTAGATAGTCTTCTGGTAGTTGTATGAAAATAAGGCAAGATAGCATTCACTTGATATTGGCATACAATTATATGACAATCATTGAATTCATAAGAAAATATAAGCATTCATGTTGGCTCGGGCCCGAAGGTAAGCCGAGGAGTAAAACCGTAAAGGGACTTCCCGAGCGACATTATCTAGGGTAGTGCAGTGTAACAAGTGAACAGTGCACTACGGAGTATATGCATATCATTCTACTCAAGGCATAGCGGGGTCTTAGTTGCACAAGGCAAAGGTAGCATACGAGGGTCTGTATATAAGCAATATTTTATTTCCATGTTCTAACAGAAGCAATACAAGTTGGAATTATTCCCTTAGCTAGGTACGTTGGATTCTTATTAGCATGCAGGGGGTAATTCACCTAGCGACTAGCATGAAACATCCATATTTTAAGTGTGCTGGCTAAGCAAAGATAAGTTCATCGTAGCCACCCACCTTAGCGATAATTTGCCTCAGCCGAGCGATACTCTGAGCGAGTCTTTGAAAGCCTAAGCCGAAACTCCTGAAGGGCCAAGTCTGGAAATCCACTTGCCTCAAACGAGTATTCTCGCTGAAGCAAAGCAGGTCTAGACGTTGCACTTTTGTTGTTTGAAACGTCAGTCTGCTTGAGCGGAAAGGATTGTTACATTATACACCACTCAGAAAAAGTCTTGTCCTCGAGACTTCCTGTGCGCAGGCCATTCTATCGCATTATCGAATCTATCCCAAGCGTAGCAATCGGTAACTAGATCTGATTTTGTTCTAACGGGTCTCCTACTCGTTTCTTATGTCGTGTCGCGTGTATGCTGAGTCAGTCTTATTTGCGCCTTAGCGTGGGACATGTTGCTTAACGCGGGATACATTTTAATCCATCTTGAACGATGATCTAAGGCTGAGACAAAATTATACAAGTCGTTATACTTGTTTATGTAGATTATTCACTTGCACTAGCATAAGAGATTATCATACCGCGAGTTTGGATCGTGCACATATTCGAAGGGCACCTCAAACATATGTACGCCAACCAACTTAGCGATAGCAAAGTCTCAACGCTCGAGTTTCATATCTCATTGAGTCTTGGATCGTGCACACGTTCAAGGCATCCCTCAAATATACGCATTCAACTAAACTTAGATATAGTAAAATCAGACAAGCTACTTGCGAAAATCTCAAGGGTTTTCATTTTTACAAATTATAAGGATACTTTCGATAGGGTCAATCAAATTATATTCCAACTGAATCAAGTATTTGTACTACCGTTAAGCACGATCTATTCGGTTTATCGACTAGCCGTCATCCATTTGGGTCAAACATAACACACATTATCGTTCCCAGTCTAACCCTAAGTCTTGTTGCCCCAGTTATGTAGCTTGTTTAAGCAATATGCTAAAGTCGGTAAGACATGTTCTTTCACTCGGCATAGGGTCGTCTGCCTAATTGCTAGCAGCTCACAAGGTCATAGGTACAAGTTTAAGAATATGATACATCATGCAAATTCGTCGTACGATGCTCGCCCCAATTCCTACGGTCAAACCATTGTTTATTTGTACGGGGTATTCTATCCAGGCTCGTTTCACTCAGATTTCTAAACATCGAGCACGGATCATCCTACACACAATAACTCGTTCGTTTGTACGAGGGACGAGTGTCACTACCACGTTCCAAAAATAGGGATATTTTTGACTTTTTATATATATTTAATATTGTGTGTATTTAATTTAGATAATTGCATGAGATGTGTATTTATAATATTATATATATACAATGTTCATTAATGTTGAGCGGGTAGACTTGACCTAGAAGCCCACTAGACGAACACCTGACCGAATTGTAGGGTTGTGTATTAATTTGTATTAATTAGAATTTAATTATTTGGGATTGTGATTAATTACCGTAATTTTATTTAATTATTGCGCCTTACCGTTGCTTCGATATTTGGAGCGTTATCCTATCTTTTGTCTTCCAACAAATTTCACAACCTTGCGCTAGACGTGCCCGCCTTCCATTCGGACCTCTTTGTAACTCATAATTATGCTCTTTTGTGCTTCATTTTAGCCTCACAAAATTTGTCGCGGACATTTATTTATTTTGTAAATAAATTATAACTTTGTATCGTTGTGCATTCCAATCGGAATTGGAGACAACCTCGACCCATTTTTCGTGCAACCCAAATTAGGGTAATATTCTGTTCTGAGTCTTCTTCACTAATGATATGTGCGTGCCAACCTAATTTCGGCCCCATGTACTCCTAATTAATTTTAGAACACCGCTTGCATTTATTCTAATTAATTGAGGATACCGAATTTGACTAATCCCATTTTAACCTAATTTAATCCAAATACCCCATTCATTAATCCCATACAAAATACATAATACCCCCTCACCCTACAAAATACTAAATACCAATTTTCCCCACCAATTTTTTATCATTTCATGTGTCTGTGCAAATACCCAAATTTAAGGGGGCTAATTTGCAATGTTACATTAGGTGTCAATACCCCATTGGTTCAAACCAAATAGAGAGCCCTAATATTTGACTAGTCAACCAACCCCCCCTCCTTACATGAAAGATTTTCTCCATGACGAATCCTGGCCACCCATTCAAAAATGGGGCTCATCATCACCACACACCTCCCATCACCTTTCCTATAAAATGTCACATCACCTCACCCTTCCCAACATGCCCTAATCCCCAAACCTAGGAAATAAGCCCCCACCTCTCTCTCTCCTCCCTCCTCACTCAACCGTAGGAAAAAATTTTCTTTTCTCCTATTCTTCTTCTTCTTCTCCTTCTCTTCCTTCTTTTAAAAAAAGAAGAGGGAAAAGAAAACCTCCCTTTACCATCACCTAGTCACCTAGCTCGGCCCCTTCCTCCGGCCAGCTCCGGCCACGGGCACCCGACAACTGCTCTTACCACCATCGCGCTCCTCCTCCTACCCCTCCAAGCCTCGACACGACCACCTCCTTCCCCGACTGTACCCGCGCCTCCACCCATCACAGCCCGGCCACTCCTTCTTCACTACTTCCAGCCGCCAGTCTCCACCACCATTAGAACCATCACCACCACCATTAGAGCCTCCACCACCATCATCAGTTCAGTGCCCATCCCGCTGAGCCGAGCACCTCGCTGCAACTCCTGCACCACCGCTGCAACTCCCTCCGGCCACGTACATTACCCCGACCCCACTCTACCTCCAGCCCGGCCGACCCAGCATCTCCCCGACGCCGCTGCTCCTCCACCTCCAAGCCACAACTCCTCCACCATCGACCCGCCTGAAGATCCTTTCCTCCGGCCAACCGACTCACCATCACTACCAGTCCTCCACCTGCTCGCCACCTCCCTATCCCCGGCTACCTCCACGAACTTCGACCCCGGCGAGCCCTGTCCGGCCACCCGCTGTGCACCGGCTACCCCCATTCATCTCCGCCTGAGCTGCTGTCACCTTGACTCCGAGCCCATCTCCTTCCTGCTCTCCTTCCAACTCCCCTCGAGCGGCCACCCGTCGAGCTATCACCACCACCAACTCGAGCTATCACCACCACCAACCCGAGCTATCACCACCACCACCACCTCGCCATCGTCGTCGTCTTCGTCATCCTCCTCGTCATCGTCGTCTTCGCCAACCCCGTACACGCACACAGGTACGGCTTCCTTCCCTCGCGTACACGTACGCGTGTATGTATGTATGTATTATTCGTATATATATACGCGTATACATATATATAGTGTATTTCTGTATTTACTATATATGTATTCAACGTATATATTACTATATACGTATTCATATTAGATGTTGTATGCATAGTATATGTATGGGTTTAAACGTATTTTGGTACATTTAAACATATATATGTATAGTATATGTTTAGTAAAATGTATTTTGGTATATATTTATACATATATATATGTAGCATAATATACGTTAATACGTATGTATATATATATATATATATATATATATATATATATATATATATATATATATACAAGTATAGAGTATATGTATTCTATACTTGTATATATATATATATATATATATATATATATATATATATATATATATATATATATATGATGTATTTCTCGAACTGGTATATATATATACATATGTATACGTATTGTACGTGCATCCCTAGTACCCTTTTTAATATATGTATATATGTACATAGTATAATTTGATTAGTATGTATATGTGTACATATATATAATAGTGTAAATTCATTAAGTGTATATATATATTATGTATGTAATTAATTGGTAATATATTATAAGTGTACTATGTATATTTAAATATATACCTCTACTAGGTAACCCGAGTGTAAATACGGATATCCCGTAACTACACATGACCTTGTGACCCTGTGAACTGTTAGCAGACTGCCATGTGTACATCGACGTACCGGCAAGACCCGTGTCATCGACTGTCTGATTGCACAGCAATTACAGACTCGACGCCCATGCAACTTGACGCACACTGACCCTAGTTGACCAGTATCATACCTAGCATAGTCCCGAGTTTAGTGTATTTTGATTGTGTGATTAGTGTAATGTCTGATACAATGTTGTATTATTTTATGATATGTCTATAGGACTATTGGATCATCCAGATGATACTCTGGAACAGGACATTGGTATTACCAACTAAGGACCCAAGGCGAGTACATTCTCTGATAATTTCCAATTATTTGATAATATCTATAATTCCGATATCTAGAAATGTTACATCTGATTCTTGACACTGTGCTACACGGACTAGTATATAGATTGGATCTGTAGTCATGAGATGTTACATTGATTATCGTATTGACATTGTATACGACATTGATATTTAGACCTTGTACATGATATATTAGATATTTCTCGTGTATCGTGACGTGTCGTGATTGGATCCACTGTACTAGTTGGGGGCGGAGGAATATTAGTAGATTATGTGATCATATCCAACTCTACATGCTTCATAGCTCACCCCACATCTCACGTCGGGTGCGGCCTGACCATTACATGCCTCATAGCTGTTATATATGATTAGCCTGACCACTACTTGCATCATAGCTAACCAAATGGTTAGCCTGACCTTACATGAATCATAGCTAATCATATGTAACCAGCCTGATCTTGTCCCAAGCCGATCACATGATAGACTGATATTTCAAATACTTAGAATAGTTACAGTTCTCTATTTTAGATCATATACCACATCACCCGTATATGATATTGTGCCTCGTTCTCTTTATTTCATTTATGCACTGACTGTATCATATTGCCTATATTGCCTGTCTCTTTATTATGCCATTGCACTTATTCATTGTCTTCTCTCAGTATATAGCATCATCTGTTTATTATTTTATAGCCCTTATCAATTAAATGGAACTGTTATTTGAGATATACTTTGCTCCTTCCTGACTGAAAAATATTTTCCATACTATGCCTTAGAGGACTGGTGTCCGATATTTATGGACCACAGGGTGAGTAGCTGCAGACTTGGACTTGGTAGTTCAGTTGTGATTCCGGAAGGTTTAGCCGGAATCACTAGTTATTTAGTTAGTTCTTTTAGCAGATTATTTTAGTACCGGATTTGTCTCCGGCATACTCTTTGAGACTTGGATTATATTATTGAGTTAGACTATTTCTATTTTAGACTTGTATTGCATCTTACTTGTTTCTTCGAGATCTTATCGTGCTGTAGTTATGTGATTGCGTATGTTGTTCATATTATATTGTGGTATCCGTGTCTCCTCATGGAGTCGGATGCTTGTGTGAGATTGTTTAGATAGCATCAAGACCTAGACAGCGTTCTACCGCCGATGCTGCGGCGTAGGCTGGACATACCCACGTACTCGTACCCCAATTCCGGGTGCGGGTCGTGACAACGAGTCTGTTCAGTAAAATCCAACGATATATCCAAGTTGCAGGACGAGCCTAGTAATTTGCATAGTCTATCTCTTCAAATATGTTTTGATAGAATCCCTATCCATTCCAAGTCTAGACCACCAAGCCAAGATTCAATTCTAAACCTTTAGTTTATAACTCCAAATCGTCCAACCTGATTCACGTATCCGTTCGTGAAACCATCAAGCGTGGTTTGTTACAGGTTCTAGGCTAACTTATCCTCGAAATATTTTTGATCACTTGTATTCTGAATTCGTCTTATCGATCGTGTCGAACCAAAAGTCAAGACGATCCATTAGTTGTCATGCTCTGGTCTCCCGCAAGTTTGATCACCCTCGTTGGACGTGAGATCACCACGCCAACGCTCCCGCTGGATAATCGTCCTAATCCGGACGTGACGCATGTAAGGGCATAGAGTTACGCTCGCACAAGGCAAGAACGTTTGAATGTTATGGTTATCTTCGATACGATCGAGACACCTTATATTTTCATTTTGCTCCATCCAGGTTATATATCTATTGAGTCAAGTCCGTTCATGCAGTGATTATAATTCGTCTATTAAAATTATCCAACTTTAATGTTACCGTTCGGTAATTCGATAGTCTTACTTCTAGCATTCTTCAAGCAACTAGTTTCAAATATTCAAACTCAAGTCTATTCCATCTTTTGATATGTTCTATTCATCGAGTTCGTCTGGAATAATCACCAAATATGTTCCCGTATGTCACGACCCGCACCTAAAATTTGGGCGTGAGCAGTGGGTACGTCCAGCCTACGCCGCAGCATCGGCGGTAGAATATTGTCTAGGTCTCAATACTACTAAACATAACTCATAACCTGTCAATGATCTCAATTCCATAATGAGGACAATAAATAATACATTGATTAACAATTCACAATATATACTCAATCATAATAACTATAGGAATAAATATCATGATGAGATATAAAGATAAGGAAGTACTGACATAAGTCAAGCATAACAACAAAATACAATGATAATCTAAAGTCTAGCTGACCAACATAAATAGTCTCAACAAAAGTCTCATCATAAATACAGTCCAAGTCTCAAGTTAGAACAAAAGATACATAAATATAACTGACTAAATGACTACAGGTGGTATTTCCTCTAAGGAGAGGGACTCCTCTAAGATCTCTGGTACGTAGTCTCCCTCTTCACCTGGCCCATAGTGTGTAGGACAGAAGTCCTCAAGGTCCTCTGGAAAAATATTATCAGTCAGGATTGGAGCGAAGCACAAGCACTAAACAACAGTTTCATTTATATTGACAAAAAACTATAATACAGTGTAAAGAAATACAAGATAAAGAAATACTAAAAATAAGGAATATTGGAGAATATAAAATCAGCAATAGTACAACTAGCAATGATCAGAAATATGTGAATGCTAGAATCGGTGAACTGGAATACAGAAATAGAATCTCTAACTAAGTGTTTGAAATATCAGTCAATAATGTGATCGACTTGGGATGAGATCAGGCTTGTTATATATGATTTTCTATGATACATGTAAGGTCAGGCTAACCATCTGGTTAGCTATGATATGATCAATAGTCAGGCTAATAATATATAACAGGCTATGAGGTATGTAAATGGTCAGGCCACACCCGACGTGATGTGTGGGGTGAGCTATGATGCATGTAAAGTGGGGTATGATTACATAATCTGCTAATAGTTTCCTATCCCCAGCTAGCACGATGGATTCCAATCATGACTCCTCATGACAGGTATCTATGATGCCAACCCGTGTATCCATAGTGTCAGAATCAAGTACACTATACAACTAGAATCATAGAAATGACCAACATAATAAAAACTGTCAGAGAATGTACTCGCCTGTGGTCCTGAGCTGGCAATACCAATATCCTGCTCCCGAAGTCTCGCACGAACGATCCGAAGGTCCTATATATATAATATAACAGCATCAGTCGTCACACTAGTACGCACATAAACACAACTATACTGCACTTAGAAACTAACGTACGTAGGGGTGATAACTGGTCAACTAGCAGGGTCGAGTGTGCACGTCAAAAATACACAGGTGTCATGTCCTCGAATAATGTGCACAACAAGACAAATAACTAACACATGTCCAAATCTCCAAATCTTGTGTAACACTAACCCATGACCTAACTAGTATGTTAGTGTGCTCAACAAGACAGTTAACTAACACCTATGGTCATACAATCATATAGAAATATGTGATACCCATAACTAACGACTTATTCTCCCATGAAGTAAATACTAAACCTAATTACTATACATACATGCACACACATACACACTAGTTATTAGGGTTTACCATATACACAATATCACGTAATAATACAACATGAAGGAAAGAGGGCAAGTTCAAACCTCGGTGTGCGCGTAACAGAGGAGGGGGTGACGCTCGTCAGCGGCCCATGGAGGTCAGTCTCCGGTTGTGCAGGGTGGTGCTCCGGCGGTTGGACAGCGGCGGCAGTGTCAGCAGTAGCACAGGCCGTGGAAGTGGAGATGATGGTGGTGGTGACTGGTGGCGATGGCCGGAGTGTGGTCAAAGCCATGGTGGTCGAGATTGCTGTCGGGGAGATCATGGGGAAGATAAAGTCGGCTGTGGTGGTCGAGTCTATGGTAGCCGGTGGCTCGGGGATGGTGTGTTGTTGGGGAGATCGTAGGGAGGTGATGAAGTCGGGGTCTCGGGCGGGGGAAGTATCGGTGGCGACTGCTCGGGGAAGAAGGAAGTCGGGGATGACCGAGATGATGATGATGAAGTTGGTGGTGGTAGTGGTTGAGAGGTCTGCTTCGGCGGTAGAGATGATGATGGTGGTGGTGATTATGGAGGTTGTGGTGTAGATGGTGGCGGTGTAAGGCCGGGGTCGGGTGATGGTGCTCCGGTGGGGGAAGGTCGGAGAGAAGATGATGGCTGTTGTGAGGTGATGGAAGGAGGAGAATGGTGGTTGTTGCTCGGGGTGATGGTGGTACTGTGGGAGCTGCTCCGGCGGTGGAAGACCGGAGGAGTCGGGGAAGAAGGTGGTGATGGTGAGGTGTTGATCCGGTGGGGAGATGACCGGAGTTGGTGTGAAGATGGTAATGGCTTAGGGTTAGGTTTCGGTTTGAAGAAAAGTGACTGTGATATATGTAAACCCCCTCGACCAAATTTAGGTTTAATTAGTTTAGATTGAGAGACTAGGATTAAATTGGTGACAATTAGAGTTGAATGCAGTAATTTAGATTAATATGCAATAATTATATTAATTAATACCCCTTACCGTTGCTTCGATAGTTGGAGTACTACACTAGCATTTACCTGCAAACAAATTTCATACACACTTCCTAGACATGCCAGACTACCATTCCAACCCTTGTGTAACTCTTAAATACTCTATATTGTGCTTCATTCTAGCTGCACATTATTCGTTATAAACGTCCATGCATAAATCCCAGATAAATCCAACTTTTCATAATTGTCCATTCCTATTTGAAATTGGAGACCAACCTCTCCAAAGCTAGACCCAACCTAGGCCATGTACACCCTACACCCCTTTATGTGGACATGTTCCCCACCCCAAGGAGAGGGCCGGCCCAATTCCTGAGGTCAAACCCCTATTCCTCTCTCCTATATAAATGCATCAATCTCTCTTTAAACCCTAGAAAACCAAAACCCTAACCTAATAAAACCCTAGCCGATCACCCTCTTCTCTTTCCCTGACAACCGTCGACTCCAACCTCCTGATCACTACCAACCATCCGGCCCAGCCTCGCCATCACCACCCTAGCACCATCCGCAACCCTCACCTGCACCACCGCCAACCACCACTCGCGCCACCATCATCAACATCACCATCACCACCCCGCGTCATCCCCCGACTCCACCTCTACCCGACCCCGATTACCTCCAACCACCGCCTACCACCTTCTCAGTCACCTTGACCGCCATCCCCAACCGCCAGCACCCGCCAAGCTACCGCTGCAGCTGCTTCCAAGGCCACTGCAGCCGCTGCTGCAACTGCTGCCAAGGTTGCTACTGCCGTTGCTTCCCGTGCCACGTCGGAGCTCCGCCCCACGCCGGAGGAGCAGGCCGTCGACGAGCACAGACCCCCCCCCTCTGTCACGACCAGGTATTGCATGATATTTTTATTAAAATTTTACGTATCATGGTGTCATCGTGTCATCAAACGGATACAAAAACAGTAAAAACCCTAAATAAATATGTGTGTGTGTGTTAAATTAGATTAGTAATTAGTGATTAATCAATTAATATGACTTGTTAATAAGAACTTTGTGATTTACCTAAAAAACCTAGACATCGACCAAGTGCACCTTAAACATGATAATTAGGACAGGTATTTCTGTACGAAATATAATTAGTTTCGTAACATAACTTGGGTAATTTGTTGCCTTGAGGTACACGGTAACTGAGGACAGAACACGTATATATCTTAGCTGCGTGCACACGCGACTCTATAGTTGACCACTTGTGACCCATTATGTCAGTGTCTAAGAGCAGCGTAGTGATTCTGTGTGTATTACTTTAGTATCTGATTATCGAATTGCTATATTATATTATATGTATAGGGTCGCTGGACCCGTCAGGAGAGACTTCAAGAGCAGGCTATTGGCATTCGCAGCTTGAGGACCCATGCAAGATACCTTGCCATATTTACTATTTAATTTAAATTATGCAAATTTTATATGATATCTTGTTGCTTTATTTCATATAACTGTGCGCGCCCGGGATTGACTCAGGTGCAGTCGACGAATGCGTTGATGAGTAGTGTACATGAGCTAGTCGCTAGCAGACTCACTCCCCATTAGGAGGATACTCTGATATCTTCCGAGATTTGACACTCTTACACGCATCACGGTGACAAATTCATATTGGGATGCGGGTTCGCATACCCGACTAGCTATCGGTGCGTATGACATGCATCACGATTTAGTACGTAATCAGGATTATATAATTAGTAGAGATTTGGCATATAGATACGTGGTATGCACGTCGAGTATTCGACTGGTATATCTACATTGGGCGGGGAGGACAACTGGTAGGCATATGGGATACACATATTGGACCCCATAGTATCCCGAGGAACCACGGATCCAATGAATTCCTTTATTCAGATTCCATATTGTACGGAGTGATATGGATGATATACTATTCAGATTCCACATTCTACGGAGCGATATGGACGTTATACTATGCAAATGCTATGCTCTTGTATCTTAGATGGTTAGCACAACCTTTATTTTATTCGATATTTATATATGGCATACATTTTTGTATCTTGTTATGTCCCCCTGAGGACCTGGTTCCCTTCCAGATTTGGACGAGGCATATTATCCTACAGTGTACGGACCAGGACAGGAGATGAGATATGCATCCGAGGAGGAGCTAAAGGTGCTACTGTCAGAGTTTCCATGATCATTTGGTAGGCCTTCTGCCTAGGATTGGAGCTAAAACCATGTCACGTCCCAGTCCTAAAATATACGGGAGCAGGCCACGTGGCTAACCATCTAAGTGAATGCAATATGAGGACAACCTTGGTACGTATGGGTAGGTGTAGGCATAACGTCCATACTCCAAAGAGCGTGACATAGTTTTAGTGGTGGCCCATGCAGGTCATGTTTATCGCTTGCGGTATGATAACATGCCCAGCGAGCCTGTAATAGGATAAAAATTACTATGTCTCATCCACTTTGATTACGTCTTTGAACTTTCTTCGTATTACTTCTAAATCTCTGCATCCGGTTTGCCTGATTCCGTACTCTTTTAATGAAGTTTTCTCTCTTGTAGTAAGATGAACTTGCACAGTGAATGAGGAGCGCCCAGTGCCGTGGTAATAAGTTTTATCCCAGAGACCACCTGGCGAGCAACCACCACCACAGGCCCCAGTAATTCTACAGGCCCCACTGATACATTTGCGTAAGACTTCTCAGGACGATCCTACATAGCAGCACGAGGGACAGACTTCACAAACGATCCCCACGCAGCATTTCGAGGACCAGACTTCGGAGGCTATACCGATGCCACAAACCGAGAGATCGACATCTGAGAAGACACCTACCGCACAGCCGGAGGTCCTATTGCCACCACCGCCACCCTATCTACCTCAGATGCCACAATCAGATGGACAGCCACAGATGCTTTAGTTCTTCCAGGCTATGATGCAGGCATAGTGGCATCAGACCGAGACGTTGAGACAGAGTTTGATGGCAGTTCTGGAAAGGACACCTGCCCCAGCACCCGTACTAGCACCTCCACCAGCTCAGACAGTTGGTACTATGCGAGGGTTCTACCAGATGGGCCCGGATCCCTTTTCGAGCAGTGAGACTGCAGAGGAGATCTTCGATTGGGTCGCCAACGCGGAGATGTTACTAGAAGCTTCTCAGCTACATCCAGACCTTTGGATGAACGTAGTGAGGGCCCAATTGAAAGGCAACGCCCATCACTGGTGGGATTCTATAAAGCGCAGTGTAGGCAAGACCCAGACATGGGAGCAGTTCTTAGAGTACTTCAATATGAATTATTTTCTGGCTACAGTCAGATGCCCTGTACTCCCAGTTCCTACATCTAGAACAAGGGAATATGACCATAGATGCATACAACGCGGAGTTTAGCTGTCTTAGCAGATTTGGTGCCATCTTGAAACCCAACAATTTAGAGAAGGCCCAGAGATTCCATCACGGCCTCACTTTCGAGCTGCAGAGGTATACCACCACCCAGGCGAGGATTTCTTATGAGGAGGTTCTTTCAGAGGCGAGGATCCAGGAGGCCATCGGCAGAGGAGCAAGATATTCCAGCACGACCACACCAGCCAAAGCCCAGCGCAGAGCAGAAGGACCGATCCGTCGTCCCGGATCACAGACACAGCAGAGGACAACACCATACCAGGAAAATGAGCTTCTGACTTGCCACTACTGTGGTAAGAGAGGACATTTCCAGAAGGACTTCCGAAATAGACTAGGGGCATGCATGATTTGTGGAGCGAGCCAGCACCAAGCCCAATGACTTCCCACAGCGCAAAGATGCAGTACCGCAGACCGGACAGAGGCCAGCAGCACCAGTCCAGAGGATACTACCCCCGGCAGGAGGCCAGCGTCCACCAGCACCCGGAGGATTTCAGAGGGGACCACCCTTGGCCCCATATGAGGCATAGTTTGATCGAGCCAGACCGCAGACCGGAGGGCAGAGGCACGGACAGGCCTTTGCACTAGAAGCTACTGAGGAGGAAACAAAAGGGGAAGCTATCACAGGTACCATTTTAGTTTCATTATTACCTACGACTGTATTATTTGATTATGGTGCTACACTATCTTTCATATCTAGTAGATTCATAGCTATGCATAGAGTAGCTACTTTTTTCTTACCTAAGAGTTGGAAGATTCTTACTCGAGGAGGCATCATGCCGGTTACCTGCACTATTAGAACGTGCTCGGTAGTCGTGTGTGGTAGAGAGATGAGAGCGCAATTTGTGGTATTTCCTATGCCATACTTTGACGTTATGCTAGGCATGGACTGGTTAAGCCAGTATAATGTCGTACTGGATTGCCGGAAGGGTAGTGTCACTTTTAGACCGCCGGATCAACCGGAGTTCAAGTACATGCGAGGGATCATCGAGCAAGGAATAAGACAGACAGCTAGAGCTTACATGGCTATGGAGACGGTATCCCCACTGATAGTTGCAGAATTCGAGGATGTTTTCCCGGAGGAGTTGCCAGGCTTACCGCCAGATAGAGACGTGGAGTTCACTATTAAGCTAGTACCCGGAGCATCACTAGTATCTTCAAATGTATACCGATTGGCAAAGAAGGAACTAGATGAGCTGAATCTACAGTTAGAGGAGTTGTAGATCAAGGGATTTATCCGTCCTAGTGCAACACCCTGGGGAGCACCAGTGTTGTTTGTACCTAAGAAGGATGAGACAGTCCGTATGTGCATTGATTACAGAGCCCTTAATGCTTTGACTATCAAAAACAAGTACCTCCTACCACGGATTGATGATCTGTTTGACCAGCTGACAGGAGCAGTGGTGTTCACGAAGATCGACTTAAGATCGGGTTATCATCAGGTAAAGGTGCGAAGAGAAGACATTCCAAAGACAGCATTTAGGACTCGTTATGGTCACTATGAGTTCTTGGTGATGCCTTTTGTACTGACGAATGCGCCTACCGTATTTATGAACTTGATGAACAGAGTCTTCCACCAATACCTAGACCAGTTCGTGGTAGTCTTCATCGACGACATATAGGTGTATTCAAAGAGCCACGAGGAGCACGGAGAGCACTTGAGGCTAATGTTAGAGACGCTGAGGCGTGAGAGGCTTTATGCCAAGTTGAGCAAGTGTGAGTTTCTCCTAGATCGTATCGCTTTCCTTGGACACATTATCTCAGGAGATAGCATTTCGGTAGATCCAGCGAAGATTTTGTCAGTAGAGACATGGCCGACCCCTACCAACGTCTCGGAGGTGAGGAGTTTCCTAGGACTTGCTAGATATTATCGGAGGTTCATAAAGGACTTCGCAAGGATCGCAGAGCCGATGACCCGCTTGACCCGCAAGGAGCAGGAGTTCACCTGGATAAAGGAGTGTCAGACGGCGTTCGATGAGCTGAAGAAGCGTCTGACTATGGCACCTATCTTGACCATACCTTCTGGACCTGGAGGGTTTATGATCTATAGTGATGTGTCCGAAAAAGGATTAGGATGCGTCTTGATGCAGCATGGAAAGGTTGTGGCCTATTCCTCTAGGCAGTTAAGGACCCATGAGAAGAACTACCCCACTCATGACTTGGAGCTTGCCGCAGTGATATTTGCTTTGAAACTTTGTAGGCACTATCTATACGGAGAACGAGTGGAGATATTCACTGATTACAAGAGCCTGAAGTACGTCTACACCCAGAAGAACCTAAACCAGAGACAAAGACGTTGGCTCGAGGTGATGACAGACTTTGAGATCGAGCTACAGTACCATCCGAGAAAGGCCAATGTGTTAGCTGACGCATTGAGTAGGAGGCCCCTGGCATTCTTTTTGACCACTCAACAATATCTGCTGAGAGATCTAGAACAGTTGGGTATAAAGGTCATTATGCCCAGAGAAGATGGCCAGTTGTCGAGTTTCCAGTTGCAATCGACATTGGTGGAGAGGATCAAGCCAGCCTTGCCAAAAGATGCCAGATTCCAGAGGCTTCGACAAAGGACAGAGGCCGGGATATAGACAGGATTATTCATACACGATGATGGGACTTTGAGATATGGAGATCGTCTCTATGTTCCGAATGTAGAGCTTCATCAGGAGCTGATGTCGGAGGCGCACAGTTCAACATACTCTATTCAACCAGGAGGCATGAAGATGTACAAAGACCTCAGGCAGTACTATTGGTGGCATGGAATAAAGAGAGATAGCCTGCTTTGTGGCAAAGTGCCTGGTGTGTCAGCAAGTCAAGGCTGAGCATCAGAGGACTGCAGGATAACTTCAACCGCTTCCGATACCTGAGTAAAAATGGGAGCACATCACTATAGACTTTATTATGGGCTTTCCGAGGAGTCCTAGTGGTCACAATGAGGTATAGGTGATCGTAGATAGACTCACCAAGTCCGTTCACTTTTTACCCTTTAGAGTGGGACAATCTACAGAGGTCTTAGCAGATATGTATATGAGGGAGATCGTGCGACTGCATGGAGTGCCTGTCAGTATAGTGTATGACAGGGATACGAGGTTCACTTCTTACTTTTGGCAGAGTATGCAAGAGAGTCTCGGCACCCGCCTAAAGTTCAGCACATCGTATCACCCGCAGATAGATGGTCAGTCTGAGCGCACCATTCAGACACTGGAAGACATATTGAGGGCGTGCATGGTTGATTTCGGGGGATCATGGGAGGACCATTTACATTTGGTCAAATTTTCCTACAACAATAGCTATTAAGCGAGCATTCAGATGGCTCCCTATGAAGCATTGTATGGCAGGAAGTGTCGTTTCCCAGTATGTTGGAGTGATGTGGGCGAGTTGCAGATTCTTGGGCCAGAGTTGGTTGTTCATACGGTGGAGAAGGTAAAGAAAATCCAAGGGCACCTACGAGCAGCACAGGACAGACAGAAGCATTGGGCAAATGCACATCGATGACCCCTAGAATTCCAGGTTGGAGATCATGTGTTTCTAAAAATCTCACCTACTCGAGGGACTATCAGGTTTAGAGGAAGAGAAAAGTTGAGTCTGAGGTACATCGGACCATTCGATGTGTTAGAACGCATCAGAGAGGTTGCTTACAGGTTAGCCTTACCACAGACTTTAGAAGGAGTTCATGACATCTTCCATGTATCTCAGCTAAGGAGGTACATGCCAGATCTGAGTCATGTGCTTGACCATTCAGAAATCACAGTCGGCCCGAGTTTGTCATACCAAGAGGAGCCTGTAGAGATTCTGGACAGAAGCGAGAAGGTATTGCGAGGTCAGACTATCCCTCTAGTTCGTGTCGCATGGAAGCATCATGCACCAGGCGAGTCAACCTGGGAACGCGAGAAGGATATTCGATAGCGTTATCCCCATCTCTTCGAAGGCCTAGGTATGTAGTAGCATTTCAATTCAGTCAGTAGTTCTTGCCATATGTATACTTTAATTTCGAGGAGGAAATACTTTAAGGAGGGTAGATTATAAACCCCCTCGACCAAATTTAGGTTTAAATAGTTTAGATTGAGAGACTAGGATTAAATTGGTGACAATTAGAGTTGAATACAGTAATTTAGATTAATATGCAATAATTATATTAATTAATACCCCTTACCGTTGCTTCGATACTTGGAGCACTACACTAGCATTTACCTGCAAACAAATTTCATACACACTTCCTAGACATGCCAGACTACCATTCCGACCCTTGTGTAAATCTTAAATACTCTATATTATGCTTCATTCTAGCTGCACAATATTCGTTTCAAACGTCCATGTATAAATCCCAGATAAATCCAACTTTTCATAATTGTCCATTCCTATTTGAAATTGGAGACCAACCTCACCAAAGCTAGACCCAACCTAGCCCATGTACACCCTACACCCCTTCATGAGGACATGTTCCCCACCCCAAGGACAGGGCCGGCCCAATTCCCGAGGTCAAACCCCTATTCGTCTCTCCTATATAAATGCATCTATCTCTCTTTAAACCCTAGAAAACCAAAACCCTAACCTAATAAAACCCTAGCCGATCACCCTCTTCTCTTTCCCCGACAACCGCCAACTCCAACCTCCTGTAAACCACCAACCAATCGACCCAGCCTCGCCATCACCACCCCAGCACCATTCGTAACCCTCACCTATACCACCGCCAACCACCACTCGTGCCACCATCATCAATATTACCATTACCACCCCGCGTCATCCCCCGACTCCACCTCTACCCGACCCCGATTACCTCCAACCACCAGCACCACCGGCGACCACCTTCTCAGCCACCCTGACCGCCGTCTCCAACCGCCAGCACCCGCCAAGCCACTGCTGCAACTGTTGCCAAGGCCGCAACTGCAACTGCTGCCGAGGTTGCTATCGCCGCTGCTTCCCGTGCCACGCCGGAGCTCCGCCCCATGCCGGAGGAGCAGGCCGTCGATGAGCACAAACCTCCCCTATCACGACCAGGTATTGCATGATATTTCTATTAAAATTTTACGTGTCATGGTGTCATCGTGTCGTCAAACGGATACGAGAAACAGTAAAAACCCTAAGTAAAATATGTGTGTATGTTAAATTAGATTAATAATTAGTAATTAGTGATTAATCAATTAATATGACTTGTTAATAAGAACTTTGTGATTTACCAAAAAAACTTAGACATCGACCAAGTGCACCTTAAACATGATAATTAGGACAGGTATTTCTGTACAAAATGTAATTAGTTTTGTAACATAACTTGGTTAATTTTTTGCCTTGAGGTACACGGTAACTGAGGACAGAACACGTGTACATCTTAGCAGCGTGCACACGTGACTCTGTAGTTGACCAGCTGTGACCCCTTACGTCAGTGTCTAAGATCAGCGTAGTGGTTCTATGTGTATTACTTTAGTGTCTGATGATCGAATTGCTATATTATATTATATGTATAGGGTCACTGGACCAGTCAGGAGAGACTTCAGGAGCAGGCTATTGGCATTCGCAGCTTGAGAACCCAGGCAAGATATCTTGCCATATTTACTGTTTAATTTAAATCATGCAAATGTTGTATGATATCTTGTTGCTTTATTTCATATAACTATGCGCGTCCGGGATTGACTCGGGTGCAGTCGACGAATGCATTGATGAGTATTTTACCTGACCTAGTCGCTAGCAGACTCACCCCCATTGGGGGGATACTCTGATATCTTCCGAGACCTGACACTCTTACACGTATCACGGTGACAAACTCATGTTGGGATGCGGGTTCGCGTACCTGTCACACCCAATCCCAAAATACATGGAACTAGGCCACGTGGCAATAGCCAGCTGATACATCTCCAAGGATATCCCAATTTAATGGATCCTAACGAAGAGTGCTACGCTGTCCTAAAATACTAACATGTCCCATAACAATGAACCAACAGGTAACTAATCTCATCCACAATGTAAACTGCAAGAATAATAATAAACTGCTGAAAGATAAACGCCAGTCTCAAGATATCATAGTACAACCAATAATATCTGGTGGGAATAAACCCACTACTATGACGAAAGAAAGTACTGAACTGAATGATAAAAGATAAAGACTAGGGCATCAGCTGACTAGATAGTGATGCTCCCAATCTTAGGCAGTAGGCCTACCAAGTGATCACGGAAGCTCCGAAGGTAGAACCTCTAACTCCTCTGCGGTAGTGAATCTCGTCTCCTGTCCTGGGTCGTATACTGTGGGGTAGTAAGCCTCGTCCAAATTTGGAAAGGTACCAGGTCCTCAGAGGGATGTAACAAAATATATAGAAGCATGCTATATAAATACTCAATAAAATAAATACAATAAGGGTGTGCTAACCATAAGTGAATGCAATGTGAGGACAACTTTGGTACGTATGGGTAGGCATAGGCATAACGTCCAATACCCCGAAGAGCGTGGCAACAGTGCAGTATATCATCCATATCGCTCCGAAGAACGTAGCAGCAGTACAGTATATCGTCCATATCGCTCCGAAGAACGTGGCAGCAGTATAAAGAGAGTCATTGGATCCGTGGCTCCTCTGAATACTACGAAATCCAATGGGTGTATCCCATACGCCTACTAATGTCCTTCCCGCCCAATGCAGATACACAAGTCGACTACTCGACGTGCATACCACGTATCTATATGCCAAGTCTCTACCAATAAAATATAACCTGAACTACGTACTAACCGTGATGTAGGTTACACGTAACGATAGCTAGTCGAGTACGCAAACCCGCATCCCAATATGAATATGTCTCAGTGAACGTGTAAGGTGTCAGGTCTCAAACGATAGCATGGTATCATCCAATGGGTGAGTCTACTAATGACTAGGCCAGGTATACAAATCATCGACGCATCCGTCGACTGCACCCGAACAATCTCGGACGTGTACAGTTGTATAAAGTAAAAGCAACAAGAATACAATACAACATATGCATAATTTAAATCAGACAGTAAATATAGAAAGGTATCTTGCCTGGCTCCTGAAGCTGGGAATGCCAGAAGCCGGTTCCTGCAGTGTCTCCTAGCTGATCCAAAGGTCCTAAACACAAATATAATATAACAATCTAATATCAGACGCTAAACATTAAATGTACACGACTACAACGCGACGCTTGAATATTATTTCAAGTTTACGTCTGTTCGAACACAGTATCACATGTGCGCGTAGCTAAGGTGCACACGTGTTCTGTGCTTGATCATCCTGGCCCTTGAGACAATAATTTTAAGTTACGGTTTGACCACGATCTCTGTTCTGTGCGAATACATGTTCCTTGGTTTCTATATTCATTGTACGCGGGTTATGTACAGGTTTTAGGATGAAATGCTAGTCCCTGGTGTTATGTCTCATGATTAAGGGTTTGCTAGTAAATACACCAATTCTAAATCTTATTGCACATAATTAGGGTTGTGTCCGATATCAATATTTCTCGACACGTCGATACGACGCTACGATATTAACATAAAAAAGTGGGAGTTTTATGTGGTTACCTCTACGTGGCTTGCTCGGACAGGGCCTGCTCTCGTCGAGGCGTACTCTGGCGAGGTGGCAGCGGCTCCGGCGAGGTGGCTGCAGCGGCGGCGGCACTGCAGCAGGCGCGACAGCGGCAGCAATGGCAGCAGTGCCATGGGGGGTCGGGTTGGCTCCGCGGCGGCTCGTCGCTCGGCGGGGGCGGCTGTGTCGGTCGGTCGAGGGGCTGGGTGATGGAGCAGTCGGGTCGGTCGAGGGGCGGCTGAAGGGGCGGCGTCGGCGCCGTCGAGCGGCGGTGGTGGTGGTGGTGGTGATGGTTGGTTGCAAGGGAGAGGGGGAGTATTCAGCTTGGGTTAGGGTTTGGTGAGGCTTTGTTGGTTTCGGGTTTTATATGGAGGAAATTATGTATTTATATAGGGGTGGGTTTCGGGTTGGTCTCGGGGTTTAGGCCGACCAGGGTTCAATGATATGGTTCGGTCAGGTCCATTTGAGGTGAAATTAGCCATAAATTAATTAACTAAATTAATAACTAACTGCGCGAGGCGAAGTTAATTCACATTGTATAGCTAAGGTTGTACTATGGTCAGAGGGTACCTAAAATCGTCTCACAAAATTTTAATTATCTCGGTTTGTCCCTAGTCTCAGTTTTTAAAAAATACAAATAAAATCCATAAATGGGTTGAGGGGGTTTACATTACCCAACTAGCTATCGGTGCATGTGACATGCATCACAGTTTAGTACGTAATCAGGATTATATAATTAGTAGAGACTTAGCATATAGATACGTGGTATGCACGTCGAGTATTCGACTGGTATATCTACATTGGGCGGAGAGGACAACTGGTAGGGGTATGGGATACACATATTGGACTCCGTAGTATCCCGAGGAACCACGGATCCAATGACTTCCTTTATTCAGATTCCACATTGTACGGAATAATATGGACGATATACTATTCAGATTCCATATTCTACGGAGTGATATGGACGTTATACTATGCAAATGCTACGCTCTTCGGAGTGTAAACGTTATGCCTACACCTACCCATACGTACCAATGTTGTCCTCACATTGCATTCACTTAGATGGTTAGCACACCCTTTATTTTATTCGGTATTTATATATGGCATACATTTTTGTATCTTGTTACGTCCCTCTGAGGACCTGGTTTCCTTCCAGATTTGGATGAAGCATATTATCCTACAGTGTACGGACCAGGACAGGAGACGAGGTATGCATCCGAGGAGGAGCTAGAGGTGCTACTGTCAGAGTTTCCGTGATCATTTGGTAGGCCTTATGCCTATGATTGGAGCATCATTATCTAGTTAGCTGATGCCCTAGTCATTACTCTTTTTATCTGTCTTTCAGTACTTTTATTTCGTCATAGTATTGGATTTGTTCCCACCAGACATTTTGGGTTGTACTATGATATTACAGACTGGCGTTTATTTTTCAGTATTTATTTTAGTACTTTTGGTTATATTGTTGATGAGATTAGATTACCTGTTTGATGTTAGTATTAGATTTGTTACTATTTTAGAATAGCGGAGTACTCTTCGTAGGATCCATCAAATTGGGAAATCCCTCGGAGACGTATTAGCTGATTATTGCCACGTGGCCTGGTCCCGTGTATTTTAGGACTGGGGCGTGACAATATAAAAAAATAGAGGAGAAAGAGAAGTGTTTATGTAGAAGAGAGAGAGAGGGGGGTTATGGCCTTGGGATTAGGGCCGGCTATGTGTTTTCTAAGGATGGGGTAGGGTTTCTACATGATGGAATGAAGGGTGGAGATAGGCTAGTTTTGAATGGAGGGCTAGGATCATGTAGGGGGAAAGTTGGTATGTAGTACACTCCAAACGGGGGGAAAACTCATGTATGATCGGTCAACTAAATGAAAGAGGATTTCTCCATGGCTTGGCTCCAATGGAAGGTGGAAACCTCATTGTATTTTTTCATAAAAGTCCCTAACAATTAGAAAATTGCACAAACAGTGGGATTTAGGATTGGATGAGGAAAAATATCATATTTGGTGTGATGTAGTGGGTTAAAAGGGTGTGTGGTATTTAGTATGAACCTTGAGGGTTGAGTGGGGGTTTGGGTTAGTGTTGGGTCTAGTTTTGGGTTAGGTTGGGTCCTTACACCAATTTAATTAAAATTAGTGTAAATATTGTTCTTAAATTAATTGAAAGTGCATAGGGTTAAAATTGGGTGGGACACAAGTATCATGGACGTAGAAGACTCAAAATAGAATATTGTCATAATTTGGGTTGCACAAAATGGGTCAAGGTTGTGTCTCCAATTTTGATTGGAACGGACAAGAATGCAAAGTTGAATTTATTTGAATTTAAAAATAAATATTTGTAACGAATATTGTGCGACTAAAATGAAGCACAAAAGAGAGTATTTATGAGTTACACAAAGGTCAAAATAGAAGACTGGCACATCTAGGACAAGGGTATAAAATTTGTTGGAAGGCAAAAGCTAGTGTAAAGCTCCAAATATCGAAGCAACGGTACGGTACAACAATTGAATAAAAATGTCATAGTAAAATATAACCCCAATAATAAATCCCAAATAATACTAATTTAATCCATAATTCTATATATGGTCAGGGGTTTATCTAATTGGTTTCAAGGTCTAATCCACTAACCCATGCATTAATGAACACAATATAATATGTATAATATATATCATGCAATATATTAACACAACAAAATAAATATGGTAAAAGAAAATAAAGCCCCTATTCTAGAAATGTGGTAGTGACACCGTGAGTTCAATCATCCCCGCCATACGTAAAATTACCATGCCGGCGCTCCCGCAGGATAATCGTTCTCGTTTAAACTAATTTTGAGATTATTATTCCGAACTAGATTTCAAGATCGTTCTTCCAAACTCCAAGCCAAATCCATTATCGTTCATCTCTTTCATCGAACCACAATATTCATTTCGGGCTAACTTCTGTTCGAGCGATATTGTATTCAAGTTCAATCCGTTTGTTTCAATCCGAAATTGCTTGCACCATCCTCAAGTTTCCAACAAGTTTTTCTTAGCTGATTTATTGATTTTTATTTTCGTGAATTTTTATTCGATATAAGCCTTATCATTTATTCATGACATTCTTAATCCGTTCAATCTGACTATCGCATGAGACTTATGAATCCGTTTGGACATTTCTAAATGATCCATACACCACTCAAAATTGAGTCATCCAATCAAATCCTCAATCGATTTGTATTATTCTAACACGAAATACCGTTCGAGCTATTTTCCAAAGTTCGAGCACAATTCTCAATATTCGCCTAAGCGATAAATCTGAAAGTATTTTTATCGGCTGCCATTCTAAGTCTGAGTTATCTTATTCCTAAACGATATCCCATTCTCGTTGCAACTATCTTGCACCAAAGGGTCTTGGAGCGCGATACTTAACGCAACTAAGCCAAAAGGCTGTGTGCATAGGTAACCGTTCGGGCGATATTCAATTTTGCACTAACCAGTTGGACAAACATGTATAGGTATCGGGTTCGCACATAACGTGCAAGTTCTAGCACGAGTCTAATCCCGAAGGGTCTAGCACAGGTTGGCACAAAGGCCTTAGCATCACAATTTCGTACAAGCAATTATATTATTCACATGCACTTTTGAAAGTATTTAGACTTATTGTTTAGAATATTTTGTTTGAGACATTGAGAGAGAGAGCGTGCACATAACCCACGAACGAGCTTTCAAAACTGAGAAAATTGAAACAAAACCCAAAGGCGTAAACCCAAGCTCTGATACCAATATGTCGTGACCCGATCTTCCGCAGGCTATCGGCCATCCCCGCTAGGAGAGAATCACTGCGCCAGCGCTCCCGCGGGACGATCGCTCGACCCATCTGGACGTGATGTATCACGAGTGTGAGCCACGCCCGTGCAAGGCCGAGGTTCAATGCTGGCGGTAAGAGGTCTAAGCCACAAAGTCACACAGATTATCCGAGTGCAGCAGAATTATAAACGCATAGGCGATTGGTAACAAGTTCGCTGAGTCGTCGATAGCGGAAGTATTGAATAACACAAGTATAGAAGTAAAAAAAATAGGTTCTGAAATTACTGAAATAATTTATATATTCAGAAAACTAACCTTGATATGATTCTAACAAAAAAACTAGAGCGCGTTTGGAGTCCGGAGCTAGGAGATATCATCTTTTTAAGTCGTCATAACTACTAGAAAATGAGGCCGAATTTATGACGAATTTTGACTATTTTTGGACGAAAAAGAGAGGAGTTTGGGCATAAAAAATATGAAAGATGAGTTTATTCCATAAGTCTAAAAGGTATTTATAATGGTGAAGATTGTTTAATTGAATAAGACTAGGATTTGTTAATTTGGATATGATTATGATCAGTTTAAATAAGGATAGGATATGCATGAAGTTGTTTTCCTAGTAGACTCAGGATTTGAATTAATTTAAAATAGAGTTTGAGTTCATCTCAATAATTTATAATCTTAAATAGAATTAAAGATAATACAAATAATTTATATATAATCTTAATAATATCTATTAACACTAAATTAACATCTATCTAATATTAAGACTTTATATATCCAAATAAATCCTCAATAATTCCAAAAATCCAATAATTACTTAAAATTCTAAATAAATTACAAAAAAATATTTAAATATTTTAACTCTAAAATAAATGTTTGGTAGTAACAACATTCAAGTATGGTCTCATAGTAAATCATGAAAGTCCTAAAAATTTATGTTTCCTAAGTTTTAATTACCAAAAATTCTATAAAATCTCCAAAATCTAAAATAACCTAAAATAATTCTAAATAAATATTTATATAAGTAAATATATCAAGAAATTTATTTTCTAATTAACTAAGAGAATACTCTAAAGAAATTCAACATCTATAATAAATATAATAATATAAAATACACACAAAATACCTATTTTGGGTGAGGGAGTTTGCAATCTACCCAACTTAAAAGAATTTCATTCTTAAAATTCAAAATAAGGCATGGTTTGATAAATCATTCACATTCGTACATAAGGCAAGTCAATCGCAATTTCTTCCAAAAATTTAAAATCTATTCAAATCTATCGCAATCACTTTCAAAATTAAATTAACCATTATTTAAATCAAAATTCAACCAGTCGTAATCTATTCTCGATTTTTAAATCATCATTATCCAAATTTAAATTAAATCCATATAACATCTTCAAGATTTAAATACGCATATAAGTTTTACCTCACGATCTCCAACTATCATAATCTCCTCTAGAAAATAATTTTAGTCCAATATTATTCCTATTTTTACTTATAATTTTTGTACTCTTCAAAATTTTAAATTCAATTCATATCCTCAATATTTTAAATACGTAATCCAGCAATCAAATTTTAACTCTTAATTCAAATCATCAAATTGTAAAAAAAATTTAATTTCAATCCACCAATGTTCAAGTCTGAAATTCTATATTTATCCTCAAAATTCAAATTGATGATTTACCTTCAATATTCAAAATTTAAATCATGTACTTAAAGTATAAATATTTGGTCCGACGCATCAATGTTTCAAAATTCATTAAGTACTCATCATCTAACTCCTTCTTCTAAAATTCTCTATATTTAAAAAAATAACTTAATCTCTCCATCTAATCCTACTTGATCATAATCTGAAAGAATTTAACCTCAAATTAACAATACGACTTCTACCCAACTTACAATTTACCCATCTATCATATAAGGCTATACACTTTAAGAAAATATTTCTTAATTTATTTACTCATGTCATTCAATCCTCAAAACTTTAACACCGATTATATCCTATATGATAGGCCCTTAATCAATTATAAAAGACAGTCACCAAATAATACGATTGGCCTATGGGTACCTCTAGTACTATATGTATATCAAACTTATGCCAAGCACGAGGTTTCGTCTTTCCGAAATAAGGGAAGACAGAAAACAATGATGAATAGTTCAAGGGAAGGGTAATAGAAATAGAAGTATGGGGATCAAGGCATTTAAAGAATTCAAATAGAAATTGTCAGGGCAGTTGTGGATTGAAATCCTATTTTGGTAATTCTTTGTTCGCATGCTCGTATTAGTACAGTTATGTAACCGATACGATACGCTCAGACATGTCTAGAGGACAAGTACATTCGTCTACTAATCACTATATATTTCAATCCACGTAAAGTAGTTATGCGAAGGACGAACCAAGCGCACTAAAGTTAGCTAGATCCTAATACACTGATTCTGAAATGTATTATTGTGGGCCCCCCAATAATATATATGTCATGAACAAGCTCGATAAAGAATAAGCTTGCAAAAACTAGGCTATAATAGCAGCATAAGTCAAGGTAGTACAGCAAATATAAATACGCTGGATTATGATGAAAGAAGGTACATAACAATTCAAGTTCACAAAAAGATAAGACTCTATAATCTCTACAGTTGTCATACTAATTCCTTGTCTAAGTCGATAGTCGACAAAGTAGGAGTATAGCATCTAAGTTCTACAGTCTGAATAAACACTGTCGTCTTAAGCTAGCATACAGTTAATGTCGTTCAGTTACACTTAATAATAGGTCAAAAGACTATGTGATACTATGTTGTGAGGTATACTACCCAACTTATAACAATTAACCTAATACTGGAACAGTCTTAAAGGGTTTTTACAAAATAACTTTGCACTTGTAATTAAAGCAGAAGCTCTTATTGGGGTTTACGAGAAAATATCTTGGTACTTATTAGGGTATCCTCTTACATTACATAGGTCATGGTCGTCTTAAGTCTTAGTCATAGCGCTTATAGAGCAAGCGTTAATAGTAAGAATGGAAGGTTACTGGTCTTCAAGGGGAAAGGGGATATAACTCGTATCGAGGTGAGGGTACATGTTACACAATTTGAAAACTAAGGGATAATCATCAGGTTGTAATCTACAAGAATAACTTAAACTGTCAAGTTCTAATTACCAATCACATAATTCAAAATTCAAGAGTAACAACCAAAATCCTAGCAAGCTATATATCCTAACGTAGAATAAAATTACTTGGTCTATAATCAGGGGTGTCAGGTGGCACGAGTTGAAAGATGAAGAAAAGAAGAATATAATTTAGTCGTCGCGCAATTAACGAACGTTAAGGTCGCAGAGGAACAACATATAAAATTAAAATAGAGGGCTCTAGATAGCATCATGGTTTTCTAAGGGAGAGTGGTATGCTAGTTGCTATGTTCGAGGTATGATCAAGAAAAAGTGTTAATTATATTCCTCTAGGCTTCCTAAGGTACTGTTTACTAATAATAAGACAATGATCTAAGTTTGTAGTTCTCCAATACTATCTAACTATGAAGGTTAGGTTCAGTCCTAATATTCAATTTTGGTTTTCTATTGGTTCCTCAATACTAGGGTCAAACATTATGGTAAAACTTCTAACTAACTCTAGTAGTGTCTATACTACTCTCAAGTCCTCATAATACATCAAGGGGTAATGGTAAACCAATCTATAGATAAGGAATTCTAGGGTTCACTAGATATTCTAAAGTTAGTGGTGTGTCAACACTCTAGTTGTACTCTTAATAGGAAGGTTACCCTACTTATCATCTAACAACAGAGACTTCTATATTCTAGGAGGGTGCTATACTCAAGGAACTATTAGGAAAGCACATGAATCAAGCAGGATGCAATTAATCAAATAAAATAGATTAGAAGAAATATGAGTCATAGTCAATTATGGATGAGATCCTATACTCTAATCCTATTTACAGGCTTGCTCGGTACAGTAACATAACCGAGACAATCTGCTCTCGACCTGCATGGGCCACCACTAAAAATATGTCACGCCCCAGTCCCAAAAGTATGTAGGACTAGGACACGTAAGCATGCCAGCCGCATGGATATGGCAACTCCAATATATGGAAACCAAACCCATACGTACGCTGTAATATGAATATCAATCCACAAGTGATATAAAGCTATCACAAGTCACAGGGTATAATCTAAATCTCATCCACAGAAAATCGAATATAAATAAATAACCAATATCTATGAAACTTGATCTCACTACAAAGTATCTAAAGATGATAGTTGGATGGAAACAAATTCACTACCAACTCGAATGGAAAAGTACGACACAAAAATATAATATAAGAATACTAGCTAACGACTACGAGCTCGAAGAGAAGACATCCTCGAAACATATGTAACCATCCGAATCCGCGCTCCTGCGAATACTCAAGAAAAAATACACCTGGAAGGGCCACGTCCTCAGAGGGACATAACAAGATACATAAAAGTATGCCAATAAAGTACTGAAATAAATATCCAATAGTCGCCTAACCGTCTAAGTGAATGCAGTTTGAGAACAACTTTCTAACAAGTGGGCTATCTGGCCATAAATGGGATTGGCATAACTCTCTCGGAGAATCAGGGGCCTCAAAGCATGTCGTCTTTTGAACGGCAGAGGCCGCCAAGTAGTATAGGGGTCATCACCGCCCGTATCTCCAGCGGAGCTTCCGAATTACAAAAGGAAAGTGCAAAGGAGCCCAAATACGGTACTTGTTGTTCTCTCCTTCCCATGCTATAAGCATGTCACATCCATGATACGATTTGGTTCATAGCCTATCCTTAGTACCCTAGCCCAATCCTGCAACCAAACAAAGACAAGGATTGGACCACCGTACTACAATAGGCTATGTCCCTGGACTACTAATAACTGCTAAGTCTTCTAGCATACAAAGTTTCTATCAGCAGTTATCCCTAACGCACGTCCCACACGTACCGATGATCAGTTAATACGTAAGTCCGTGATCTATATGAGACTCACAACTCGTGTAAAAACTATGTCAAGGCCAATGAACCTAATAATGCTATATGATAATGGGGTAGTCTCATAAACAAGGTCAATGTAAATACATAAATAAAAAAATATCGCGACGACACCGTCGCGCTCATTTTATATAACAGTTAAAATATATGAACTAAACACAGAAAATAAAGATGTATACAACATATGAAATATAAATAACAGTACAATGGCAAGGTATACTTGCCTGATCTGAAAAAAGATGAAGTCATAACTCAAGGCGTCGTCCGATCTACCCGTCACATAAATTAAACAAGTTAGGTTACAAAAGTGGGTGAATAGGTTCCTCCATTTTAATTATTTTTTAATTCTGAATAAATAACCTAAAATAGTATTTTAATCTTATTATAATCTTATTTTATTGTTAAACCCTAATTTTGGCCCAAAGAAAGTCAACTTTACCGATTTGTGATCCATGGTACGCAAATCGAGGCAATCCGTTGACCAAAAAGTCAACAAACTCAAATCTTGGATTTGTGTATGGTATCCTATAGATTTCAATGTTACATGAATACTGGAATCGACAGTTTTATAAAATCATAAGTCGGTAAAGAGTTATGGCCACAAGGGCGCACAGATGACAATTTTTGGCGGTTTCCTATTTACGTCTACGTTGTACGAATTTTACAGTAGAAGAAAATTATATTTTAAATTCTGGAAAAATACTTTTCTAGAAGTTCATCATATCAGCTTTCCGAAACTTTAAACGGTTCATAATTCTGAGTTTGGGATCTCCCAAAATCTCAAAAATACGAAAATACGTCTGATTTCGGACAGCTGGCACTTTCAGAATATTCTGGAAAAATAGGTTCTGAAATTACTGAAATAATTTATATATTCAGAAAACTAATCTTGATATGATTCTAACAAAAAAACTAGAGCGCGTTTGGAGTCCGGAGCTAGGAGATATCATCTTTTTAAGTCGTCATAACTACTAGAAAATGAGTCTGAATTTAAGACAAATTTTGACTATTTTTGGACGAAAAAGAGAGGAGTTTGGGGATAAAAAATATGAAAGATGAGTTTATTCCATAAGTCTAATAGGTATTTATAATGGTGAAGATTGTTTAATTGAATAAGACTAGGATTGGTTAATTTGGATATGATTAGGATCAATTTAAATAAGGATAGGATATGCATGAAGTTGTTTTCCTAGTAGTCTCAGGATTTGAATTAATTTAAAATAGAGTTTGAGTTCATCTCAATAATTTATAATCTTAAATAGAATTAAAGATAATATAAATAATTTATATATAATCTTATTAATATCTATTAACACTAAATTAACATCTATCTAATATTAAGACTTTATATATCCAAATAAATCCTCAATAATTCCAAAAATCCAATAATTACTTAAAATTCTAAATAAATTACAAAAAAATATATTTAAATATTTTAACTCTAAAATAAATTTTTGGTAGTAACAACATTCAAGTATGGTCTCATAGTAAATCATGGAAGTCCTAAAAATTTATGTTTCCTAAGTTTTAATTACCAAAAATTCTATAAAATCTCCAAAATCTAAAATAACCTAAAATAATTCTAAATAAATATTTATATAAGTAAATATATCAAGAAATTTATTTTCTAATTAACTAAGAGAATACTCTAATAAAATTCAACATCTATAATAAATATAATAATATAAAATACACACAAAATACCTATTTTGGGTGAGGGGGTTTACAGTATAACAAGTGAACAGTGCACGACAGAGTATAAGTATATCGTTCTGCTCGAGGCATAGCAAGGTCTTAGTTGCACAAGGCAAAGGTAGCATATGAGGGTCTGTATATAAGCAATATTTTATTTTTATGTTCTAACACAAGCAATACAAGTTGATATTATTCCCTTAGCTAGGTGCGTTGGATTCTTATTAGAATACAGGGGGTGATTCACCTAGCGACTAGCATGAAACATACATATTTTAAATGTGTTGGCTAAGCAAAGACAAGTTCATCGTAGCCACCCACCTTACCGATAATTTGCCTCGGTCGAGCGATATTTCGAGCGAGACTTTGAAAGCCTCAGCCGAAACTCCTGAAGGGCCAAGTCTGTAAATCCTCTTGCCTCAAACGAGTATTCTCGCTGAAGCAAAGCAGGTCGGGATATTGTAATTTTGTCGTTTGAATCAGCAGTCCGCTTGTGCGGAATGGGTCATTAGACCTGGTCAACGAGAAGTGTCGAAAAAGAAGCTAAAATTAAACTTTGCTTGAGCTTCTCAAAAAAACTTGACAAGCATCTGACCACTCGAAATGCACGTCCTTACACATTAGCCGTGTCAAGGGTGCAGAAATCCTAGCTAAGTCTGCCATAAATCGCCTGTAGTAGTATGCTAATCCCAGAAAACTGTGTACCTCCGAGACTGTAATAGGTACTGGCCAACCCTTGATAGCCTCCACCTTCTTCGGATCCATCTCTACGCCTCCGCTGGAAATGATATGACCTAAGAATGAAATACGATCCAACAAAAAATTGTACTTACTGAACCTCACATATATCTGATGCTCCCGAAGAGTCTGAAATACTATATGAATATGCCTCTCATGCTCTGCCTCAGTCCGACTCTAGACCAAGATATCATCAATAAATACCATCACAAACTGGTCTAGGTGAGGCATGAAGATGAGATTCATGAGATCCATGAATATCACTGGCGCATTGGTCGCTCCAAATGGCATAACAAGGAACTCACAATGGCTATATCTAGGTCTAAACGTCATCTTGGGTATATCCTGCTCTCTAACTCTGATTTGATGATACCCAGACAGTAAATCGATCTTAAAAAATATAGCTACCCCGCTAAGCTGATCAAACAAGTCATCTATCATGGACAAGAAATACATGTTCTTAATGGTCATCGCATTTAGGGTGCGGCAATTAACCCACAAATGCGATGAACCATCCTTCTTTTTAACAAGAAGTAAGGGGGCTCTCCAAGGTGATCCACTGGCATGAATGAATCCCTTGGTCCTCAACTCCTCTATCATTTAATATAGAATCTTTAACTCTGATAGTGACATCCTGTAGACTCTCTCTAAAATTGGCTTCTGCCCTGGAATCAAATTAATGTAGAACACATCTCGAACTAGAGGCATCCCTGAAAGCACATCGGGAAAAATATTCGGGAACTCGCAGACAACTCTGGCAAACTGTACCTCATCGCCTACTGCCATCCTCAGGATAACTGACGAAGCCTCCACCTCGCCTCTCAAAAATGAGAACTCCTCCTCGCTAGGGACACAAAAGATAACCTTCCCGGTACGATAATCTATCATCGTGTGTCACACACTCAACCAATCCATTCCTAGGACTAAACGTAGTAGTCTATAGGAAACTTTATCAGTATAGCGGAAAATACTCTACCGTACACTATGACTCGACACGAGGCAAAAACTCAATCTACTCCCATAAGACTATTACCAGTATGTATATTCAACCTTACAGGTAAGGACTGGGACTCCAAGCCAATTAGTATCACAAATTATGCAGATATAAACGAGTGCGATGCGCCAGAATCAAATAATACTGAAGCTAAATGCTAATGCAAAAGAATGGTACATGCAACCACCTCTATAGCCCCTAGTGCCTCTTCATAAGACATCCCGAAAGCCTGTCCTTACCCTCTGGGCACTGGTCCCCTCTGCTGATGGCCTCTCTGCCTAACCTGAGCCTGGTCCTGAGTATACTATTGTGGCCTCTGTTGCTAGAATATCTGAGACTGCGTCGGTAAAGGCCTCGGGGCCTGCTGCTGCTGTGCCGACGCTGGTGCCCTAGACTACGGAGCTGCTGACTGGACTGATGATGATCCAGCTGAAGCCCACCTAGGACAAGTGCTAACCATGTGTCATGCTCTACCATATGCTAGACACTAACCCTTTGCCCAATGGCACTCTACGAATACGTGGCCTAGCTTCCCATGGTGGGAACACCCGACTGAAGATGACCGTCTCTGCTACTGGGGATGAGTCTGAGAAGTCTGCTGAACTGAAGTTTTCTTCCTTGGTGACTCGATCGATAAAGCTTGAACCATCAAAGCGGGTGCTAAAGACTTTGTAGAAGATCCCCTCTGAATATGAGGCCGCTTCTGGCCCCCAACTCTGTCGACTATCCTCTGGGCGAGGAGGTTCCAGTAAGGACTTCATCTAGAGATCATACTAGCAGTGTAGCAGCATGATTGAGCCTATAAAACTCTACCGCTTAGCCATCGACGGTCCTAGTCATCTGCTTGAGGTTGTTAAACCTCTACTATAAGTCATAACGTGATACCGTGTTATAGTATCAGATCTTAAACCTCTTACTGAAGTTCGCCTATAGAATTAGCGCCATAAGTGAAACCTCCTGAGCTGCCCACCAGTCGTGAGGAAAATCCAGTAGCTGCAGCCTAACCACTACCACTTGCTCCCTAACCGAAACTGTTGTTGACTCGAGTATGGCCTCAGTATCCTGTAGCCATGTGTCAGACGCAATTGCATCCTCAGTACCATAGAAGTATGAGGGATGGAGACGCCTAAAGATGTTCGCAGAATTATAGATCTGAGAACTACCTCGTTCTATAACCGTCTTGACTGACTGAGTGAGAATGTCACACTATCGCTGGTGAGTCACCATAAAACCTTTCAGAACGTCCATCAGTGTTCGAACAACATCTGGCTGCTTTGGATGATCTGGCTCTACTGGTACTGCTAGTGGATCGGGCTGAACATACTACTCTGGCTCAAGATCAATCCTCGACTCTGCTCCTGAATGCTGAGGTTGAGCCCCAGGAATTGTCATACCATCATGATGCTGATCTGCCATCGTCTGAACTAGAATAATCTGATCAGAAAGACCAGGAATAGTGCCCCTGAAAGTCGAAGGACACAAAGATCAAAACCGAGGGACATGATAGAGTAAGGATAAAATCAAATATCAAGCCAAGGATCCGAGATATAGGGTAATATGAAAAGAGATCAAGGATGAACAAATATGATTAAGACTTCTAATCACTGGTAACCCCCACATGTCTGAATACCAAACCTGCATGGGCCACCACTAAAACTATGTCAGGCCCCAGGCCTACAATACTGGAGAGCGGAGGCTGACAAAGCCAGCTACGTATACCCGAGTACTCTAGTACCCCGAGATACGGTCACGACTGTGAATAGACATGGGGGGTTAATACTATAAGCCATCAGTCAACCTAGGTCAAGCAATCCTAGTATATCAATCACAAGCAAGAAATCACAATATTCAAGAAAATATGATCATCAGAAGCAAAATAGTAAAGCGTCCCAAACCATATATACATAGCTGATCATGAAGATAGTAATACAAAATAAAGAACTAGTAAGAGTGTAAGTCATACATGATCAACTCTAGCTATAGTATAGAATATGGTAATCATGTCATGCCCGGTAGGCGATATAATAAGTCCAAAATATGAGCCAATAGATGCTCGGGAATAAACACCACAAAAGAATTTGTACAATAAATGGGAGAATAAGATAAGAACCCACATAATCGGTCTAGTGATCCGCGTGGTCACCATCCTCAGAAAGTAACAAAAGATCCTCTGGCTCTGCTACAAGATCTGGCCTAGCAAAACCAGTAGGGTCAGACCCTAAATAGCAAGTACCATAAAGGAGGCCAAACTATGAATTAAAACCAGCAATATATTAAAGATCTACAATATCCTAAGCAATATGAACTAAGTATCATGGTAATCACACCGGCTATCATTTCCGATATCGATTTTTCTAACGGGTAAATACCAAAGTTTCTATAGGAAAAGTCAAAACCAAGTCGAAACCATTCTCAAAAATATGCACAAGGTTGAAAATCACTAGAGAAACATATTTAACAAAACAAGCTCCATGAAATTCTAATCACAAAATCTCAAGAAAAATAAAAACTGGAATACAACTATGTCGTTCGATATTTTGGTAAGGTGTACTTGACTAAAGCCAATCTCCCAGACTAAACCTTCAACTCTACCATCGAGAGGGGTTCATAAACCACACTATAAAGCCTTAAGACCAAGCTCTTAGCTTCCGCTGGAAATTGGAGAGAAAATGAAGAAGTGAAGAAAGAAAGAAAAGAGAGAGGAGAGAGAAAATAATTTCATATATATATAAGAAGTGATTTAATCGTGACCGTCCGATCCGCTACATCAACGATCCAAGTCACGAGTCAAATTAATCTCGTCCATCCAATACAAAATGAAGAAACCAGTGGATAAAAGAACACAATGAACACTATTCACGAAATATCTAATGGAAATATCTCAAAAATATCTCAAAAGTGAAACTTTATCCGCCGGATGGAATTTTTGTCGGTATGCCGCAGAATACCGGCGGTAATCCGGTCAGTGATAAAAATTTACAATTTTGAGAAAATTTTGAGATTCTACGAGATCCAATAAAATACAGTACAAAGTATAAAATATATATCCATATACCGAAACAGAAATTGTGAGACGAATCTTACACAAGTTACGAGGTGTGTCCGGACGGTCGAGATTCAACCAACCCGTGATCCCCACGTGGAAGAATAGTAATTACATGATTGGAACCTCCCTCAGCCTGCCCGACACAACAACAAACGAATGAAGTAGGGATACATCCTTAGTAATGTCTAACCAAACCATGCAGGTTGCTTCACTCAGTCAGGGACATCTTCCGGATATACCCAATAGTTCGGCACGACTGAGCCGGCCAACTCGCTAGAGCCGATAGACCCATAGAGTTAGATCACAAAGTTGTAAAGGGGGCCTAAGGGTAGTTGGATAACTTTTTCGTCCATACCATCTACGATTATAAATATCCTAATTAATGATTGATGGGACATGTACACACATTCATCGCTATTGATCACTTTTCTTTTTGATCTCTTCACTTGTTCGGTTACTCATTTAAGCATCGGAATGGCGTCCAATAGAGCATCTCATCCAATTATTATGTTTTTTGTGCATGAGGTAAAAATGCCCAAGACAGAATGTTCATCTTAAACTTCTTAACCGAACTTAGCATCAGATAAGAAGCATAAAATCTACAACACCACTACATAAAATGGACGGTGGGCCCTGGGACAAAAACAAAAAGTATATCAGAATTGAGTCTAAGTTTTTTATTACAACCCACACACACCTACCCATCCTTACAATTGGGGGGTGGGCTCGAACCGTGCCGATCCCAACTGATGTTCGTGCTGCTTTCCACTTGCACTACAAAGCGCTGGACAAGTTGAGTTGATAAAATCCAGACTAGTTTAGTATTTCTTGAGCTAATCCTTTTGGAAGCCAGTGGTAATGACTAATGAGGGACATACAAACAGTACTAAGTGGTCATTGAAAAGAAAGAATTAGTGGTAAGGATTATGACTCACTTTTGAATTTGTATCGTAGGTTTTCTTTATCGGCAGTGCTACATGGACCGCCGAATTGGCCCGCATAATTGGCCCACGGATGGAAGGGGGACAAGTTTTTTGGGCATGGTCCCCGGTGAACACAAGGGGTGTTTGGACGAATGGGAGGGTGACATGTCGGCTGCAGTCATGCTGCGGGCATGCCGCAGTCACCTTCCTTGTGGGCTATTTAGCATTTTCCTTTCTTTATATACCTATCCACATTGTTCGATGTCAAGTCCTAATCTCCCGCAAGTTCGATCGTCCCCGCTGAACGCGAATCATCACGTTCTAGCGCTCCTGCGGGATAATCGTTCTCATCGGGACGTGATGCCATGCGAGATTGGAGTTGCGCTCGCATAAGGCGATGACGTCAAACGTCATAGTTATCATCGAAATGATCAAGTTGCAGTGAAAGTCAAGTATTATGTGCCAAGCACACATCAAAGTATATACAACGAAGCTCTAGAAGGGTCCAAATAAAAAATACCATAAAGAAGAATGCCACAAAGGCGATGCAACACTCTTGCTCTTTCTCTTGCCCACAAAGGTACTTACCGTTCCATACATCATATTACTTATATCCAAGCTGAGCCACTACTCCTGTGTACCTAAAAATAATACCCATAAATATGGGTCAGTACACAGCCGCAATGGTAAGCTGGGTAACCCACTCGTCTAAACAGACACTAAATAAATACTGAATGCAAATAATTATATGGTGATCTTTCTACTTGAATCCTAGATTTATTTCATGGCAGAGATATGACATGTTAAGGAAAACTTTAAGGCAAGTTAAGCATTCAAGCATTCAACTCAAGCAAATATACTAGCAGTTATATCCAACTTAAAATAAGACTATGCATACAATTCGTTCTACTCAAACCGGAAACAAAGTTTGAACCTATCGAACCACATAGCACTCTAAGCCTCGAATCTATCGCATCACACCATAATCCAAGCCTCGCTAACCCACAAATTGATGTGCATACTCTTGCCCGAGGCAAGGTGGCACCGTCGCCTATACGAATGCACAAAATAAACCAACTCTTATCTTTATGAAATCACTGGCCAAGACATAAAAGACTAATCCAACTGTAGTTCAACCGATCCAGCGCTGAGTAGCTAGCCCGTCTAGTCGTTTTGAACTGCCAGTATCGTGCCCAAGGCACGTTACCATTTGTTTCCTATATGGCAAATGGTCCCGGTACCCCAGAGCCTATCCTGTTCGAGGAAACCAAACCATGTGTGCAACAGATTGTCCGTGACCAATGCAATACTCCAACAGTAAGTACGACGGAAGAATTGAACATTTTTATCCTACCAAATGATACTTGCCTCGATCCATCCAATGCACCATAACCATTCTTCAACAATAGCCCAACTATATCCCAAGGCACCATCTCAAGTTATCACCATAAGCACTATGTCGCATCTCAACACAGTGCTCTGATTGGTGCAACACCTCTTGCAACAAAAGCTCCGTGGCACAATGTCCCAACAGTGGCACAATGCCCTCTCCAATGCAGTTGCTCGATTTTGAATCCCAACTGCACGCTTTATTTGACAAAGCATCCAACTTGTTACTCGTGAACGGATGCACGCTCGCTCTCCCGCCTGATGAAATATTTTGCTTGCCCGAAGTGCCTCGATGTTCCAACCAAGAAGATCCACTCAAAGCCCAAATGCCCAACACAAGACCAACTCAAACCATAAATCATATCCAAACAAACGACACTCACTCTATACACACTACAGTGCTGTGATTCCAATATTCTAGTCTAAGTGTCCAAGCCAATACGTGTGTTTCATATTATTAGGCATGAAGGAGTAGAGAAGAAGGGACAAAATCTACTTACCAAGTTTGAATCCCCTAATTACCATGTCTTGCGGATACAGCCGATCCCTTAAATCCGTGGTCTGATACAAAGCACGATCTACTTAATTGGTATGACCTTGCGAGCAGGTCGTACTTTCCAAATTATCCGACCAATCAAACTAATAAAGACGACATCACTACCAGAATAAGGCAAATTAGTTGCTGATCAAAACAATGTCAAAAATATGTTGCTAATACCGAGTATCGACGTATTTTAGCGATGTTTGGATTTAGTCACGAAAAAACTAGTCGCTGATCAAAACAACGTCGGAAAACCTCGCTCTAGTGACGTAATTTAGCGATGTTACAAAGTCGTAAAAAATGGTTACTCTTAGCGTTGAGTGTCGCCAAATTTATGACATTAAAATTTGGTTGATAATTGTCGTTAAATTTAGCGATGACCTGAGACAGAATCAGCGATGAATAACTGACATTGCCAAAATTGCCATGTCAGCAATATTTAGCGATGTGTAGTGACGATCAACGATGCCATGAGATAGTTTAGCGATTTCATTAGCGACACATAAGGATGTGTCACTACCCGATTCTAGAAAATAGGGTTATTTTTTTATTTTTTATTTGATAAATTGTGTATTGTATATAATTAATTATATTATATTTAATTAGTGATTGTATTATTTTTATTGATTATTTTAGGATTTTGGCTAGCCTGGACCCGTGTCAGACCCTAGTGGACCTATGTCCGACCCAACCCACACCCTTGTGAGACCTATTTTTGGGTTTAGAATATTTATTATATTTTTAGTGGGTTAGTTGGAGAGATTGGGAGTTAGTTTGAGTGCTTTTGGAACCCGAAATCCAAACCCAAGTGAGATGAGGGCATTTTGGACTATGGAAACCCTTTATACACAATGGTCGGCCCCTATTATTCCCAGACCCGAGCAACCACAGCAGCCCCTCCCATTTTTCTACTTCTTCTTCACTTCTTCTTCTTCTCTACTACTTCTTCCTTCTTCCTTTCTTCTTCCCACTTCAAGTAAGTCTTTCTTTCTTCTCTTCTTTCTTCCATTTCTTACTTTTGTGTGAACCCTAACCTTATAATTTTCCCTAACCTAGGTGTTTAGAGCCTAGACTTAGTGTGGAGGCTAGATTTGGATGCTTGGAGCTTGAGGGAGGTAATTTCAAGTGGATTGGAGACTTTGGCCTTGGGATTCCAACTCCTAAAAGGTAAACCCTAACTTTTTTCTTGCCTAATTACTCTAAAGTAGTGTAATTAGTGGTTTAGAACCTTTCTAGACCTTAAGCCTACCCGTGGGAGGAAGTTGGAACTAGTTTGGTTGTGTTTGGAGACTTTGACACTAGGTTTTGTGTCAATTTCGGGTAGAATCCAAAATTGGCCCAATTTTGGATGATGCCCTAGGTTAGACAGACCTAGGTAGATGTTGTCGGGTGTCTTGAGGGTTAGTGCGTGTCTCCGTTCGGACACGTGAAGTCGTGTCGCAGAAAAACGGGCGTTTCGAGCATTTTCGGGGTTTTCGTCATTGTCGGTTCTAAGTGCGTGCGCATTTTCGCTACGGGCCTAGAATCGACGAGTTAGCATTTTTTTCTAGGATCTAGACATCGTTTAGAACCCGTGGGTAAATTTTGGGCCGATTCTGAGTTGGTTTGGTGTGCGTTTCAGAAGATTTTCTGAACCGCACACCGCTTGTTCGTCGAAATGACCGAACGACCATTTCGACTTAGTTTCGTAGTTTTGGGCTTTTGCGCGCGTTGGGTTAGCTTCGGGGAGTGTGTGCTAGAATTCTCGGATTATATTGTATATATATGTATGTATTCGTGTGCGTGTGGGTCGTTGGGCGCGCGTTGGTGGGCGTTGTGTTCGTTGTTGTGTTTTGTGTTGTGTTTGGTGTTTGTGAGTGTTTATATATGAATATAAGTTTATATATATATGTATATATATTTACATATATGTTTATGTATTTGTATGTCTATATATATGTGTGTATTTATATATATGTGCTTGTGTATTTATATGTCTAGGTGTTTGTCTATATATATATATATATATATATGTGTGTGTGTGTGTGTGTGTGTGTGTGTGTGTGTGTGTGTGTGTGATTGTGGGTGTGTATGTTTGTGTGTGTACGTGTGCGTGTGTGTGTGGCAGTGAGGCGTGCAGCGAGGGAGCAGCGCACAGCAGTGCACAGCGTGCACAGCTGCTGTGCACAGCAGCAGCAGCAGGGTAAGCAGCAGCAGCAGCTAGTGGCGTTTGCGCAGCGCAGCGCGGCCTAGCTTAGTGCGGGTAGCGAGGGAGAGGGAGTGATATATATATATAGATATATAAATAGGTAGATTGATAGATTGATAGATAGATAAGTAACTAGATAGATAGATAGTTAGATAGATAACTAGATAGATATTAGATATATAGATAACTAGATAGATAGATAAATAGTTATATAGATAGATAGATAGATAGATAGTTAGATATAGTTAGATATCTTTATCTATATGCATAGATATATATACCTATAGCTAGATATATATATATATATATATATATATATATATATATATATATATATATATATATATATATATATATATATATATATATATATATATATATATTTGAGTTTGGGTATATATATGGGTATATGTGTGTATGTGTGAATAGGTGTATATATAGATATATAGGTTTATGTATATATATATATGTTAGATATATTCTAGCCTAGATTAGTAACTAGGTATATATCTACATACTTAGATAGCTAACTAGATAGTTAGTTAGAGGGGTATTGGGCGATATCTCAATACCTTGAGATATCAAGGTATCTCAATACCTTGAGATATCCAAGGTATTGAGTTTCGAGCGGAGTTTTTGAGCATTTGCCTAAGAATAGTATTGGAGTGATTTTTATATGTATATCTGTACATATTTAGGCGTGCTAGCATAGGTTTTAGCGGGTTTAGGCGGGGTGCGTGGCCTAGATCGAGGTATCGGATACCGAGGGTATCCCGGTATCTCGAGGAGGCAAGTTTGAGAGTTTACTAGCTTAATGAGCTACTTTTGACCTAGAATTTCAGGGGCACCCTAGTTTGACCTAGATTTGACCATAATTGTCCTCGTTGATCGTAAAAGTCAACGTTTGACCTAGTTTTGACCTAGAGTTGACTTTTTGGACCCCGGGTTGACTTTTGATCCGAATTTCACCGGTTTGACCCGTTCGACCTAGAATAGCCCTAGAAGCCTATTTTTAATTATTTTATATCAGTTTAAATCCTTAGAACCCTGTTTAATTCTGCTTTTCGTAATAGATTCTTGCGACACCGGTCCGGATCTCGATCATCATCAGTTGCTCAGGACATCAGGCGAGTACCTACCTCTAATAGTTTCCATTTCATGATAGCGTTTATATCACCTATTCTAGAAATGAAATACTTGATTCTGACACATTATTACACGAGCTGGTACTAGTGGATCCCGTCATGAGATGCTATCCCCCTTACCATGTTCAGCGGGTACTCTATCACGTGTATTTTATCATGTGCTTCGGGTATTGATTATCATGTGCTATCATGTGCTTCTTGTGCTCTCGCCTTCGTGTGCGCGAGCTATTATCATGTACGTAGCGTGCCGTGGTTGGATCCAAGAGTATTAGTGGGGGAGGGGAGTAGGAGTTGGTTATGTGATCAAAGCCAAACAGTATTCATGTGTATGTCGGTTATGCAACTCACGCATAACAGAGTTATCGTAGTGTTTTTCATGTGCAACCTAAGCCGATCACATAACAAACTTGTGCTCAAGGCACTTAGCTAGTATTCCTGTTTTCTCACCTTCAGTTACTTCTCTACTTGTATTGTTCTCCAGTTTACATTGCAGCTACTTATTCTGCTTCATCATGTATTTATTTTTCCTGCGCATCTTGTATACGTTTTTATTGCTCGTCATATACACCTTATCATGCATTTGGAGTTTCTTTCAGAGTTATGTACTTCGCTCCAGTCCTGACTAGGCATATTTTTTCCAAGGATCCTGAGGATTATTGCCCGACGTTCTACGGGCCAGGTGTTGAGGAGTGCTGTGACCCCAAGACTGAGGAGGAGCCCTGCGAGAAGACGCCTTTAGCGCCCTAGTTAGCTAGGTGGGTTTCCTGGGATGTTCCCAGTTGATTATTCTGGATGATTGTACTTATTATTTTGCTGCTGTGAGATGTTGTAGACTTGGACTGTATATTTGGATATTGTCTTGCTCTTTTTGGTTCTGTTTCTTTGTTGATATCATATCGTGCTTTATTTTTCCCCTAGTTATTGTGATTGAGAGTTCATATATATATATATTGCGTGGTTGCCCTCCTTTTGGAGAGGATATTGACAGGTTTTTGTGAGATAGATTATGACCTAGAACGAACCTTACAACGTTCTACCGCCGATTCTGCGACGTAGGCTGGACGTACCCACGGCTCATGCCCAGTTTTTCGGGTGTGGGTCGTGACAGGATGTTACTGAATGTCACTAAACATCGCTAATATTAAAAAATAAAAAATAAAAATAAATGAATGCCTGCAATATCATAGTATAACATGCCTGCATAATCAAATTTCAAATCAATAGACAGACCAGGAGCAAACTTCCGTTGAATTTTCTTGGTTTGCCGACCCCTTCGGTGAAACACTCAACACCGATACAATCACACAACAACAATGATAAAATAAATCAATAAAAAGACTACTCTAAGGCCCAAATATAGCACACAATATCCAGTCACAAAATAAAAATATATAAATAAGTCACACAATAAAAGTATACAAATAATAAGTACAAACTCCCATGAATGAGCCAATACACACATGTCAAAAAAATTACTACTGATCAGGAGGAGGAGACGCGTCGAATCTGAGATAATAGTGCGTCAAACTGCTCCTGTGTAAGCGTCACGGAACCCGATACAGGAGTCGATATAGATAACGATGTAGGCGGACCAGTAGGATGTCGCTGCTCCAACTCTGTCAGTCGAGCGTCACAAGTATCCATGACAGATAACAACCTCCTAGTACTATGCTCTACTCGCTTGCCCATCTTAAGATGTGATACATACATCCTCGAAAGTGAAGCACCACGGTCTCCATTCGCTCGATTATCTCAATATGTGACGCCTGCATCCTCGATAGTGTAGCTCCCACGGTTAACTGTGACTCCTGGAGCAACGTCATTTTTTACTCTATCGACGTGGCCAAATTCCTCAGATCCATGAAGCTGCGCTCCAGCGATTCAAAATATGCTATGAGCATCGTATCGTCCTTTTGTGGCTGCGGCTGTACCGTAATCCTCTACATCAACTCGTCATACAGAGATACAATCTGAATGTCAACTCGCTCATGGGTGCTCTAGGACTCCTGGGAGGGTTGCGGGGTATGCACATCGGTAGAGGGTGTCCTAGAGGACTTTGACACAACATAGGCGTCGTAGGATCCCGTACCATAATACGTACCCCTATGTATACCACCAATGGCTCTCATCCATAGTTCATCATCCAACGGAGCTGGGTGGGTTGGGGGTTCCGAGGAACTACCGCCTCTCCCGGTGTGGGATGGTTCGAGCAGAGCCTCCCATACTCATCCTAGAAAAATATGTATCTATCGATATGCGTACTACTTAATATATATCTTAGGTACTTATTACTAATTATATGTATTTTTGCTAAGTTATATCAAAATGCTCAAAACATAAGAGTAATTCTTACGTAGCTCAACGTCGCCCTATCATCGATAAGTTGTTCCCCCTTCCTATGAGTAGCGAGGAACATTGTCACCATGTTCGCGTTCTCACCCCTCTGGACCTGTTAAGAAATATATTATTTATTATTAAAGTAAAAAATTAGGCCACGATAATTAAAAATTGTACGTATACAATTAAAAATATACCAATCGACAAAAATATTTTGTCATCGGAATCGACCCACCACACCACTTTTCTGTCCTTTGTCGAGCCGCCTAGGCCTTCTCCAAAATTTTCCTATAACTATCCTCGTTTAATCTTAACCCCCATCACAGGCCACTGCTTAGGCATAATCCAACCTTGGATCAGTTTTTCTTCGTGATTCACCCCCGTCCCTTAAACGCGGAACACAACAACATACCAACCCGACCCATAACTTCCTTCTATCAGGAGCATCCATGAAACGAAACCCTAACCCAACTTCTCGATCTCGGAGCTATTACCAATCTTCTCTACCGATGTCGACCCTCGACTGCCTCCCAACGATGTCGTCGACCGCCTGGATGCTGCTTCGCTGCAGTCGATCGCTACAAACTCGTCTTTCCGATTAACTCGACCAAGGTACCCACCTTCGACAGCAGATTTCTCTCTCTATGCATGGTTAATTTTTGATCTGTAAAATTCTATGCACAGACCACATGATCTAGTTTATGATTGTATAAATTCTTAGAATGAAACCTGTAAACCCCCTCACCCAAAATATGTATTTTGTGTGTATTTTATATTATTTTATTTATTATAGATTATTTTAAATATTGAATTACTTTAGAGTATTCTCTTAGTTAATTAGAAAATAAAATTTTTAGTATATTTACTTATGTAAATATTTATTTAGAATCATTTTTAGGCTATTTTAGATTTTTGGAGATTTTCTAGAATTTTAGGGTAATTAAAACATAAAAACGTACATTTCTAGGACTTTCATGATTTACTATGAGACCATACTTGCATATTTTTTCTACCAAATATTTATTTTAAGTTAATATATTTAATTATATTTTTACGTAATTCATTTAGAATTTTAATAAATTTATTTGGATTTTTTAAAATTATTTAGGATTTATTTGGATATATATAGTCTTAATATTAGATAGATGCTAAGTTAGTATTAATAGATATTAATAAGATTATATATAAATTATTTGTATTATCTTTAATTCTATTTAAGATTATAAATTATTAAGATAAACTCAAACTCTATTTTAAATTAATTCAAATTCTGAGCCTACTAGGAAAGCAACTTCATACATATCTTATCCTTATTTAAACTGATCCTAATCATATCCAAATTAGCCAATCCTAGTCATATTCAATTAAGTAGTCTCCACCATTATAAATACCTATTAGATTTATGGAATAAAATCATCTTTCATATTTTTCTTCTCCAAACTCCCCTCTTTTTTGTCAAAAAATAGTCAAAATTTGTCATAAATTTAGCCTCATTTTCTAATAGTTATGATGACTTAAAAAGACGATATCTCCTAGCTCCGGACTCCAAACGTGCTCCAATTTTTTTTGTTAGAATTATATCAAGGTTAGTTTCCTGATTATATAAAATATTTTAATAATTTATGAATCTATTTTTCTAAAAAATTCTAAAAGTATCAGCTGTCCCAAATCAAATGCATTTTGGTGTTTTTGAGATTACGGGAGATCCCGAACTAGGAATTATGAACCATTTGAAGTTTCAAAAAGTTGACATGATAAACTTACATAAAATTATATTTTTAGAATTTAACATGCAAGTTTAATCTACTATAAAATTCGTGCAAAGTAGACGTAAATAGGAAACCACCAAAAATTGTCATCGGTGCGCCCTTGTGGCCATAACTCTTTACCTACTTGTGATTTTATGAAACCGTCGATTCTGGCATTTATGTAGCACTAAAATCTATAGAATTTTACACACAAATTTAGGATTTGAGTTGGTTGACTTTTTGGTCAACGGATTGCCTCGATTTGTGTGCCACGGATCACAAATCAGTAAAGTTGATTTTCTTTGGACCAAAATTAGGATTTAATAATAAAATCAGATTATAATAAGATTAAAATATTATTTTAGGTTATTTTATTCAGAATTAAATTAGAAGAACATATTCATCCACTTTTGTAACCTAACTTGTTTAATTTATGTGACGGGTAGATCAGACGACGCCTTGAGTTGGGACTTCATTCTTTTTCAGACCAGGCAAGATACCTTGCCAAATTTCTTACAGTACTTTGCATGCTTATCATATTTTTTATATTCATTATATATGTGTTTTCTTTCAGTCATAACTATATACTATATATATGTTGACACACGCTTGACACATAGTATCATGGGAGAAGAGGACAATCAGTAGGCGTATGAGCTACCCACTCTGGTAAACCGTAGTAACTAGCATGCACTACGGGAGTTGTGTCGCGATGGTCGCTACCCTCACGGTATGTTGGCTGATGGTGTCACGATGGTCTCTAACCTCGCGGTATGACGGCTGATAATGTTCATGGACTTGTGTCTGAGTTGTGAGATAGATAGAGTATCCTACACCTACTCATACATCAAAAAGGTTGTCCTTATTATGCATATTCATATAGATTGTCCAGTACAGCGTACTTATATATTTTCTGTCTACTATACATGTTTACTGTATTCAATTGGCATGCTTCTACGTATCTTGTTACGTCCCTCTGAGGTGTCACTACCACATCCTAAAATAGGGATATTTTTGTCATTTTATTTATTATTAGTATTTTTTATATTTATTTTTAAATAATGGCATGATATATGTATACATATATTATATTATATAGTGTTATTTAATGTATGAGTTAGTAAACTAGACATAGAAGCCCACTAGTTAAACCTCTGACCAGAATATAGGGTTATAAATTTAATTTGTATTATTTCAGAATTTATTTATTTAGGGTTATAATTTATTATCGTAATTTTATTTAATTGTTGTATCTTACCGTTGCTTCGATATTTGGAGTGCTACCCTAAATTTTGCCTTCCAACAAATTTTACAATCTTGCCCTAGACGTGCCCGTCTTCCATTCTGACCTTTGTGTAACTCATAAATATGCTCTTTTGTGCTTCATTTTAGTCGCACAATATTTGTTACGGATGTTTATTTTAAATTCTATATAAATTCAACTTTGTATCTTTGTGTGTTCCAATCAATGTTGGAGACACAATTTTGACCCATTTTGTGCAACTCAAATTATGATAATATTCTATTCTGAGCCTTCTATGTCCATGACACTTGTGTCCCATCTAATTTTAATCCTATGTACTCCCAATTTATTTTAGAACACCATTTACATTAATTTTAATTAAATTTGTGTAAGGACCCAACTTGACCCAAAACTAGACCCAAGACCAAACTAAACCCCATTTATACCCTCTAGCCCCATCCTAAATACCAAACATCCTTTTCATCCAATACATCATACCAAACATGGTGTTTTTCTCTTTAAATCTAAAAACCCAATTTATGTACAATTTTCTAATTTTTGGGGACTTATTTGCAAAAATACAATGATGTGTCACCATCCTATTGGTCAAGCACATGAAGAAATCACCTCCACCTCCCTTTGACCGTTCAACTCTTTCTTTCTCTCTCCTCTTTTTGTTTGTTTATTTTTCTCCATGATTAATCTGGACCATCCATTTAAAATGGGCCATCCTCACCACACACCATTATATATATATATATATATATATATATATATATATATATATATATATATATATATATATCCTAACCCCTCTCCCAATGCAAACCCCACCCCAAGATGTACTTGGCCGGCCCTAATTCCTAGGTTGTCAACATTATCTCCTCCTACATGCAAAAATCACCATCTCCATTATATTTTTTTACCTCAACCTACAAACTACAATACCTTAAACTCAACCCTAAAACTATTCACCATCACCCTCTTCCCTCCACCTGAACCCCAGTGGTCACCCGCCTGAACGTCGTCCCCTGTGAGACCCCGTCAACGTCGCACCACCGTTCCCCTCGACACCTCCTCTTTCTCCCACCGTTCTCTTCCACCTCCCATCCTCCTCGCCGAGTCCACGCACCACCCGCACCATTAAGACTACCACCATTAACACCCTCCGCCAACACCACCATCGTCCCCGACTCCTTTTCCCTGACCATCCCCCACAGCTGACCAGTCCCGCTCGAGCCTTGGACCCCCGCCTCTCCTTCAACTCGCCCCCGCCGACGGGAGCCGACCGTTCCCTTTCGATCGAACCACCGTTCTCCGCCCAGGCACCCCGCTGAACCCGCTGCACCATGCTAGAGCCGCCAGCATCTCGACCCCGCTGAATGAATGCACCCCAGCCCCTGTTACGGTCAGAACCCGACCGCCCAGCCTTCCTCGTCACAGCCCCGAGCTCGCTGAACCCGACCGAAGCAGCCCCTCTCGACTGGACGCTGTCATCGCAGACCCCTTCGACTCGACGATGCAACGACACGCTGAAACGGACCGAGCTTGCCTGAACAGGAGCAGTAGGAGCAGCCCTCACCTCGTCGTCGAACACCTCGTTCACACGCGCATAGGTTCAAAATATTTTTCTTGTTGCGTATACGTACTCGTACGCGTATACGTGTATTGTTCATTAGTATATAATTGGTATATGGGTGTATGTATTTTATATATATATGTATATATATATATATATACATATATATATATATATATATGTATTCTATTAGTTTATGTTTAATAGGTATATAATTGGTATATATATACATATATATATATAGTATATATATTCAATTAGTATACATTTGGTATATGTATATTATTCATTGGTATATATATACATATATATATTATATATGTATTTAATTGGTATATATATAAATTATAAGTAATTAATGTTATATTCTAGTTAAGACTATGTATATTTATAGATGTACTAGGAGACCTAGTGTCAATTACGGATATCTCGTTGTTACATTGACCTGTGACCCTGTGAATTGTTAGCAGACTGCCTTATGTACACTGACGTACTGGCGAGACCCGTATTATTTTGACTGTCTAATTTTGTACAATAATTACAAATGTAACACCCGTACAACTAGACGAACACTTGACCCTGTAGATGACAAGTAGCACCCCTAGCATAGTCTCTGAGTTCATTGTGTACTATTGATTGTGTCTATGATAGCGTATCGACCGATTCTATATTATCATTAAATAATATCTATAGGACTGTTGGATCATTCAGATAAGACTTTAAAATCAGGTTATTGGTATTGCCAGCAGAGGACCACAGGTGAGTATATTCTCTGACAGTTTTCATTATATTGATTATCTCTATGATTCTAGTTGTATAGCGTACATGATTCTGACACTGTTGTATATACGAGTTGGCATCATCGAGACCTGTCACGAGGAGTCATGAGCGGAATCCATCGTGCTAGCTGGGAAACGTGGAAATATTAGTAGCTTATGTGATCATACCCAACTCTACTTGCATCATAGCTCACCAACACCTCACATCGGTGCAGTCTGACCATTACATGCCTCGTAGCCTATTACATATGATTAGCCTGACTATTGCTCGCATCATAGCTATCTGGATGGTTAGCCTGACCTTACATAAATCATAGCTAATCATATGTAACAAGCCTGATCAGTCCCAAGTCGATCACATGATATGCTAATATTTTGCACACTTAGCTAGATATTCTTGACATGTATCTCTAGTATATTGATCTAGCATTCCTTATATTCTAGTTATTGTTCTAGCATCTACTGATATTCCAGTTCATGGTTCGAGTATACACTTGTATTTCTGTTCATTGCTAGTGCACCATTAATGATGACATATGCTCCAGTATTTCTATTTCCAGTATCTAATTATTCCAGTATTGTTTATTGCCAGTATTTATATCCATGTTGTATTTTTTTACACTGTATTATAGTTTTTGTCAATATACATGGAACTGCTATTAGTGCTTGTACTTTGCTCCAATCCTGACTAAATATTTTTTTCAGACTGTGACATAGATGACTTGTTTCCGGCATACTTGAAGATTGGATGTTATTGATTGTAGGTTAGACTATTTATTATTGTTTAGACTTGTCTTATATTTTATTTATTTTCTTTAATATCTCATCGTGCTTTAGTTTATGTGATTGAGTATTCTATATTATATTATGATATCTGTGTCTCCTTATGGAGTTGGATATTCATGTGAGAGTGATTAGCTAGTATTGTGACCTAGACAGTGTTCTACCGTCGATGCTGCAATGTAGGCTGGACGTACCCACACACTCGTGCCCAAATTTTGGGTACGGGTTATGACACATTTTTAGTGGTGGCCCATGCAGATCTGGATTCGCAAGTTGTACAATGTCGTGGTAGTACGACGTCTTAGTTGTACTATTGTGTGCCTGCGAAAGGATATAGGACATAGGATACTAGGATGAGAGAGGATACTCAATTACAAAATTTTTTGAGAGATTCCTGGGACGACCCTTGAGAATCTTATTATAATTTCTAATTTTAAATCTTTTTCCCTTGTTTCGCCCGCTCTCACTTGTTGCTATTGAATTTGATTCTTGTTGATCAGTTTAATTCTTGGTGTCGTTGTTGAGTTTAATTTTATATCGAGATAAACTTTACGGACTAAAATTTACGGTATCATCTGATGACATATATTGATGAGGACAGTGAGAAAGGTAAAACATCTACTTTGGTTATGGAGCCTAGAGTTTATCGCAGCCACATTAGCTGTCGTGACGAAAACGTAGGAACCTGACCTTGGATGTACATATCTTAGTTATGAAATTTAGAATTTCTCGTAGCCATACCGGTTGGCGTGACAAGGATTCTAGATTACATGATTATAGAGTTGCATACCTTAGTTATGGAACCTATCGTTTATCACAGCTATGCTTACTGGCGTGGCGAGGATTCTGAGTGTCATAATTTTGGACAGACGTGTATGATTATTAGGTTGTGTCTTAAATTGGTTCTTAAAGTATTATCTCAATACTTATCCACTTCTGTTATTCTAAGACTTTGTTCCATCATTTTCTTTGCTAGCAGTAGAGATACCTTCAGTCC